>JAYESA010000018.1:13033821-13121321 GCA_036927795.1 Iris macrosiphon
AATACTAGGTCTCATCCACACTGACTTCATCAAAAATTTTGCATCCTGCTTAATTATCAATTATTAATCCCTTGTGCTTTTCTAATTATTCTATCTTCTTCAGAAATATGGACATACCCGGTGGACATGCGATTGATGGGGCTGACCAAGCAACAGACCCCTCGCCCGATGTCCAAGGAACCCAGACCACCCCGAGAGACCAATCCCCTAGAAGGATGCTGGTGTAGCGCCCCGTTCCTCCTATTCGAGGAGCGCGGCTAAGAAACACAAGACGGTATCGTTCGATCAGGATAGATTGAATTAAGAACTCGTCCTTGTTATGGATTTGTTTCTTTGGAATCAATTTCCATATTCAGTGGACTGCGCCCCAAGGATCGGCTTAGCGGCAGAGTCAGGAGGGACCTCTCCGCTGCTATCTTTTATTGCCTCGGTTTTCGATGTCGCTTGTTGCTTTCGTGCTTTGAGTTGGTTTTAGGATTTGCTTGTTTTCCTTGAACGGTTTCGATGGTTTTCATTGTTTTCGTTCAGTGAACTGCATTTCTATTCCGAGATTGGAAAGAGAGGAAGAAGTATTAATCGAGCTGTTCGTGTGCAGGTGAACGAGCAGTAGGCGGCTTGCGAGCGGAGTCGTGAAGCGCCTCTTTCTTTCTCCCTTCCTAAATCTAAGTGAGTGGCTACCAACCCGATTAGCTAGCCTTGCTTCCAAGCCTCACTCCTTCGCCCCGATCAAACGATACCAAGTAATAATAAAAGAGATCAAGATAAAAGGGAATAGACTTGAAATATTGCTTGTCAACTAAACTTATGAACGGTTATCATCCTGTATGCTAGTTCGTTTATAACTGTTCTATAAATCGTGCTAAGTATGGAAATATATGCTTGTTATGAAACAAACTGTTAGTAAGACTATGCAAAACTGTTTGGCTAAGGAGCTTGCTCCTATTTGTTCGAAATTCGTTTGTAAATTCGTGTAAAATAATTCGAACTAAATGTGCTCGATCACGGACAACTTGTGCACAAGGTATTTTGGCTTCCGCGGACGGCCGCCAGGGCACTGGGGCTGATCCGATCTGGGCGGAAGAGTTCGTATAGTCGTTTGTCATGGACGGGATGCTATGTAGCGGGGCTCGCCACCTGCGTTGCATAACATTCTTGTCCCGAGACTATAAACCGTCCCTTTGTGGCATCAAGCCAGTGATCCCTGTGTATATTTAAACCTGTTGTATACTAACTTGTGTCTTCGTTTCAGGGAAGGCATGGTAAGTATTGTGCAGGTAATTCAGACGGTCAGGTAAAATCCACCGAACGGTGGCACATTTATTTCAGTAAATTATATATGCTGCTTACTTGTAAATGAACTAAGGCAAGATAGAAACCCACAAATAGCATGCTTCATTAAAACAACGTGTTGATTGGTATAGTCAGGCTAGCTCGCCTTCACCAGCATGTTTCGATATGCTGACCCTCGTTGAAACATGTTCTCCGCACCAAGGCGAACCGAGCGAGGAGCCGAAGTCGTCTACCCGATCCAGTCTAACTGTTGGCGCATCTTTACCGCGCCCTCGAAGCATTTTGAAGCCAGAAGCTGCAACTCTTCATACATAAATGCAGCTCCGTGGCAAAGCCGTCCTCCAGCCTGGAGGTCTTTATCGTTTTGAGTTTATAAAGGGATGTAATGTACATGACTGCTATCTCATTTTGAGTCATCTCCTTTGTAAGCCGTTCGGCATATTAGCTAACTCGTTCAGGAGTTTGTAATAGATGTTCATTATCAATAAAGAAAACTTTTCCATATTTTCAAATCTGTGTTTCAATTTATCTGCGTACTCTGAATATGTGCTTGCTATACAAATCATTAAAGCCTTGTGCGGGCGCAACCCCAGGCCCGTACGGCGGCCACGATTCGGGGGACGCCTCAATTGATTCTACGAAATTGGGTCGTGACATAGTGGTATCAGAGCACAGATTCAAGTTCCTTAGACTTCATGCTGGAAAAGTTCCTTTAACGATCAAATTCCTGTGCGAACTCTTGAACTCGCTAGGCCAAAATGAGATACGTTCATGCAATAAGTCTATAATACATTATGATTCTAATGTAATTTACCTTCTTTTGAAGGAATGGATCCAGCGCAATCTGCAGCGCAAGCACCGAACGAAACACAAAAAAGCAGTTCGGGCACTTCGGGAAGCTCTCGGAGCCAACGAGGCATATCTCAAGTCGACCCGCTTGAGCGGGTAATGCAAATGTTAGAATCGCAACGACAACGAGACGATGCTCGCCAAGCCAAGCTCGAGAGTAATCTAGAGACCCGATTCTCAGTCCAACAAAAGCAGGTAGATGCCTTGCAACAGATCGTTCAGACTTTGGCTGCCAACCATTCTGCCGTAACAGCAACGACTTCGGTGGAACAGCCCGTGCTTGAAGTAGAGACGCCACAAATTCCAAGGCCGAGGGACGTGACTGCCTTCAACTTGGGACACTTCAAGAAAGTCTGTAATACCCCATTCAACGGGACTGAGGATCCAGTGGTAGCTCTAGATTGGCTAGCAGAACTAGAAGATCACTTCGCTCTTCTAGAGGTCCCCGAAGAGAAGCGCGTCTCCTGCGCGCAACTACAGCTCCGCCTCAACGTACACGATTGGTGGGACGTGCATCGACGATCTCTCCAATTTGATCACGGAGATGAGGCGATCTCGTGGACGACCTTTCGTGCCGCATTCGAAGAGGAGTTTATACCCCCTCCAGTACAACGTCAAATGGAGAATAATTTCGTGCAACTGAGGCAGGGCAGTTTGACTGTGAAGCAGTACTCCGCCGAATTCAACCGACTCTCCAAATTCGCTAGGGCCTATTTACCTGATGCAGCGAGTCGAGCCAGAAGGTTTGAAGGTGGACTACACCCTGTCATCCATTCGCACGTGGTCAATAATCAGTACGGGACAATGCGTGAAGTCATAAATCACGTCCTATCTCTGGAACCGCAGTATCCTCACGTTTCCACTGGCGCTGTGCATACCTACAATCACAAACGCCAAGGCAACGATAGAGGAAACAATGCTGCAAAGCGACAAAACAACGGTGGTCGGAACAAGACAAATGCAGGAGTGCGTTGTGAGCACTGCCACAGGCCGGGGCACACCATCGTTAATTGTTACTTGAAAAATGGGTCTTGTTACAACTGTGGCGGCAAAGGGCACTTGATTCGAAACTGTCCGCTCCCGGATCGCCGCCAGCAACAAAATAATCCCTAACGGTTGGTTCTATTCCTAAGTTTCGGGACAAAACTTCCAATTAGTTGGGTATGATGTAGCGCCCCATTTCTCCTATTCGAGGAGCGCGGCTAAGAAACACAAGACGGTATCGTTCGATCGGGATAGATTGAATTAAGAACTCGTCCTCGTTATGGATTTGTTTCTTCGGAATCGATTCCCATATTCAGTGGACTGCGCCCCAAGGATCGGCTTAGCGGCAGAGTCAGGAGGGACCTCTCCGCTGCTATCTTTTATTGCCTCAGTTTTCGATGTCGCTTGTTGCTTTCGTACTTTGAGTTGGTTTTGGGATTTGTTTGTTTTCCTTGAATGGTTTTGATGGTTTTTATTGTTTTCGTTCAGTGAACTGCATTTCTATTTCGAGATTGGAAAGAGAGGAAGAAGTATTAATTGAGTTGTTCGTGTGCAGGTGAACGAGCAGTAGACGGCTTGCGAGCGGAGTCGTGAAGTGCCTCTTTCTTTCTCCCTTCCTAAATCTAAGTGAGTGGCTACCAACCCGATTAGCTAGCCTTGCTTCCAAGCCTCACTCCTTTGCCCCGATCAAACGATACCAAGTAATAATAAAAGAGATCAAGATAAAAGGGAATAGACTTGAAATATTGCTTGTCAACTAAACTTATGAACGGTTATCATCCTGTATGCTAGTTCGTTTATAACTGTTCTATGAATCGTGCTAATTATGGAAATATATGCTTGTTATGAAACAAACTGTTAGTAAGACTATGCAAAACTGTTTGGCTAAGGAGCTTGCTCCTATTCGTTTGTAAATTCGTGTAAAATAATTTGAACTAAATGTGCTCGATCACGGACAACTTGTGCACAAGGTATTTTGGCTTCCGCGGACGGCCGCCAGGGCACTGGGGCCGATCCGATCCGGGCGGAAGAGTTCGTATAGTCGTTTGTCATGGACGGGATGCTATGTAGCGGGGCTCGCCACCTGCGTTGCATAACATTCTTGTCCCGAGACTATAAACCGTCCCTTTGTGGCATCAAGCCAGTGATCCCTGTGTATATTTAAACCTGTTGCATACTAACTTGTGTCTTCGTTTCAGGGAAGGCATGGTAAGTATTGTGCAGGTAATTCAGACGGTCAGGTAAAATCTACCGAACGGTGGCACGTTCATTTCAGTAAATTATATATGCTGCTTACTTGTAAATGAACTAAGGCAAGATAGAAACCCACAAACAGCATGCTTCATAAAAACAACGTGTTGATTGGTATAGTCAGGCTAGCTCGCCTTCACCAGCATGTTTCGATATGCTGACCCTCGTTGAAACAGGTTCTCCGCACCAAGGCGAACCGAGCGAGGAGCCGAAGTCGTCTACCCGATCCAGTCCAATTGTTGGCGCATCTTCACCGCGCCCTCGAAGCATTTTGAAGCCAGAAGCTGCAACTCTTCATACACAAATGCAGCTCCGTGGCAAAGTCGTCCTC
This sequence comes from Iris macrosiphon, assembly GCA_036927795.1. NCBI lineage: Eukaryota > Viridiplantae > Streptophyta > Magnoliopsida > Asparagales > Iridaceae > Iris > Iris macrosiphon. The sequence goes on from JAYESA010000018.1 coordinate 13,038,527, forward strand.
CAGCCTGGAGGTCTTTATCGTTTTGAGTTTATAAAGGGATGTAATGTACAGGACTGCTATCTCATTTTGAGTCATCTCCTTTGTAAGCCGTTCGGCATATTAGCTAACTCGTTCAGGAGTTTGTAATAGATGTTCATTATCAATAAAGAGAACTTTTCCATATTTTCAAATCTGTGTTTCAATTTATCTGCGTACTCTGAATATGTGCTTGCTATGCAAATCATTAAAGCCTTGTGCGGACGCAACCCCAGGCCCGCACGGCGGTCACGATTCGGGGGACGCCTTAATTGATTCTACATAATTGGGTCGTGACAGCTGGTCTACCCGGCGACCCCGTACATCCACCAGAATCCTGTCCAGGCAGGAACACCAGCCCAGCACGAAGGGCAAACCTCCCAAGCCCCAACACCGCAGGCGGAGACACCTCTGCCTCCACCTCCCGCCTTTTCTGCCCAGATGCCACAGCTTGAGGGACAAACTCAAATATTCCAGTTCCTCCAAGCTATGTTGCAAACTCAATGGCAACAGACTGAAGCCTTGAGACAGTCTCAGTGGCAACAGACTGAAGCCTTGAGACAAACTTTGATGACGGCCTTGGAAAGAACGACTGGCCCGACACCAGCACCTGTCCAACCAGTGGGCAAAGTCCGAGGCTTCCGACAAACGAGCCCGAGAACCTTTAAAGGCAGCGAAACCCCAGAGGAGATCTCAGATTGGATCTCCAATACAGAAATGCTGCTGGAAGGCTCGCAACTTACCCCCGACTTGTGGATGACTGCCGTGAGGGCCCAGCTCTTAGGCAACGCCCATCACTGGTGGGATTCTATAGAGCGTAGCGTCGGCAAAGACCAGACTTGAGAACAATTTTTGGAGCACTTTCATGCAAAATACTTCCCAGCAACAGTCCGAGATGCCCTATACTCCCAGTTCCTGCACTTAGAACAGGAAAATATGACTGTTGATGCCTACGACGCAGAGTTCAGCAGACTGAGTCGTTTTGGTACCATCTTGATACCGAATGAACTGGAGAAAGCCAAGAGGTTCCACCACGGCCTCACTTTCGAACTCCAGAGATATACGACGACGCAGTCGAGGATCTCCTACGAGAAGGTTCTTACAGAAGCGAGGGTGCAAGAAGCTATTGGCCGAGGAGCGAGACGCTCTAATCCAAACATCCCGGCCAAAAATCAGCAAGGAGCAGGAGGACCTATCCGTCGTCCACAAAACCAGACGCAACAGACGACGGGGCCCTACCAGAAGAAGGAGCTCCCGACTTGTCACTATTGTGGCAAGAAGGGGCATTTTGCCAATAACTGCAGAAAGATGAAAGGAATCTGCCTAGTATGTGGAGCTAGCCAACATATGGCAAGGGACTGCCCGCAACGCAGAGATGCAGTACCTCAGAACGGGCAGAAATCAGGAACACCAGCCCAAAAGATGCTACCCTCCACATCTGGAGGATATCAGAAGGGAGCACCCCTGGCCACCCAGGAGAGCCAGTTCAAAGCCAGACAATAATCTGGAGGACAAAGGCATGGGCAGGCCTTTGCTTTAGCTGCAGTTGCCAAAGAACCCGAAGGTGAAACCATCACAGGTACCATTTTAGTTGCATCATTACCTGCAACCGTATTATTTGATTCTGGCGCTACCCTGTCATTCATATCTAGTAGTTTTGTAGCCATGCACAAACTAGCCACCTCCCCACTACCTAAATGCTGGAAAATTCTTACCGGAGGAGGTATTGTTCCAGTTACCAACATTATTGAAACATGCTCGATAGTCGTTTGTAGTAGAGAGCTAAGAGCACAATTTTTAGTACTCCCAATGCCAAATTTTGACGTCGTCTTAGGCATAGACTGGTTAATCCAGAACAATGCTATCCTAGACTACCGAAAAGGTAGTGTCACCTTTAGACCACCAGGACACCCGGAGTTCGAATACGTACGAGGTACCATCGAGCAAGGAGTAGGCCAGACTCCTAGAGCTTACATGGAGATGGAGATAGCACCCCCAGCAATCGTTGCAGAATTCGAAGACGTATTCCCGGAGGAATTGCCAGGCCTACCGCCTGGCAGAGAAGTAGAATTCACTATTGAGCTGATACCCGAAGCTGCACCGGTATCCTCAAATGTGTACCGACTGGCAAAGATGGAGCTTGACGAGCTGAAGCTACAACTGGAGGAATTGTAAATCAAGGGTTTTGTTCGTCCTAGTGTATCACCCTGGGGAGCACCAGTGTTGTTTGTACCCAAGAAGGACGGAACATATCAGATGTGTATTGATTACAGAGCCCTCAACGCTTTGACAATAAAAAACAAGTATCCCTTGCCGAGGATCGATAATCTGTTCGATCAACTGATGGGAGCAGTGGTATTCTCAAAAATAGACTTGAGATCAGGCTATCATCAGGTCAAAGTACGGAGAGAAGACATTCCAAAGACAGCATTCAGGACTCGCTATGGTCATTACGAGTTCCTGGTGATGCCTTTTGGACTGACTAATGCACCAGCCGTATTCATGAACCTGATGAACAGAGTCTTCCACCAATATCTGGACCAGTTCGCGGTAGTCTTCATAGACGACATCTTGGTGTATTCAAAGAGCCACGAGGAGCACGAAGAGCACTTGAGACTAGTGCTAGAGACGCTGAGACGTGAGAGACTTTATGCTAAGCTGAGCAAGTGCGAGTTCTTCCTTGATCGTGTCGCTTTCCTTGGGCACGTGATCACAGGAGAAGGCATCTCGGTGGACCCAGCAAAGATCTCATATGTGGAGACAGGGCCAACCCCGACCAACGTCTCAGAGGTGAGAAGCTTTCTAGGACTTGTCGGATATTACCGGAGGTTCGTAGAAAACTTTGCAAGAATCGTGGAGCCGATTACCCGACTTACCCGCAAGGATCATGAGTTCTTATGGTCTGAGGAATGCCTGACAGCTTTCGATGAGTTGAAAAAGCGTCTGACTACTGCCCCCATTTTGACTATACCATCTGGATCCGGAGGTTTCGTAATCTATAGCGATGCATCCAGAAAAGGATTGGGTTGTGTCTTAATGCAACATGGGAAGGTTGTAGCTTATGCCTCAAGACAACTGAGGACTCATGAGAAGAATTACCCCACTCACGACTTGGAGCTTGCCGCAGTCATCTTCGCCCTGAAGCTATGGAGACATTATCTATACGGCGAACGATCACAAGAGCCTGAAATACGTCTACACTCAGAAGGACCTGAACCTAAGACAAAGACGATGGCTCGAAGTGATGACGAATTTCGAGATCGATCTGCAGTACCATCCTGGGAAGGCTAATGTAGTAGCTGATGCACTAAGCAGAAGACCCTCGACATTATTTATGATCACCCAACCAGGTCTATTGAGAGATCTAGAAAAGTTGGGAATATAAGTCATTATGCCAGGAATTGCCGGCCAATTATCAAACTACCATCTACAATCAACATTGGTCGAAAGAATCAAAGCTGCACTACCAACAGATGCAAGATTTCAGAGGCTACGACAAAGAACGGAGGCTGAAATCCAGACAGGATATCGCATACACGAAGATGGGACTCTAAGATGTGGAGAACGTCTTTATGTTCCAAATAGAGAACTTTATGAGGAGCTGATGTCAGAAGCTCATAGCTCAACATACTCTATACATCCAGGTGGCACAAAGATGTACAGAGACCTGCGACAATACTGCTGGTGGCATGGAATGAAGCGAGAGATAGCACGCTTTGTGGCAAAATGCCTGGTGTGTCAGCAAGTCAAGGCTGAACATCAAAGATCAGCAGGTCTACTTCAACCCCTCCTAATACCCGAGTAGAAATGGGAACATATTATGATGGACTTTGTTACGGGCTTCCCAAGAAGTCCCAGTGGTCGTAATATTGTATGGGTGATCGTAGATAGACTCACAAAGGCGCTAATTTCTTACCTTTCAGAGTCGGACAATCTACCAAAGTCTTGGCGAACATGTACATGAAGGAGATAGTACGTCTGCATGGAGTACCAGTCAGCATAGTGTCTGACAGAGATACGAGGTTTACATCTTACTTTTGGTGAAGTATGCAAGAAAGTCTTGGTACCCGCCTTAAGTTCAGCACCTCGTACCACCCACAGACAGATGGCCAATCAGAGCGCACCATCCAGACACTAGAAGATATGCTGAGAGCCTGCATGCTTGATTTCAGCGGATCATGGGAAGATCATTTACACCTGGTGGAGTTTTCCTACAACAATAGCTATCAAACGAGCATTCAAATGGCTCCCTTTGAAGCTTTGTATGGAAGAAAATGTTGTTCCCTAGTATGCTGGAGCGATGTTGGCGAAAGACAAATTTTGGGACCAGAACTGGTTGTTCGTACGGTGGAAAAAGTAAAGAAGATACAAGGGCACCTACGAGCTGCACATGACAGACAGAAGCACTGGGCCAATGTTCATCGATGACCTCTAGAGTTCCAAGTAGGAGAGCATGTGTTCTTGAAGATCTCACCTACCAGAGGAACTATCAGATTTGGAGGAAGAGGAAAACTGAGTCCAAGGTACATTGGACCCTTCGATGTATTAGAACGCATCGGAGAAGTTGCCTACAAGCTAGCCCTACCTCAGACCCTGGAAGGAGTACATGACGTCTTCCACGTATCTCAGCTGAGGAGGTACATTCCAGACCCAAGTCATGTACTGGACCATTCAGAGATCACCGTCGGCCCGAGCCTATCGTACCAGGAGGAACCTGTAGAGATCCTAGATCGTAGCGAGAAGGTATTACGAGGCCAGACTATCCCTCTAGTTCGTGTTGCATGGAGACATCATGCACCAGGTGAATCAACCTGGGAACGAGAAGAGGATATTCGACAGTGTTTCCCCCATCTATTTCCAAACCAGGGTATGTCCTAATATTTTAAATCAATCTTACATTCTCATTATATGTCTGTTTTTATTTCAGGATGAAATATTCTAAGGAAGGTAGATTGTAAACTCCCTCGACCAGATTTCAGTAATTTAGGATTATTTTTAGCTAATTAGAATTATTAAAACTTTTTAAATTTATTTTGCTTACATATCCTATTGATTGTGCACCTGTCCCTCCCATAATTAATTAGAGCATTACACTAGCTGTTATTCCCAAACAAAATTCACAAACCTACCCTAAACATGTTAGACTATTTTTCTAAATTTTGTGCAACTCCCAGATGCTTTATTTCAAGCCTCGTTTGAGATGCACAAATATCGTTACAAACGTCCGTATTTATTTCCTATTTGATTTTCTGCTCTTTACCCATCTCTGTACCCCTAGGGATTTGAGGCCCAACATGCACCTGTTTTACCCAAACAAAAATACGATAATATTCTACTTTAAATATACTAAAAATAGTATATTGACACCGTAGTAAAATTATGGCCCTACCTGCCTCTAAATAATTAAAGAACACCGTGCGCAGTATTTATTAATCAATAAATACGATGACCCGTATCACCCAGAAACCAGACCCTGCCCCTGCCCAGGCTCACCCCCACACCCCCCAAGGCACTCCCCCAGCTTTCCCCCTCATTTTTGTGCAATTCAGTATTTCTAGGAATCAGTATTTTTAAACAGACAAATTACGTAATTGCACAAAATACCAATTTTAGGACCTAATTGCAATTTATGGAATTTTAGGGGTTTTTATGTAAATTTCCAGTGTGAGGTGTCATCACCTCATTGGCTGGTGAACATGGACCATCCACGTGTCAGTGGGACCCACAAAATATCCTGAAAATATCTAAAAACCCAAAAAACCCAAAATGACCCTACCCTTCCACTTATTTACATAGCATGCCATTGAACTAAACCTATATAAACCCGACCCCCCCCTCTCATTCCGAACTCATCCCACACCCCCTCCGGCCACCCTTCGCCCACCGGACCACCTCCGAATGCCTCGCCCCTTCCCTGCTCTTCCCTCCGACCACCGCCACCCCCCTCCGGCCACCGCCTCCGCCGCCCTGAGCTCCCACAGAGCCATCCCGACCACCACCCCCACAGCACTACTCCACCACCCGACCACCCCCAGCACCACCCTCCGCCACCGTGCACCACCGCCACCACCCCCAACCGACTCGCCACCTCCTCCTCCACCGGAACGACCAACTCCCACCGCCCCACGACGCCCCCAGCGGCCGCCCTCACCCCCGTAGCCCCTCCGCCCTCACCCGCACCAATACTGCCACCCCCATCCCGACCACCTCCAGCTGCCACCTCCACTGGCCCCCGCGACCTCCACCGAACTACTCGCCACGACCCCCTCCGCCGATCCCCCACTCTGCACCGCCACCCCCGCCACCCCCGCCACCGCACGCTGACAGCCACAGCAGCTGCGGCCGTCCCTCCGGCCAGCCACCGCCACCTCCGCCATCGTCCTCCCGCCGACGACAAGCCAGGGGCCCCACCTGTTTGACAGGTACAGTACCCCCCCCCAATATACGTATATACGTATATTTTTATATATGCATGTATATATGTATATATATATGTATATATATGTATATATTTATATATATTAATATATATATATAAATATATATTATTATATGTATTTAATATTATATTAATATTAATATTATAAATACTGTATATACAGTATATATATATGTATTTACATTTCTGTATTTTTTCTTTTTATTATTATTATTATATATATATATGTATATATATATATATATATATATATATATATGTATATATATATATATATATATATATATATATATATATATATATATATATATATATATATATTATATTATATATTTAAATACATATTATTACAGTATATATATATACAGTGTATATATATATATATATTATTTATATGATATGTATATATATATATGAATTTTTGTTTTTCTTTTATATGTATATCTTACATGTATATATATATATATATATAATATTATATGTATATATATAAATATGCATTACATTTCTTTTTTTCTCTTTTATATATATATATATATATATATATATATATATATATATATATATATATATATATATATATGTAAATATATATATGAATATATATTTACCTATATTATTGTATATATATATATATATATATATATATATTATTATACTATATGTATATATATACTATTAGTAAATATAAATATGTATGTATATATAGAGTTTATTTTCTGCATTTTTCTTTTCTTTTATATATATATATATGTAAATATATGTATCTATATATATATATCTATCTATATTATATATATATATATATATATATATATATATATATATATATATATATATATATATATATATATATATATATATATATATATATACTATTAGTATATATAAATAACTATGTATGCTATATTTCTGTATTTTCTTTTTTTATACATATATATATCTATAAATATGTATTTATATAAAATGTATCTATTATATATATATATATATATATATATATATATATATATATATATATATATATATATATATATATATATATATATATATATATATATATATATATATATATATATATATATATATATATATATATATATATATATATATATATATATATGCTATATAAATATATACATACTACTATATATACTACTATATCTATATATATATATATACTCTATATATATATGTACCCTATAGTATATATATATATGACTATATATATATATATATATATATATATATATATTGTCTTATATATATTTACATAGGTATATATTACTATTATATTGTGCCCTTTTATTTAAATTATATTTACGAGCCCTATAACGTCTTAAACAGAAAATATCTCCAGCGCAGTCAGTGACCCCCTGTCACAAGAACCCTCAGACCTGACTGTGAGACCAGATTTTCAACACAATAAGGAAGTAGGCAAGTATACCTTGCCAAGTTACTGTTTAAATTTAAATGCTGTTATATGCTATTTTCTCCTAAATTTCATATAACTGTGAGTACCTGAGATTGCCTCGGGTACAAGTCAACAGGTACGTTGACACGTAGTATAATTAAATTTAGTCTTTTACAGACTTACCAACAACTGAGAGGGTATCCTAATATCCTCCTAGACCCTGTCACGGGAACACGCAACATGGTTGTAATACATATTGGGATGCGAGCTGCGTATTTGATTAGCTATCAGTACGTGTGACGTGCATCACGGCTTAGTATAAAATCAGGAAAAGTCAGGAATAATTACGACTTGGCATTAGTTACATTGAACGGGAAAGATAACTAGTAGACGTATGGGACACCCCCTCCTTGAGTCTTTATCCTTCGTTCCATGCTCCTCGGAGATGGACGATTGCAGAGTGCCCATGCGTCTGGGGGCATATGACACATATACTAGCCAGTCAACACGATTGGTGAATTAAGTCAGCATATGTCTGGCCTACACTTTCCCATGCGTACTACAAGGTCTTTACTTGCATTCACTTAGATGGTTAGCACCCTGTATTTATTTATTCAGTATTTACATACCTGGCATGTTATTTTCCTGTTTCTTGTTATGTCCCACTGAGGACCTGGTTCCCTTCCAGATTTAGATGAGGCCTTCTACCCTACAGTATATGGGCCTGGACAGGAGACCAGGCATGCCACAGAGGAAGAGCTAGAGGAGACACCATCAGAATCTACCTGATCCTAGAGGCTCGTTCACCTGGAGATGGAGCTATTTTCCCTAGATAGACGATACTTTAGTCTATCTTATTTTTTGTACTATTATTATCTTTTGTAGTGGGTTTATTCCCACAAGATGTGTACTATGACATTTTCAGACTCAGCATTATATATATTCAGCACTATTTCCTGATATTTCTGTGGATGAGATAGATTTACCTGTATTAGACTTGTAGTATTTTAAGACAGCGTAGCACGTTCCTTTGGGTCCATTAAATTGGATTAAACCCTTAGTAACGTGTCAGTTGGCCAATGCCATGTGGCCTAGTTCCTTACATTTTGGGACTGGGTCATGACAGAAAGAGTTGGCAGTGGTAAGAGGGGGTATCGGGCAATGCATTACTGACATCAAACAGAGAGGAATAGCAGTTGTTGGTTCATGAACCAGGAAGGATTAGCAGATAACTGCAGTTCAGCACAGTGCAGTGCCAGCAAGGCTCGGGCCACTGCACACAGCAGGGAGCTTCACTGAGCAACATTGAGCAAGACAGCAATATGTTCCACACAGGTGGATGCAGTAGCAATACAACTCATACACACAGGGAGCAGTTCAAGTATCAGCACTACAACATTCTCGTGCACAGCAAGGGGAAGTTAATAATCGGACATGCACTGCAGAAGGAAGTTAGCAGCTGGCACAGAGTGTGCAGCCTTGTGCAGTCAGCAAGCAGCAGGGTGATCTAGCAAGAAATGAAGAGCACAGTGATGTGTATCTTATCACAGTTTCAGTCACCTACCGAAGGATACAGTGTGCATCAAGGTATCAAGTTCAACAACAAGGAAGGCATGGATACCTGCAGTATCAGTTGTTTTAGTATCACTGCACAGTATCGTGTAGTTCAGTTTAGTTTCAGTCCATATCATTGTATCAGTAGGTTTTAGTCTAATATCAATTAGTTAGTTATCAGTATCAGTTATATGGGTAGTTAGCATGTAGTTGGTTTAGTTATTTAGGTGTTGGTGTAGTAGTTAATTGTTAGTTTAATAGTTAGATAGGTATGTGTATTTATTAGCTTAGTAGATATGTGTAGTACTATATGTAACTATGTATGTTTATGAGTATGGATGATAGGTAGTAGGTATGTATTGATATGTATTGTTAGTATTAGTAGTTAATATATTTGTATAGTTGATATTGTGTATTAGCTATATGTTAAGGTTTTGAATTACTTTGGGATACCGAGGAAATGTCAAGGTAAGGGATCGATACCAAGGTATTGGGTTGGACATCGAGATAGGTGTGATACGCATTGGTGCAAGGCCAAGGTATCATATATTCATTGATTTGTTATAGTATTATGTGTATTGACTTATATATATATATATATATATATATATATATATATATATATATATATATATATATATATATATATATATATATATATATATATATATATATATATAAACTATTATTTTCGTATATAAAACTTGTGTATCTTAGGATACGGCTTTTTGAGTGTCTCTTAGTATCGTAGATTAGTTAGTACAGCTTAGTTTCATAGTGCATTGACCTAGTATCTTAGTGTTAGACTCTTGCAACCTAGAATTATCGGTTTGACCTAGAAATTGCATTATGACCTAGCATTGCATCAATTTAACTTATTTTTATTCATGAACCTTGTATTGATGCAACATACCTTGTATAGGTCTGTGTGACACCAGCTTAGGCATCGAGAGACACACCTTGCTCAGGACTTCAGGCGAGTATATTTCTCTGATAGTTTTTAATTCATAATAGTGTATATATGCTTGTTCTAGAATTGTATACTTGATTCCGACACAGTGATTTCACGGACTTGTACTACATGGATCCCGTCAGGAGATGTTATCCCCTACCGTGTTCAGCGGGTACTCGTGTACATGTATTTTATCGTGTATATTGGTTATTGATTATATTTCGTGTTCACACACTGCTCGTGTTCAGTGTGCTTATTTGTGTACACCCACTGCTCGTGTTCAGTGGTTATTATATTCGTGTACACCCACTGCTCGTGTTCAGTGGTCATATTCGTGTTCGTAGCATGTCGTGATTGGATCCATTGGTATTAGTTGGGGATGGAAGAGTAGGAGTTGATTATGTGATCAAAGTCCCATTGTTCATTGTGTACATTCTGATTACATACCACACTTGTAATCGTCTTACCTTATTGATCATGTTCACCCAAATCGATCACATAATGAACTTGTATTCTGAGGCACATTAGTTAGATTGCAGTTATTTTATTATATTGCAGATATTCATATTGTTGTTCTATATTCGCGTACATTACCTGTATACATATTGTTCATTCATTTATATGTTTAGTGATCTTGTATTTCATTTCTATTATCTGTTTTATATGCTCGATTATCTTATTGAAACTGCTTTCAGAGGTATGTACTTTGCTCCAATTCTGACTAGATATATTTTTCCAGATGATTGGCTTATAGAGCAGTGTCCCACATTCTACAAGCCGCAGGACTGTGTACCTATAGAGGATACTCCTATAGACCAGGAGGACTTAGTTGCAGAGCCCGAGGAGGTCTAGTTATTTGTGTTGGCTTATATTAGACTATTTGTGGTGATTCATAGTTTGTATATTATTTCATATTGTGGATTGTATTTATATCTTTCCTTCGCTATTCTATTTGTGCTTTATCTTTCTTAGTTTATTTTGTGATTGAGATTAGTTATACTTATGAGATACCATATTGTTTCTCCGTTTGGAGTTGAGTTGATTGACATGTACCATATTATATTATTGAGATATTAGATAGTTAAAAATAATCCAGACAGCATTCTACCGCCGATGTTGCGGTGTAGGTTGGGCGCAACCACGTACTTGTGCCCGAATATCCGGGTGCGGGTCATGACACTCCAATAGTGGAAACCACCACCAACCTCCAGTAGTAGACACTCAAGTATCTGCTGATACTCTAAGGTGACAGACATCTACTTCACATCCTTCACTAACTGTTGATGTTACATGTTTTTATTTCCCCACATAGCTCCCCATTTATAACCCAGCAGTGTGCATCTTAAACATCCCCAATACTTTGTACACCATGTATCAATGCAAGGATTCTATACTCTAGCCCCTCTAGTGTATTAGCTCCACTGATACTCTACTGCAGCTGCAGTTGGTGTCTCAACTGCTCGAGTTTCTCCCCTCCATCAGTCACACAACACCACACACTAGCTCACAAATATCACTGTCAAATTGCCTTCATAAGCACTGCTAGGTGCACGGATTCACAACTGAGACGTGTACTCCCCTTCCACTACAACTCGAGCACAAAGTACCTATACACAAAGACATATATATATATATATATATATATATATATATATATATATATAATTAAGACTTGAAGATGCACAATACACTCTAATAGCCATTCATCAAACACCTTGAGTGCGGCATATGTAATACTCATGGTACCCATCCAATTAAAGAGTCAAAACCCTAAATACTCCACAATAATCCTTCCCACATATCAAATACACTATTATATAACTAATGCAACTTGCTACCATAGAAATTAAAGAAAAAATACATAAATCACCCAAATTGGGCCCCATATCATCCCGTACCACACCATATCGTGATACAGACTACCCGTATCTATTTGTGGATACGTAGCTAGTCTCTCAACCCCAATCTAAGTCCAATTAGACTAGATTAGTCTCATGACACACATTTGATGTGGCAATCTCGTATTTCTCCCAAATTGCTCAAAAAAACCTATGTTGAAGTGTCAAAACACATAAATAGAGCCTAGATCTTCTTCCTATATGTATCCCTATGCCATAAAAGGGTTCTAATAGTCAAATACATGATTTGAAACCTAAAATGAAGAGAAAATTCAGATCTATACCTATTGGGAGATGGATTCCCAATAAATTGCTCAAATAGACCCGATCCGAACACAAGCTCATTGTCAATTCCTCCTTCTCCAAGTGCTCATTACAAATCCAAGCTCCAATACTTCTTAATGGGTGAAAATGAAAGGGAATAAGAGTGAATTGGGTAAAGTGAATTGGGGATCTACTAAATTGGGGATCTAAAATGAATGAAGAGAAGAGGAGAGAGAATGAGAGGCTATAAGTGGTCGGCCCCTCTTTCCCCCTCCCCAAGTTTCAACAAATGTCCAAGTTGCCCCTACATGCTAAATTATGAAGAATAATTAAGGAAAATTATTTTGGAAAACTTCTAAACTAATGACAATTAAATTAATCCTCCTAATTAACTAGAGGGAATAGGTCTATTGGTCCTAGTCCATGTTGGGCTCAATTATTGTCATAACAAGTCTAATTGGGTTCACTAGTTTCAAGTCTAACTATAGGCTAGCCCGCTAATTATAAATAATTAATACAAAACAAAAAATTAAATTAAATAGCACTATAATAATTAGTAATCACTAAAAATAAATAGATATTCAAAATGACCAAAATACCCTTATTTGAAAAAGTGAGGGTGACAAGTCTACCCTCCTTAGAAAAAAATTTCCTCAAAATTTAAGGAAGGAACCAACTACAACATGCAATCACAATAAGCAAGAAATAATTATACCTCATGGCTCAAACAGATAAGGGTATCGCTCAGGCATCTCGGCTTCTCGCTCCCACGTAGACTCTCATGGAGAGTGATGCCTCCACGCGACGCGTACCAAAGGAATCGTCTGATTTTGCAGTACCTTCTTCCTGCGATCCAGAATCTCCACTGACTGCTCTGGATAACTGAGAGTCGGACCAACCTCGATCTCTGAGTGATCCAATATATGGCTAGGATTTGCCACGTACCGTCTCAGCTGCGACACGTGGAACATGTTATGCACTTCCTCTAGTGCATGCGGCAAGTCTAGTCTATAGGCTACTGAATTGACCCTTTCAAGAATACTGAAGGGTCCGATGTACCATGGACTAAGCTTCTCGCCTCTATCAAAGCGAATCGTGCCCCGTATCAAAGAAATTCGCAACAACACCATATCGCCAACCTAGAACAAAACACAACCTTAGCACTCTATCTAAAATAAGGCAAACACAAGCAATACAACAAATCATATACCTCAAACTCCAAGGGTCTCCGGTGGCTATCGGTCCAATGTCGTTGTTTGTCATGCGCCATATGAAGTCTATCTGTAATACATTTTACCTTCTCAACTGTATCCACAACCATCTCTGGCCCCAACAAGGCTCTCTCACCAACATCATCCCAGGATAACGGAGTACGATATCTTCGTATATATAATATCCCAAATGGTGATATCTCAATGCTGGCCTAGTAGCTGTTGTTGTAAGCAAACTCTACCAGGTAAAGATTATCCTCCCAAGAGCCTCTGAAATCCAAAACACAAGTATGAAGCAAATCCTCGAGATTTTGAATAGTCCTCTCCGATTGTCAGTCTGTTTGGGGGTGATATACGGTATAAAACTTAAGCTGGGTGCCCAAGCTAGCCTGCAAACTCCTCCAGAAGTAGGATATGAAGCGACTATCCCGATCCGAGACAATGCTCACAAGAACTCCATGCAATCTGACTATCTGCCGCACATATATCTCTGCGAGCTTCTTCGTAGACATACCCACCTTGAATGGCAAGAAGTGGGCTAATTTGGTCAACCTGTCTACGATAACACAAATTGCGTCTTTACCTCATGGAGAATATGGAAGCCCCGACACAAAATCCAACATCACATGTTCCCATTTCCACTCTGGAATGGGTAAAGGCTGAAGCAATCCACCTGTCCTCTGTCTCTCCGTCTTTACCTGTTGGCATACTAGACATCTGGATACGAAGCGCGCTACCTCCCGCTTCATACCATACCACCAATCATGCTACCTCATGTCTATATACATCTTGTTGGCACCTGGGTTCATAGAGTACTAAGATCGATGCAACTCATGAAGAACCTCCTCGCGCAATGTTCCACTCGGCATACACAATCTGGTACAGTGTCGCAATGATCCATCCTCAGCAAAAGTGAAATTCTCTACCAATCCCATCCGAACCTGCTCTCTGATACTCCTCAGAGACTCATCTTCGAACTGTGCAGCTCTGATTTGGTCCATCAACTCTGACTATATATGTAGTCCCCACATCTGTGCCGCAACTCCAGGAACTAACACCTCAATACCCAAGCAATCAAGATTGGCCAATAAGTGTTTGTTCCTCGTCAAGTACATAGCCACTGGATACATGCTCAAGGCATCAGTGACTACGTTGGCCTTTCCTGGATGGTAATGCAAGGATATGTTGAAATCCTTCATCAACTCCAACCACCGCATCTGCCTCATGTTGAGCTCCTTCTTTGTAAACACATACTTCAAGCTCTTGTGGTCTATGAAGATCTCTAGACGCTCTCCACACAAGTAGTGCTTCCACAGCTTTAGAGCAAAAATGACCGCTGCCAACTCCAAATTGTGGGTAGGATAATTCTTCTCATGAGGGCATAATTTTCTGTATGCATAGGAAATCACATTCTCGTTCTGCTATAACCCACAACCCAAACCCTTACCCGAAGCATCTTTATAAATGGTAAAATATCATGTCCCCGATGGCAACGTCAATACTGGAGCTTTAGTCAACCTCTTCTTCAGCTCCTCAAAGGCAGCATGGTACTCCTCTATCCAGACGAACTCCATGTCCTTCCTGGTCAGCCTAGTCATCGGCTCTGCAATCATGGAGAAGTCCTGAACAAATTTTTGATAATAGCCTGCCAATCCAAGAAAGCTCATGATCTATGTCACTGAACTTGGGGTAGACTACGGCTCAACTGCTGATATCTTCTTTGAGTCTACTGATATCCCATCTCTTGTCACCATATAACCAAGGAATTCAACCTTGTCAAGGAAGAACCCACACTTCGAAAGCTTGCCATAAAGCTTCTCCTTCCTGAGAGTCTCCAGAACTATCCTCAGGTGTTCTTCGTGCTCCTCCGGGGTCTTCGAATACACCAAAATATCATCAATAAATACCACTACAAACTGATCCAGATATTAATGGAATACCTTAGTCATCAGGTTCATGAATACTGCCGGGGTATTAGTCAACCCAAATGGCATCACCAAGAACTCGAACTGACCATACCAAGTATGAAAAGTTGTCTTTTGAATATCTTCCTACTTTACTTTCACCTGTTGGTAACCCAACCTCAAGTCTATCTTCAAAAATACGTTCGCTCTGCTCAACTGATCAAAGAGATCATCAATCCTCGGCAAGAGATATTTTTTCTTGATAGTGAGGTTGTTCAAAGCTCTGTAGTCGATACACATGCATACCGACCCATCCTTCTTCGGTATAAATAATACCGGAGCACCCCACGGTGATAAACTGGATCTAATAAAGCCTTTGTCCTGAAACTTATCCACCTGCTTCTTCAACTCTTCTAGTTCACTGTTATTGACCCTATAGATGTGATATAATATCGACTTTGCGCCGGCACCAAATCTATAGAGAACTCAACATCTCGGTCTGGTGGCAAACCCAGAAATTCTTCTGAGAAAACATCCATATACTCCGCTATCAAAGGATGTGGCGGCTCTTTCTCTTCCACCAAAGCTCCATAGAAGACTCCCTCGCTCTGCTCCACTGCTCCTTTGGCGAACTCAAACTCTGGCTCTCCTGGCGGTCTAAATAAAACTCTACCTCCACGATAATCTATACTAGCATGATGCCTACTCAACCAATCCATCCTGATCACTAAGTTGTAGCTCGAAAGTGGCATTACGAGTAAGCATGCACTCAACTCCCGGCCTCCCAATGTGACTCTTCGATCCTTGCAAACATCACTAACCAGGATAATGCCACCCTCGGTCATGATCTTACAAGTCCTCTCCAATGGTTCAACCTTAAGATGATGCTTCAAAGCAAAAGATACAAATACGAAACTATGTGAAGTACCAGAATCAAATAAAGCATGAGCTGGAAAAGAATCAAGATAGACTGAACCTGAAATAACATCTCCGACTGGCTCCCCCTCCTCAACTGTCAAGGCAAAAGCTCACCCCTGCTGAATAACCCTTTGTTGCTGCTGGTGCTGTGCGAACCTTTGTTGCTGTGTCGGCAACGGAGGTCCTCTATGCGGACCTGCTGGTGGCCTCGCAGATGCTCTCTGTGCCTGGGCTCTGCCATGAGCCGAACGAGCTAGAGCATGACGACAATCTCCCAGCTGGTGGTCTCTTAATCCATAGAACAAGCACTTGCCCAATCTCATTCTACACACATCCCATCCATGACCCAGCTTCTTGAAGAATGGGCAAGAAATAGCTAGCTGATCTAGCCTCTGAATCTGGTGAGCCTGCTGCACTAGCGCTCTAAATAGTGCAGGTAATTGCTGCCTCTGAGGTTGGAAATGCCTTTGCTGCTGCTGAAAGTGCCATTTCGCTGGGCCTGCACTACTACTAGCTCCTAGAGTATCCCTCGTCCTCTTGGAGCCGAGCTCCAAATAATCCTCTGCCTACTGTGCCTCCGCTAGAATCTCCTCAAATATAGTGATATAATGTCCACTAGTATGAGATTTAATCTCCCTGTTCAGACTCTTTCTGAACTTCCTGGCCTTCCCCCGGGGATTCTACCCCTCCATAAAGCGGTCCAATCTGTAGAACTCTGTTGCATACTCGTCCACTAACATGCTCCCTTAGACGAGATCCTGGAACTGGCTCTCCAGGGAACTCATAGCCATATCCAGAAAGAACTTTCCCTTGAAAATCTTCTTAAAAGCCTCACAAGTCAGCTATGGTGTTGTGATCCTCGGGTCTATTCTGAACTATGTCAAAGCAATATCAAACATCATGCTCCCTACTGCCTCCATCTATAGGATCTTTGGAATCTGTGCCAGCCGCAGGTTCCGCTCAATGTCCTCGATCCAATCATCCACATACAAAATTCCCTCGGTGCCCTTAATGTTCTTGGGCCCCATCATCTTGAAGTCAATGATAGTCCCCGGCATCGGCTGCTGCGGGGCGGGCTGAAGTGGTGGCACATGTGGCTGGACTGAGGCAACCCTCTCTACTGCGGGGAGTGCTAGCTGGTGGGCATTCTCAATACCCTGCGGCATCACCTCAGACTGACATTGTTGGGCCTCCGCCTGGGCCCTCTGAGCCTCCATCATCTGCTGGAATAACCAAATATTTGTGCCAGATCAACTGGTGGAAGATCCTCTGATACTGTAGGCACGGTCCTCTGTACTGGAGGTAGAGAACCCCCGAAAGCTTCTGCAGTAACGCACACCTGGACCGGTGAAGCGGCCCTCTGAGCTAAAGTTGATGGAGCAGTGTCTGCTGGCACCCTCCTTAGAGACGATGAAGTGACCGACCTCTCTGACACTGCACCTGAGCACTGGGATCGCGTCTTCGGCAGCATCCTGAAGATAGATTAAAATAATGGAATCAATATTGAGTATGATACGGCATCATCAAAGAAGGACAAAATTATTCAAAGTAAACAAGCATTCAGATTGATAAGGAAGCAAAAGCAATAAGTTGGAAGTGTTCCTAACTGTGATTGAGTATACTCTCAGCCTATATCATATATCATAAAGCAGACTCGTAGCAACACTCTAAGTTTGAGCACTACTATGATATCGTACTAATTGCTACCTCTTGGACCTGTATGGGCCACCACTAAAATGTGTCACGATCCGTACCCGGAATAAGGGCATGAGTACGTGAACAATGTCCATCCTACGTCATAACAATGACGTAGAACACTTTTTTGGGTCAACAATACTATCTAACATCACACACAAAATATATAAGATACATGTCATGTCATCTCAACTCCAAATGGAGAAATAATATGATATATGATAATGAAATCAATACTCAATCACAATATAAAACTAAGAAAAGATATGGCACGATATATGGAAAAAAAAAAGAAGTACAAGAGTCACAACAAGTCCAAGTCTAACATCTAGTCACAACACAATAGTCTCCAAAATAATAATACATGCCAAGGCTCTAAAGAGTCAAATATAAAGCAATAATAAAAGCTAAGTCTGCTCTATAGCTAGTGCTACATCCTCCTATACTAGAGGTTCTATCTCTCCTGATGGCTCACCATCTTGTGCCCCGTAATATGTGGAACACATCTCCACTAACCAGTCATCTGAAAAATATATCCAATCAGTATTGGAATGAAGTACAAAACTCTGAAAGCAGTTCCAAATATTTGGTAGAGCATATATGAAAGATAATAGAAAAGAATACAAGATGTACTATTAACTAAGAAATGGAAATGAAATAGAATAAGCATATAAAGTAGTGGAAAGGAAAGAATAGGCAATATTGAATAACTGCAAGTAATAGAAATAAATAATACTAGCTAATGTGCCTTAGAGTACAAGTTCATTATGTGATCGGTCTTGGTTAAACACGAATGCAATAAGGTAACTCGATTACACGTATGATGTATAATCGACATATACACAAATACACTGGACTTTGATCACATAACTAACTCCTACTCCCCCATCCCCAACCAATACTCATGGATCTGATCATGACACATTACGAACACGAGTATATAGGCACACTGTACATGAGACAATGTGTGAACACGAAGTATATGATAATCAATAACCGATGCACATGATGAAATACATGTGAAGGAGTACCCGCTGAATACAGTAAGGGGATAACATCTTCTGACATGATCCATATAGTACCAGTCCGTGTAACTACTGTGTCGGAATCAAGTATACAGTGCTAGAACATGTGATATATACACAATCATGAAATAAAAATTATCAGAGATATGTACTCGCTTCTGGTCCTGAGCAAAGGATGTATCTCGATGCCCAAGCTGGTGTCACACAATCCTGTTTAGAAAATATCATGTTAAATGGTATAACAGAGTGATAAATGAGTAAAAAGATGCACTAATATGATTTCTCGATCATTTCTAGCTAAACTAGGTGTCACTCCCCGTTCCTAATATACGTATTTGGAACGTATTTTATTTTAGCATGGTTGAATGTGCATGGAGACTAGACCCATTCTTTGGTTTAACCTGGTTCATGGTTTATTTTGTAGGTTAGTTCAAGTCATGAGAACCCTTGGTTCAACCCTCAATCCTACCTTATATAACCCAACATTTTTCTTCTCTCTCTTCATTTCTTTCTCTCCTTGTGCTTTCTCTCCCCTTTCCATAGGCAAGTACACCTTGCATGAGAAATAGATAAACCCTCCATATTATTGTTTCATTATATTTTTTATGTGTTTCTAAGCACTTTTAGAACTTGGAGTTTTCTGTTTTGATGGGTGATTTTGAGTAGATCTAATTTCTAACTTATATTTTATGGGTTTTATAAGATTTTTTTGGTTTTGATCTATTAAACATGTATTTTCAAAAATTATTTTTTGCTACATGATAGAGCTTTCAATTTCAAGCATTTTGGCTTTTGGTTCACTCGATTTAGACTAAAAATGAGAATTTTATGGACAAAATAAAATTTTAGTTTTTGGAGTTTTTGCCATGACCGAACCTGCTGTTTGGAGAAGATGAAGTTCTTCATGCGGCCAGTGAGTTATGCGGCCTGAGCTTTCGTCGCATACTGACCAACATGCATCAATCTTGTTGGACGCATGACTGCCATCACACAAGTTTTCTAGAACTTATCCTTGAACTCCTTGTATTTTCACTCGTTGGACGAATGAGAAATTCGCTTAGTCCAAGAGACCTTCCTGCGGCACCGACCTCCATGCGGCACCAACCCATATCCGGCAAGCAGAGCATACGACCACTTTCCCTTGAACGCATGACTCTGAAATCTTGGTACATCTTTCTATAGTTTTACCTTTTTTTCCTGATAAACTTTATTGCTTGTCACATCAATAACTTTATGTCACATCACTGATATTTTATTTATTGGTTGTCACTTCAACAATTATCCCAAGTAGTAGACTTTAACCCTGAGTATGCGGCCTAGACTTCATATGCGGCCAAGTGGTTCATGTGGCCTTGACTTTATATGCGACCCTGACTTCATATGCGGCCAGGACTTGTCATGCGGTCCTGACTTCACATGCGACCTAGAGTCATATGCGGCCTGGACTTCCCATACGACCTAGAGACCCATGCGGCCTTGCTTGTTTTGATTGAATATTTTATTATTCTTTCGTGACCCAATGTATAATTGGTAATTTGACTTGAATACTGTATCCGTGCTGATACCACTATTGCCTGATATTTGTCTATGGTTTAATGTGCTCCGAGGTGCGACACATCGTGTTACATGTTAAGTAATTATATTTGGGTTGTGCATCGAAAATGCCTCCAAATTCTTGAATGTGTGAGATTATAAATATATATTGTTTCTCAGCACGGGTATAATAAGCGAGGCAACTACCAAAGTATGGCTAAGATATTGATTGACTGAATGTTGCATACACGCTCGGATGAATCCAGATTTGACTTCCACGGATTCGTATCTAGCGTGTCCATACTTTGTACGATATCTTAAGGGAAATTTTTATGTGACCACATCTTGAGATTTTGAGCACAACATAAAGCTAATTAGGTAACTAAAAGTGGTAGTAACATTAGAGGGAACGGTATCCCAAGATCATGCTAACGAATATTCCTACAAAGATTCATTCTAAGTGCTTTATGGGATGGCCATCATAGATACTGTATATCATCTGCCTTAGTGGAGTACAGTATCTGACCTATTATTGTGTCGAGCCACTATTTCACTATAGGAATACTGGACCCGCTAATATCGTGTTTTAGTGCAGTGGCCCTACGGGGAACTGGTATATCTCGTGAATACCTATTTTATTTTATCTATTGGTTCGGTTAGCTCATGTTCGGCACTGGCGTGATTTGAGGATACCTATTATGTATTATTTCTGAGATAACCTCAAACTCCACAAAATAGCAAGACGTACAAGTGATTAGTCGATATAAGAAAATAGACTTGGTTGTGATTGTATTATTTCGGTTAGTAGCCTAGGAAAATGGCATATCATAGTGTGATGGTTCAACCCTTGTCCTTATTTGGGTGTAGGGTTGGGCCTTTACGCTAGGATATGCCATGGACGTAAGTTACGACACTGAACCTATGTAATTATTCTTCTTGGGTTTTTGTTTCTCCATTTCGTACTTCATTATGGTACTTCCTATTTGGGGTCTAACCCCACTGGTTTTGCATGGCCAGGTTTCGAGCCAGCACCTGAGGATCCCGCTTACTTCCCCCAACTCATAGCGCATACCAGGAATATGGTCGCGGAGGATAGCGAGTGAATTTTCTACTTCCTTACTCATGATTGTGCATTTACTTAGCGAGTGGATTTTCTTCTTTCCTGCTCATCATTATGTATTTATTTTTTTTTGGACGTTTAGCCACCGACACCTGTTAGTCGACTCGTCTGGACATTAGTCTTCTTACATGATTGCATTAAATCAAACTGCAGCTGATCACTGTCATGTACTTTTGTTACTCTTTCAACTTCTTATTTTGCACAACTGGTCTCCAAAATATTTTGAGAAAGCATTTGGGACGCCTTATTGCTTTATTATATGCTCTATGCTTACTATTTCTTGTTTGAATGATTGAGACATAGAAGTTCTTGACCTTAGAAGACTTGATTGTAGCATGCATACCCCCCTTATCTTATACAACCGTGATTGTCGTACGATGTATAGCACCTTTTACGGGGTAGCTGGCCATGTCCGTCTTCGTATTCCGGTACTAGGGCGTGATACTAGGTCCAATACTAGTTAATTAGTCTATAAGGGTCATTAACTAACTAGTACTGGCTAATAACAATAATATCTATATATTAAGCTACTATATGTATCCATATAATAACTAGCATATAATTAAATAACTAATTAACTGATACACTAACTAATATCTAGCATACCAATTAACTTATCTAGTAACTAATATACACCCACTGGAATTAGTACAACCGTAGCCCTCCTCCTAAACTTGTTGTACCATCTGTTATTGATACTACCTAAAAGTGTGTATCCACTGAAACACATTAGTGAAAGACTTATGACTGATACCTGGTCTTAGTTCATACCCGGGCTCCAACAGTGGGAACCGCCACCAACCTCCAGCAGTAGACACTCAAGTATCTGCTGATACTCTAAGGTGATAGACATCTACTTCACATCTTTCACTAACTATTGATGTTATATATTCTTATTTCCCCACATAGCTCCCCATTTATAACCCAGCAGTATGCACATCTTAAACATCCCCAATACTTTGTACACCAGGTATCAATGCAAGGATTCCAT
Organism: Iris macrosiphon; assembly: GCA_036927795.1. Lineage (NCBI taxonomy): Eukaryota > Viridiplantae > Streptophyta > Magnoliopsida > Asparagales > Iridaceae > Iris > Iris macrosiphon. The sequence continues at coordinate 13,061,460 of JAYESA010000018.1, forward strand.
ACTCGAGCCCCTCTAGTGTATTAGCTCCACTGATACTCCACTGCAGCTGCAGTTGGTGTCTCAACTGCTCGAGTTTCTCCCCTCCATCAGTCACACAACACCACATACTAGCTCACAAATATCATTGTCAAATTTTCTTCATAAGCACAGCTAGGTGCACTGATTCACAACTGAGACGTGTACTCCCCTTCCACTACAACTCGAGCACAAAGTACCTACACACACAAAGACACTCATATATATATATATATATATATATATATATATATATATATATATATATATATATATATATATATATATAGCATAATTAAGACTTAAAGATGCACAATACATTCTAATATCCATTCATCAAACGCCTTGAGTGCGGCATATGTAATACTCATGGTACCCATCCATTTAAAGAGTCAAAATTCCAAATACTCCACAATAATCCTTTTCACATATCAAATACACTATTATATAACTAATACAAATTGCTACCATAAAAATTAAAGAGAAAACACACAAATCACCCAAATTGGGCCTCGTGTCATCCCGTATCACACTGTATCGTGATACGACCTACATGTATCCATTTGTGGACAATAGCTAGTCTTCCAACCCCGATCTAAGTCCAATTAGACTAGATTAGTCTCATGACACACACTTGATGTGTCAATCTCGTAATTCCTCCAAATTGCAGATAAAAACCTATGTAGAAGTGTCAAAACATATCAATATAGCCTAGATCTTTTTCCTATAGGTAGCCCTATGCCAAGAAAGGGTTCCTACTGGTAATTAAAATATAAATACCTCTACTATTATAATGCGGCTTCTAGGTGGCTCACTTTTGAGCCGTCTAATCCATAAGTTAATACTCAACCACTCAATAATTAAATATTCTAGAAAAAATTTAACTACACGTGTACGTATTTTCCTTACGTAGAAACATCTTAAAATTATTATAATATCCTAAACATATATTCAAATGTATATAAAGATATATATAACAAATCCAAAAAAATATATATTTAATATTCAATATATATATATATATATATATATATATATATATATATATATATATATATATATATATATATATATATAACAAATCTAAATTTACAAATATTTAAACTATTTTCAATAATTTTTGAAAAAATATATTTTACGTTCATTGCACGTGCATTTACTGTTTCTAGATTCTCATATGTTTACAAAATTAAATTTATATAATTAAATTTACGACTAGCATTCTCCTATGTTGGTGACTCATATGACTAATCTCTACTTTTCTACTATTATAATGCGGCTTCTAGACGGCTCAAAAGTAACTACGTTTTTTCTTACGTAGAAATATCTTAAAATTATTATAATTAGCTAAACATATATTCAAATGTATATAAATATATATATATATATAACAAATTTAAATAAAAATATATTCAGTATTCAAAATATATTTAAACTAATTATATATATATATATATATATATATATATATATATATATATATATATATATATATATATATATATATCTTCTTTTTTCTCAAAAATATTTTCAATAATTTTTGAAAAAAAATATTTTACGTTCATTGCACGTGCATTTACTGTAAGCCCCCTGATTTTTAGGAATTTTTTTAAATTGGCTTTTTCCCAATTTTCTGGAATTTTCCGGGATTTTTCTATAATTTAAACCTAGGCTTTGATAATTAAATGATTTTTAATTGTTGTTTAATAATATTAAAATATTATGGAAATAATATTTTATGGTGTAAAATGGAAAACCGGACATGTGGTAATTTTCGGTAAATTTATTGGACTCCGGAAACCCATTTAAAAGCCTTAAAACTATTAAATAAAATAAACCAAATTAATCCAGAAATAAACCGGGTTTATTTCAAATAAACCGAGAAGAACCAAACCAAACCCAAACCGAACTGACCCGAACCAAACCGAATGGTTAGCGGGTCGGGTCGGGTCAGATCCGAGTCAACCCGACCCGGACCCGTATCCACCGAACCCTAATTCCTTATCGGGTCGGAATTACTGTTCCGACCCGGCGGCTAGGTTATTTAACCCCCTCGGGATTCGTGCCCCGCCGCCGCCGCAACTTTCTCTCCCTCTCTCCGCCGCAGTGACCTCGCCGTCGACCTCCTCGCCCCGCCTGACTCCGTCTAACCCATCCCCGCCAGCACCTCACCACTCCACCTCGCCGTCGTCTTCCCCGACACCATCTCCGGCTAACCACCCCGCCGACGACTCCAGCTCCGCCCTCATCCCCTCTCAGCCCCACCATCTTCCCAGCACAGCCTCCTCCGCCGGAACTCCTCCGCCCAGCCGACCAGCCCCCTCGCCTCACCACCTTCCCTCCTCTTTCTCCTCCACCGGCCACGAGCCCGCTCGACGAAACCCTAGACGCAGAACCCCTCGATCTCCCTCTCCGTCTGCTGCCACAGCAGCTCCACCCCGCTGCCGAGCCACCTTCACCGCAGCGCCTCAGGCGACTGCCCTCCTCCGGCGAGCAGGACCTGACCGCGCTGGATACGCCGCGGACACAGCGAGGACACGGACACAGGGTTCTCAGAACACAGTAAACCCTAAACAGTACTCGGACACAGTGAATCTCGTGTCGGACACAACTCAGGACACGGAGGATTCGGTTTTTCAGACCCTCTTCAGGTATCCGTAACTTTTGACTCGTAGCTCGGATTTCGATTCCGTAAATTTCTACACGAAGCCTGTATGACCCTCTCGGTGCCCGGACAAACCGCTCGGGGCATCGCGTCCTGTGGTGATCGCACACCGCGATCCAAAAACAGGTAAACCAATGCCCCGTTTCACCCCGGAACCGAGTACGCCCCGCCAAACGGGACGACTTGGTCGCACGCGGTCTTTACCAAAACGTGCGCGACGTTGATACGGACGTGTAGGATTTCGCAGAAGTTGATTTGGATGTGCGTGCACACCGGAATCAACGCGTATCCGCCGACACCGCCCCGTATCCGTCGATTCTGGAACACGCTGTAACTTTGTGTACACACGTCGGATCGAGACGAAACTTGCGCCATCGGACTCGTAACAATACGCTGGTCCTGTGAGCCAAGTTTGGTTCGATTCTGAGAACGTTGACAAAATCGCGTATCGTGGGCCCCACAGGCTCCACTTGACGGGCGATTTTGTGATCGGCTCATCGGAATCCAATTCTGGAAGTTCCGTTGGGTTCGTATCATCGTTCCTGACCTGTTGACACTAAGTTTGACAGAATTGGAGACCTTTGACCCTGACGCGCTTTTCGGTGCAAAGCGGGCCCGCATGTGGACCCCGTTTTAACCCGAAACTGTCGTTTCTGCCCTTGTCTCCAAATTGGACCCAAGGACAGGCGTTTTTAGCTATTTGATATTTTCTGAATCTAATGGTGATGTTTATTTCAGCAACCGGAGTAGTACCTGCAGATCACACTGAGACCAGAGCTACAGTTGGAGCCAGGACCCCAGGCAAGTGTACCTTGCCAAAACTTTGCAGTATTGTTACATAATTTCCTTGCTTCATTATATTGTTGTGCATGCTCAACCTAGGGCCGTGTGACGTACTTAGCGTTCGATTATCAGTCGGGTGCCGACACTGTACGCAGTGTTGGGTACGGTCATCTAGAGATGGATATTCGTGACACTATATATTATCGTACTTGTCTTACCAAGTACGTTGGACTCAGGACACTTGACACTACTCATGAGACAGGATCTTCCCGAGATATTCGTGGTGATCCTGTATAGGATACAGGACATGGACATTGTATTCCTAGATATTAGATGACTTGTTGCATTAGAGATGATTGTGCGTGACATGGACATGGTGCATCATGGACATGAGACGTGTGATTACATTGGGTGGGGAGAGTATTACCATATGAAAGGCTGATCATATTATATATTGACATCTGGATGTGTCTTAGTCTCTGACACAGAGCTATGGCACCAGTTCTGGCCCTTCGAGAAAATACTGCTATTGGGTTCTCCGACACTGATCCTGTAGTAGTCTCAGCCGAGTATGGAATAATGTTCTCATTTGCATATCACTAGATGGTTATTTATTCACCCTATTGTTCATTTATTGCTGCACTGCATTTATTTTGGCTTGTATTTTCTGTACCTTGCTGTCCCCTGAGGACCTGGATCCGGATTATGTCCCCAGATATTGCAGACGAGATCTATCCCGAGGTTTACGGGACCGGAGCATTGGCATTAGCAGGAACAGGTGCCTACATTGGAGCAGAACCAGGATCTGAGGACGAGATCGTACCAGAGGACTTCTCTTGAGTATTGGCTTGAGATACTCATTTATTCAGTTTATAGTTATTTCATTTCCAGACTATTCCATTTATGTACCAGACTTGTACTCGGATTGTTCTCCGAGACACTTTTATTGAGACTTGTAGTTTATTTTTATTTATATTTACTCTGGCTTTGATCTGTGATATTCTGTTGTGGATGAGATTAGATAGACTGTGACATGTATCATTGGACCTGCTTATTGTTATATTACAGCTTAAGTATGCCCTGATGGATCCATTAAATTGGGTTTGTCCATCGGTGCGTACTGCTGGCCATTATCACGCGTCCGGTCCCTCGTCATTTTGGGACTGGGGCGTGACATGGTTTTTGTGGTGGCCCATGCAGGTCTACGACTAAATTGTTCGGTTTCAACTTAGGGACCGAGCAAGCCTGCAATAAGAGTAGAATAAGTTTTAGGATCTCATCCACATGCTTGAAACGTTCTTGATATCTATATTGTATTCGAATTAAATTTCTTGCATCTTGCCTTGATTCCTGTGCGCCTCTTATAGTTTATTTTTGATGCAGAGTAATGGATTCAAGAGCAAACGACGAAACTCCAGCAAACACACCAATAGGTGCGGTAGCCACCTACGGAGAAGATGAAGTGGCACCATTGAGTGGAGATCCCTCTACTCACCAAGGCAGCCAAGCAGATCAGCATGCTCCTAGATTTCGGCGAGACGACATCCCACCGCCTCCGCAGTTCATTCCACCAATGCCTGTAGTCCCACCAGGACAGTCTATGGACGGGCAGCAGATGTTTCAAATGATCTACGCAATGATGCAGGCCCAACAGCATATTTATCAAGAAGCTCAACGTCGTGAAGCAGATTACTTGAGGAACAGCATAGTAAATGCACTGGATCAGGCCAACCTACCAACTCGCCGACAACCGACGGGCTCTATCACCGACTTTCGCCAGCTGAAGCCCCGCACCTTCTCAGGCAAGGAGGAACCTACTGAAGTTCATGAGTGGCTTACCAACATACGACATCAACTAGAAGCAGCAGAGCTACCAAAGGAACGCTGGATAACTGCCGTCAGAATGCAATTGACGGACAATGCACATCACTGGTGGCTATCTGAGGAGACACGGCTCGGACCAGACCGAGTCACTTGGGAGGAGTTCTCCAGACTCTTTCAAGAGATGTACATTCCAGCTACCGCTCGATCAGAACTCAGAGACAAGTTCAACCGCCTTATCCAAGGCAATATGACAGTGGAAGAGTACAACGCGGAATTTATTCGTCTGAGTCGCTTCGCCCCTACCTTGATTCCGACAGAAGAAGAGAAGGCCGAGAAGTTTTTCGATGGACTAAACTTCGAGCTACAGAAACTAATTGGATCCATTGCGCCCACATCCTACTCGGACGTCCTTGCTGCAGCCCGACGCCTGGAGCGCGTCACCAGGAGAGAGACCAGTCTGAAGCGGCCTTCCACATCAGCAACAAACAGAGTACCACAAGAAGAAGCTGCAAAGAGACCTCATCTACAGCAACAGCAGAACGCATCTACACCACAAGTAATAGTCCTCTCTACTTGTCACTACTGTGGCAAAGCAGGCCATCTCGCCAGGGAATGCAGACGCAGGTTAGGACTATGCTTAGGTTGTGGATCCAGACAGCATGCAGTGAGAGACTGCCCTGAGCGTAAAGAAGGAGCACCAAGAACAAACCAACAAGCTCTACCAGCACCAGAAGGATATCAACCAAGGCCACCCTTGGCACCTCGACCAGCACCCTTCCAGCAGGCCCAGCAACAGCAGAGGGCACCCCTTCAAGGACGCGGACAAGCTTATGTGATGACTTTGGAGGATGCGCAAATTCATGGAGTAGCTAATGCGCGTAAGTTTTTATAGTTTCTGTTTCTTGTATTGTGTTAGTTTTTGCATGATTGGTTCGTGACCCTAGCCTTCACCTAGTAATTTAGAGATTGATTAATAACCTAGAATATTTTTATAATTGATAACCTAATATGTTTTAAAGGATAATCTAGTTTTTCTGAACTGTAGCCTTCTAAATCTCCTTCATACGGGAGATTGCATAACTTTTAATGCTTAGGGAAATAGTTTTTCCTTTGTATTATTCTTACACCCTCAACCTTTACTCTCCTTGATCATGATGTGCTTCGAACAATATTTGCAACCGTGTCATCTCTGTTGACCGGTTATTCTTTGATTGCGAGGACGCAATCCTCTTAAGGGGGGTAGATTGTAAGCCCCCTGATTTTTAGGAATTTTTTTAAATTGGCTTTTTCCCAATTTTCTGGAATTTTTTTGGGATTTTTCTATAATTTAAACCTAGGCTTTGATAATTAAATGATTTTTAATTGTTGTTTAATAATATTAAAATATTATGGAAATAATATTTTATGGTGTAAAATGGAAAACCGGACATGTGGTAATTTTCGGTAAATTTATTGGACTCCGGAAACCCATTTAAAAGCCTTAAAACTATTAAATAAAATAAACCAAATTAATCCAGAAATAAACCGGGTTTATTTCAAATAAACCGAGAAGAACCAAACCAAACCCAAACCGAACTGACCCGAACCAAACCGAATGGTTAGCGGGTCGGGTCGGGTCAGATCCGAGTCAACCCGACCCGGACCCGTATCCACCGAACCCTAATTCCTTATCGGGTCGGAATTACTGTTCCGACCCGGCGGCTAGGTTATTTAACCCCCTCGGGATTCGTGCCCCGCCGCCGCCGCAACTTTCTCTCCCTCTCTCCGCCGCAGTGACCTCGCCGTCGACCTCCTCGTCCCGCCTGACTCCGTCTAACCCATCCCCGCCAGCACCTCACCACTCCACCTCGCCGTCGTCTTCCCCGACACCATCTCCGGCTAACCACCCCGCCGACGACTCCAGCTCCGCCCTCATCCCCTCTCAGCCCCACCATCTTCCCAGCACAGCCTCCTCCGCCGGAACTCCTCCGCCCAGCCGACCAGCCCCCTCGCCTCACCACCTTCCCTCCTCTTTCTCCTCCACCGGCCACGAGCCCGCTCGACGAAACCCTAGACGCAGAACCCCTCGATCTCCCTCTCCGTCTGCTGCCACAGCAGCTCCACCCCGCTGCCGAGCCACCTTCACCGCAGCGCCTCAGGCGACTGCCCTCCTCCGGCGAGCAGGACCTGACCGCGCTGGATACGCCGCGGACACAGCGAGGACACGGACACAGGGTTCTCAGAACACAGTAAACCCTAAACAGTACTCGGACACAGTGAATCTCGTGTCGGACACAACTCAGGACACGGAGGATTCGGTTTTTCAGACCCTCTTCAGGTATCCGTAACTTTTGACTCGTAGCTCGGATTTCGATTCCGTAAATTTCTACACGAAGCCTGTATGACCCTCTCGGTGCCCGGACAAACCGCTCGGGGCATCGCGTCCTGTGGTGATCGCACACCGCGATCCAAAAACAGGTAAACCAACGCCCCGTTTCACCCCGGAACCGAGTACGCCCCGCCAAACGGGACGACTTGGTCGCACGCGGTCTTTACCAAAACGTGCGCGACGTTGATACGGACGTGTAGGATTTCGCAGAAGTTGATTTGGATGTGCGTGCACACCGGAATCAACGCGTATCCGCCGACACCGCCCCGTATCCGTCGATTCTGGAATACGCTGTAACTTTGTGTACACACGTCGGATCGAGACGAAACTTGCGCCATCGGACTCGTAGCAATACGCTGGTCCTGTGAGCCAAGTTTGGTTCGATTCTGAGAACGTTGACAAAATCGCGTATCGTGGGCCCCACAGGCTCCACTTGACGGGCGATTTTGTGATCGGCTCATCGGAATCCAATTCTGGAAGTTCCGTTGGGTTCGTATCATCGTTCCTGACCTGTTGACACTAAGTTTGACAGAATTGGAGACCTTTGACCCTGACGCGCTTTTCGGTGCAAAGCGGGCCCGCATGTGGACCCCGTTTTAACCCGAAACTGTCGTTTCTGCCCTTGTCTCCAAATTGGACCCAAGGACAGGCGTTTTTAGCTATTTGATATTTTCTGAATCTAATGGTGATGTTTATTTCAGCAACCGGAGTAGTACCTGCAGATCACACTGAGACCAGAGCTACAGTTGGAGCCAGGACCCCAGGCAAGTGTACCTTGCCAAAACTTTGCAGTATTGTTACATAATTTCCTTGCTTCATTATATTGTTGTGCATGCTCAACCTAGGGCCGTGTGACGTACTTAGCGTCCGATTATCAGTCGGGTGCCGACACTGTACGCAGTGTTGGGTACGGTCATCTAGAGATGGATATTCGTGACACTATATATTATCGTACTTGTCTTACCAAGTACGTTGGACTCAGGACACTTGACACTACTCATGAGACAGGATCTTCCCGAGATATTCGTGGTGATCCTGTATAGGATACAGGACATGGACATTGTATTCCTAGATATTAGATGACTTGTTGCATTAGAGATGATTGTGCGTGACATGGACATGGTGCATCATGGACATGAGACGTGTGATTACATTGGGTGGGGAGAGTATTACCATATGAAAGGCTGATCATATTATATATTGACATCTGGATGTGTCTTAGTCTCTGACACAGAGCTATGGCACCAGTTCTGGCCCTTCGAGAAAATACTGCTATTGGGTTCTCCGACACTGATCCTGTAGTAGTCTCAGCCGAGTATGGAATAATGTTCTCATTTGCATATCACTAGATGGTTATTTATTCACCCTATTGTTCATTTATTGCTGCACTGCATTTATTTTGGCTTGTATTTTCTGTACCTTGCTGTCCCCTGAGGACCTGGATCCGGATTATGTCCCCAGATATTGCAGACGAGATCTATCCCGAGGTTTACGGGACCGGAGCATTGGCATTAGCAGGAACAGGTGCCTACATTGGAGCAGAACCAGGATCTGAGGACGAGATCGTACCAGAGGACTTCTCTTGAGTATTGGCTTGAGATACTCATTTATTCAGTTTATAGTTATTTCATTTCCAGTCTATTCCATTTATGTACCAGACTTGTACTCGGATTGTTCTCCGAGACACTTTTATTGAGACTTGTAGTTTATTTTTATTTATATTTACTCTGGCTTTGATCTGTGATATTCTGTTGTGGATGAGATTAGATAGACTGTGACATGTATCATTGGACCTGCTTATTGTTATATTACAGCTTAAGTATGCCCTGATGGATCCATTAAATTGGGTTTGTCCATCGGTGCGTACTGCTGGCCATTATCACGCGTCCGGTCCCTCGTCATTTTGGGACTGGGGCGTGACATTTACTGTTTATAGATTCTCCTATGTTTATATAATTAAATTTATATAATCAAATTTATGACTAACATTCTCCTATGTTGGTGACTCATATGACTAATCTCTACTATTATAATGCGGCTTCTAGACGGCTAAAAGTGAGTCATCTAAGCCGTAAGTCTTATTTGAGACTAATCTCTACTATTTCATAATAATTAATTGATGATGATATACATACTGATTAGACGGCTCACTTTTGAGCCGTTTTGAAGCCTCATTATATTATAAAATATGGAAGATATATATGGGGTGTGTGTGTGTCACGCCCCAGTCCCAAAATACGTAGGACTAGGAATACGTAACACGCCAGCCGTATGTATATGAACTCTAATATATAGAAACCATATACACACGTACGCTGTACATGAATATCCAATCCACAGTGGTAATATACTATCACAACAAGTCACACGCAATCTATATCTCATCCACAGCACAAATAATAGATAAATGGAAATCAATAACTGAATATCAAAGAAACAGTCTCAAATAAGAAATCTCAAAGTGTGATAGCCGGGTGGAAACAAATCCACTGCAAATCAACTATAACCAAAACTACTAAAGAGAGAAGAGAATAAACTCTAATATAAGAATAAATGTCTCGAAAAGAATAGCAACTAGAATCTCTAAACAGCTACAATGGATCACATATAATCCGAAGGTAAGACCTCCTCAGTCTGATAGGTAGCGTCAGGTCCAGGTTCATACTCCTGTGGGTACTCCTGCTCATCTATATCTGAAAAGGTACCAGGCCCTCAGAGGGACGTAACAAGATACATAGGTCATGGTCGTCTTAACTCTTAGTCATAGTGCAAGTGTCAATAGTAAGAATGAGAGAGTTACTGGCCTCAAGGGAAAGAAAATATAACTCGTATTGAGGTATGGTACAAGTTACGCAATTTAAAACTAAGGGATAAGCACCAGGTCTCAATCTACAAGAATAACTTAACTATCAAGTTCTAACTACTAAGCACACAATTTCAAAATTCAAGATTATAACTATAATCCTAGCAAACTATGTGTCCTTAACAAAGAAATAAATTACTTGGCCTACTATCAGAAGTGTCAGGTGGCACGAGTTGAAAGATAAAGAAAAGAAGAACATAATTTTGGTCGTCGCACAATTAGCTAACGCTATGGTCACAGGGGAACAATATATGAAAATAGAGGGGCTCTAGATAGCTTCATGGTTTTCCAAGGGAAAGGGGTATGCTAGTCTCTGTGTTTGAGGTATGTTTAGGAAAATATTCTATGCATTGCTCTTGGCTTTCTAAGGTACTGTCTGCTTATCTCAAGACAAGAAGCTAAATTTATGGTTCTCCAATACTCATCTAACGGCGTGGGTTAGGTTCAGTCCTAATATTCACTTTGGTTTTCTATTGGTTTCTCAATGCTAGGGGTAACCATAATGGTAAACTTCTAACTAACTCTAGTAGTGTCTATACTACTCTCAAGTCCTCATAACACATCAGGGGGTAATGGTAAACCAATTCTAAAGATAAGGAATTCTAGGGTTCACTAGACATCCTAAACTTAGTGGTGTGTCAGCACTCTAGTTGTACTCTTAATAGGTTTGCTACCATAATTATTATCCTAATAACAGGGGTTCCTATATTCTAGCATAATGCTATACTCAAAGAACTATTAGGGAAGTACATTAATCAAGCAGGATGCAAATTTTCAGATAGAATGGATTGGAAGGAAAGCGAATCATAGTCAATTGTGGATGAGATCCTATACTCTATTCCTAGGTGCAGGCTTGTTCGGTACAATAACGTAACCGAGACAATATGCTCTCGACCTGCTGGGCCACCACAAAAACATGTCACGCCCCAGTCCCAAAAATATGTAGGACTAGGACACGTAAGCATGCCAGCCACATGGATATGGCAACTCCAATATATGGAAACCAAATTCACACGTACGCTGTAATATGAATATTAAGTCCACAAGTGGTATAAAATGTATCACAAGTCACAGGGTATAATCTAAATCTCATCCGCAAAAATCAGATATAAATAATAACCAGCATCTATATAACTAGATCTCAACATAAATATCTAAGGATGATAGTTGGATGGAAATAAATCCACTACCAACTCGAATGGAAAAGTACAACACAACAAATACAATATAGGAATACCAGCTAACGACCATGGGCTCGAAGAGAAGACATCCTCGCAATACAAGTAATCATACAAATCTGTGCTCCTGCAATTACTCAAGAACAGATACACCTGACAGAGGACCAGGTCCTCAGAGGGACGTAACAAGATACAGAAAATACGAGCCAATTTGAATACAGTAAACATGCATTATATTTGAAAATAGATAAGTACGCTGTACAAGACATCTATATGAATGCAAATGAGGATAACTTTTCGACGTATGGGCAAGGGTAGGCTACTCGATCTAATCCTCACAACCTCACGCTCGTCAGTGGACATTATCAGCCGACATACGGCGGGGGTAGCGACCCTCGGACTCCATCAATCGACATACCGCGGGGGTAGCGACCATCGGACACGACCCACCATAGTGCGTGCTAGTGACTACGATGTTACCAGAGTGGTTAAAAGCCTATACGCCTAATGATTGTCCTCTATGATACTAAGTGCCATGTGTGTGTCAACATATCTAATACATAGTAACGACTGAAAAAAATTACATATGCAAGAATAAACAGAAATACAATAAATATACAAAAATATACTAAGCATGCAAAATACTGTAAGCAATTTGGCAAGGTATCTTGCCTGGGGTCCTGCTGCTGGTATGAATCAGAGTTCAAGTCACAGTCCAAATAGCCTATGTATTACAAATTTATCACGTCAAAGATAATTTATTTTAATTTATTTAATTTTGGAATAATTACTCTAAAATCCTATTTTAATCTAATTATTCTGATTTTTATGTTAATTCCTAAATTTTGTCCAAAAAAACTAAATTTTATCAACTCGAGACTCATGGCACGCAAATCGAGGCGATCTGTTGACCGAAAAGTCAACCGACACAAATTTAACTTTCATGCATGATTTTCTGTAGATTTCAGCATCAAAAATATGCTAGAATTTACGGCTCGTCCGAATTCAAATTCGTTTGGGAATTATGGCACATACAAATTTTGTATTGTGCACCGATGGTTAAATTCTAACCTAGAAGTTCTACAGAATTAACAGTATATAAATACTTCGAATTAAATTCTAGAAAAAATATATGTCAATAATCTCGACATTAGCTTTCCAAAACTTTAAACGGTTTATGATTCTGATTCTTGGCTCTCCCGAAATCGCGAAAATATTGAAACACATCTATTTTCGGACATGCTGTGCTCTACGAATTTTCCAGAATTTAATACTCATAATTTCGTAAAATAAATTATATAATCAGAAATCTAACCTCAATATCTTTCTAACGCAAGAAACTAGGCCTCGTTTGGAGTACGAAGCTATGCACAATGGCTTGTGGAAGATGAAGGAACCCTAGATGGCAATTCTCCAAAATCTCTCTCTCTCTAAGATAATGGGATAATTAGGGTTATAATATATATATATATATATATATATATATATATATATATATATATATAGGGATGTACCTACGGCTGAATGGATATTTATAGGCTGACACGTGTCAGAATCTGATTGGATGGTTTTTGTTATATTATTTGTTTTTTATTTGCCTTTACAAAATATTATTTAAGTCATTTTAAATCTAAATAACTCCAAATAAATATTAAAAATAATCATAAAATTCTGGAAAAATTACATAAAATATATTTTGAACCTATAAACCCTAAAAAAATATTTGGGATAATTTTATATTCATAAGTTTACTACTATAATTAGGAGAAGCTCTAAACATTAGTTTTATCCATTTAACTAAAAATAAATACTAACATTATTCCAAAATTCTGAAATAATTCCAAAAAATATATAATAATATTATAAATCCTAGAAAATAACGTGGGTCCATTCTATATTCCTGGGCTTGCACAATAAATTCTACAAGTCCTAAAAATTAGTTATTAGTCTAAATAACTCCCAATAAATACTAAAAGTATTCAGAAAATTCCCAGAAAATTCTAGAAAATATATTTGACTATTTAGAACCTAAAATAAAATTTTAGAATATTTTTAATTAAGTTTAAACATAAAATAAATTATTCAAAGTCCTAGAAATTTAGTGTTACTAGTTTTTAATTAACTAAAAATTATGAAAAAATCTCAATAATCTAAAATAGCCTAAAAATAATTTTAAATAAATATTTATATAAGTAAATATACTAAAAAAATTTATTTTCTAATTAACTAAGAGAATACTCTAAATAAATTCAACATCTATAATAAATATAATAATATAAAATATACACAAAATACCTATTTTGGGTGAGGGAGTTTACAAGGTAGCGTCAGGTCCAGGTCCATACTCCTGTGGGTACTCCTGCTCATCTATATCTGAAAAGGTACCAGGCCCTCAGAGGGACGAAACAAGATACATATAAATATGCCAATAAAGTACTGAAATGTAAACATCCAATGGGGTCGCCTAACCGTCTAAGTGAATGCAGTTTGAGAACAACTTTCCACCAAGTGGGCTATCTGGCTAAAATGGGATTGGCATGGTTCTCTTGGAGATCCAGGGACCTACAAAGGCACGTCATGTTTTGAACGCCGGAGGCTCCCCTGATAATATATAATATATAGTGATCATCATGACCGTGCATCTCCGGCGGAGCGTACGGGTTACAAAGGAAAAAGTGCAAAGGAGCCCAAATGCCTTACTTGTTGTTCTCCCCACCCAATGATTTAAGCATGTCATGTCCATGACACGATAAACCTCTAATAACTGCCAGGTCTACTAGCATGCAAATTTTTTATCGACAGTTATCCCTATCCGTCGCACGACCTATACGTACCAGTGGCCAGCCGAGTACGCAAGTCCGTGTCCTACATGTGACTCACACTCGTGTAAGAATAGTGTCATGGCCAATGAAACATAAATGCCTCATGAAGATGGGGTAGTCTCATAAAGTAGGTCCAATGCATAAACATAAAAAAAACATAGTACGACGATACCGTCGTTGCACCCAAGTTTCCTTGGACGCGCAATTTATATAGCAGTTAAAATAAATGGACTAAATAAACAAAAATAAATATGCATGCAACATATGGAATGTAAATACAGTACAATGGCAAGGTATACTTGCCTGGCAAGAAATCTGTAAAGTGTAAGCGTCCAATGTTAAGGACACTGAATCTGGAACTAATGGCCTCCGAACAAACGTCTTCGGATGCTGAAATAGACATCACCAACATTTTCGGAATAAACAAAATAGCTAAAAAAAAGCACTTTCCCTTTCGTCCAATTTGGACACAGGGGCAAAACGGTAATTTCGGATAAAAGTGGGGTCCACGTGTGGCCCACTTTGCACCAAAAAATATGCCAAGGGTAACAGTCTCTAAATGGGATAAATTATAGGTCAAACAAACTCTAGATGTCAATACGAACCCAACGGTATGTCCAAATGTGGATTCCGATGGGCCGAACATAATTTTGCCCAAAAAATCGTGGGGCCCACCAATTGGTGACTTGGTCAACTGTCTCATAATTGCGTAAAAATTGGATCACAGGACCAGCGCGTTACTACGAGTCCAGTGGTGCAAGTTTTGTCGCAATCTGACGAGCGTGCAAAAAATGCGCGTGACTTTCACAAAAATTACAATACGGGATTTGTCCGCAGATACAGGCTGATTTCGGCGCGCACACGCGTCTGAATCAGTTTTCGTGAACTCTCACGTGTCCGGTTATACTGCGCGCACCGTTCGGTACACTTGGTACACGGCGGGACGGTCCCGTTGTGCGAGGCACGCTCCGTTTCACAACTTTTAGAATCTGGGAAAAGTGTGTTCACAGGATTTTCCAACGAATTTAATTCTGTCTACAACAGTTAATAATGTAGGATTATTTAACAAAAATTAAACTAGGTTAAGTAGTCTACGCATACCAAAAATAATCATCGACTTCGGATCTCTGTGGTGGGAGATACGAACTCGGAAACATGGGTGATCACCGCAGTTTTCTGCGATCCCAGAATTTGGTCTATTTCTGCCAACTTTGGCACTATTTTTGCCTATGGTTACGCGTTGTTCGAGGTCTACTATCACACAGATATGGAAGAGGGTTAAGGGATGAGCATACCGGTGAAGACGGGGTGGCGTTTGGTTGAGCGAGGCGACGAAAAACAACTCTGGAACACATGTACCTCGCTGCGAAAATCTGCAGTGCGCGGGGTCGCGGTCGTCGGGATTGGTTTGGACGGCCTGGCGGGGTTCTCCGGCTGTGGTGGCGGCGCTCTCTAGGTCTAGATGGGAAGAGGAAGGGTTTGGATGATCTAGGGTTAGGGTTTTAGATAAATTAATGATATATATATATAAGTATAAAAGAGAAGAGAGGAGGGGGTCTAACGCGGGGTCGTGGGGTTTTATTCCCAGCGGCGTGGGGTGTTGGGTTTGCAAAAGGGGCGGCTGTGTAGTTTACAAGGGGGCTGGCTCACTATGGGCGTGTGGTAGTTTGCTAGGGAAAAGGAGCCAGCGGCTGTAGCATAGGATGGGTAGTTTAGTTATTAATATTTTTTTTTTCTTTTTTCTTTTTATAATATTTTTTTTAATTTATATATATATATATATATATATATATATATATATATATATATATATATATATATATATATATATATATATATATATATATACACACACACTCATAGAAAAGTTCTAGATTTATATTAATGCACACCATTAAGCTAGCAACTGCTCAAGGGGTCTCCTACATGAAATAAATTCGAAAAAATTCCTAATGGTCCCATAAATCCCCTAAGTGCACGAACACCTAAAATAAAAATTAATAAAAATCTAATTCTCCTAATTAGCCACTAATTAATACAATTAAATTAATAAATAAAAGGGTGTATACGATTTCTAGGATAGGGGTTTTACATTCTATCCAACTTATAAAAAAATTTTCCTCGAAATTAAAATTAAGCCACGATAGAATGTCAAGAATGGTTTAAGATATAAATTAACAATGTAAATTCATACCTTGGTCTGCGAATCGGTTCAGAAAACGCTTGCGCATGTCATCATCGCGCTCCCAAGTTGATTCTCCTGACACGCCATGCCTCCATGCTACGCGAACTAAGGGAATAGACTGGTTCCTCAACACTTTCTCTCGACGATCAAGGATTTCCACAGGTTGCTCTTGGTATGACAAGCTCGGCCCAATGGTGATCTCCGAATGGTCGAGAACATGACTGCTGTCTGCCACATATCGCCTGAGCTGCGACACATGGAATACGTTATGTACTCCCTCAAGTGAGGGCGGTAGCGCAAGTCGATATGCCACTTCTCTCACTCTCTCGAGCACGTCAAAAGGTCCAATATACCTTGGACTCAACTTGCCGCGCCCTCCGAATCGAATGGTGCCTCTGGTAGGTGATATCCTCAAGAAGACATGATCGCCCTCTTTGAACTCCAAGGGACGACGATGAAGGTCTGTCCACTGCTTCTGCCTGTCTTGTGTTGCTCGCAAGTGTCCCTGAATCTTCTTAACTGTCTCTACAGTATTGACCACCAACTCTGGTCCCAGAATTTGACGTTCTTCCACATCACTCCAACACACAGGAGACCTACATTTTCTTCCATACAATGCTTCAAATAGAGCTATCTGAATACTCGCTTGATAGCTATTGTTGTAAGAAAACTCCACAAGATGTAGGTGGTCCTCCCATGATCCTCCGAAGTCTAACATGCAAGCCCTCAACATATCCTCCAATGTCTGAATAGTATGCTCCGACTGCCTATCTGTCTGCGGGTGGTAAGATGTACTAAACTTCAGACGAGTTCCAAGACTCTCTTGCATGCTCCTCCAAAAGTGCGATGTAAAGCGCAAATCTCTGTCTAATATAATACTGACTGGTATACCGTGCAATCTTACAATTTGCCTCATATATAAGTCAGCTAAAGCTTCTGTAGACTGACCCACTCTAAAAGGTATGAAATGTGCTGACTTGGTGAGTCGGTCCACTATTACCCATACTGCATCTCTTCCACTCGGACTCTTGGGAAAACCCGTGACGAAGTCCATAGTGATGTTCTCCCACTCCACTCTAAAATTGGAAGTGGTTGCAATAAGCCTGCTGTCCTCTGGTGCTCCGCCTTTACTTGTTAACATACCAGACATTTAGCTACAAAGCGAGCTATCTCTCTTTTCATTCCATGCCACCAAAAGTGCTATCGTAAGTCACGATACATCTTGGTGCCTCCAGGATGAATAGAATATATTGAACTATGAGCCTCTGCCATCAGCTCCTGTCGAATCTCTCTATTCGGAACATAAAGACGATCACCACATCGTAATGTCCCATCCTTATGAATGCGCAATCCTGTCTGCTCTCCGGCCTCTGTCATTTCCTTCAGTCTCCTGAATCTGGCGTCAGTAGGCAAAGCTGCCTTAATCCTCTCTACCAATGATGATTGTACTTGCAAGTTGGCTAGTGTCCCATCTGCTCCGGGTAATATTACTTCAATGCCAAGCTCTTGCAAGTCCTCTAATAATTTCCTCTGTGCTGTCAAGAAGTAAGCTGCTGGTTTCCGGCTTAACGCGTCTGCTACCACGTTAGCCTTGCCTGGGTGATAATGTAGCTCCAACTCGAAATCTTTCATCAACTTGAGCCATCGACGTTGCCTCATATTTAGCTCCTTTTGCGTGAAGACGTACTTGAGGCTTTTGTGGTCTGTATAGATCTCCACTCGTTCCCCATATAAGTAATGTCTCCATAGCTTCAGAGCAAATACAACGGCTGCAAGTTCCAAGTCATGAGTTGGATAATTCTTCTCATGCACTCGTAATTGTCTAGATTCATATGCAATCACCTTGCCATGCTGCATCAATACGCATCCCAAGCCTTTCCCTGATGCGTCACTGTAGATCACATAACCTCCTGATCCTGACGGAATGGTCAATACTGGTGCTGTAGTCAGTCGCTTCTTCAACTCTTCAAAGGCGGCTTGACACTCGTCGGTCCATATAAATTCTTGATCCTTACAAGTCAAACGAGTCATAGGTGCCGCTATCCTTGAGAAGTTTTCCACGAACCGTCGGTAATATCCCGCAAGTCCAAGGAAACTTCTCACCTCTACTTCTGATTTAGGAACAGGCCATGTCTCAACTGCTGAGATCTTCTCTGGATCAGCAGAAATACCATCTCCCGTAATAACATGCCCAAGAAATGAGACTATGTCCAAGAAGAACTCATATTTGTTGAGCTTTGCATATAACTGCTCTCTCCTTAAAGTCACTAGAATAATTCGCAGGTGCTTCTCGTGCTCCTCGTGGCTCTTCGAATAGAAAAGTATATCATCTATGAAGACGACCATGAACTGGTCCAAGTACTGGTGGAAGACTCGATTCATCAAGTCCATAAAGATCGCTGGAGCATTGGTCAATCCAAATGGCATAACCAAAAACTCGTAGTGCCCATATCTTGTTCTGAATGCGGTCTTCAGAATATCCTGCTTCCGTACCTTCACCTGGTGATATCCCGATCTCAAATCTATCTTTGAGAACACCTTGGCTCTACTGAGTTGATCAAATAAGTCATCAATACGTGGCAATGGATATTTGTTCTTCACAGTCACTGCATTCAAGGCTCTATAGTCAATGCACATATGCACTGACCCGTCCTTCTTTAGTACAAACAACACTGGTGCTCCCCAGGGTGATGCACTCGGTTGGATAAAATATTTTTCTTCTAGTTCTTTCAACTGTGCCTTCAGCTCATCCATCTCCTTCTTCCCTAGTCTGTAAACATGTGATGCTATAGGTGCTGCTCCCGGTGCTAGTTCAATTGAAAACTCTACGTCTCTGTCTGGGGGTAGTCCTGGCAAATCCTCTGGAAAGACGTCTAGAAATTCTGAAATAATATGATGATAGACAACATCATCCATTGCGAGCTGCATACCATCAAGGATTTCTGTAGAACCTCGTGCAAACTCAAGTTCAGGCTGGCATGGTACCTTAAAAAGAATGCTTCCTCCAATGCAATCGAAGAAAGCGTGGTACTTGCTTAGCCAGTCCATTCCAAGCACAATATCAAAAGATGGCATAGGAAGGACTAATAGTTGGGCGTTCATCTCTCTGCCACGTATCACTATAGGGCCCGATCTACAAACTCGGCTAACTGGTACAACTCCTCCTCCGGTAAAAATTCTAACACAACTAGATAAAGGTGTAGAGGCAATGTTGTGTTTGGCAATAAAACTAGATGATATGAATGAGTGGGTGACTCCCGTATCAAACAATGTCACAGCAGAAAAATTAAAAGCAAGAGTAATACCTGCTATGACATCCACCTCATGATCCATGTCATCTACCTCCAATGCAAAAGCTCGTCCATTCCTCTGCGGCTGTCCATGTTCGGCCCTCATATACTGATCCTCCTGGGTCGGTAGCGGTGGTCCTCTCTGAAATCCTCCTGCTGTCGGGGGTCGAGGTGCTCCCGGACCAATCATCTGCTGGGCTCGCTTCGGTGCTGGAAGCGCTAGCCTCTGAACTGGTGGTGGGAGTGTCGATGCCTGCATTGGGCAGTCTCTCGCCAGGTGCTGTTCGGAGCCACATCTCATACACAGACCCAAGCGAGCCCGACAATCTCTCAATATATGTCCGCGTTTCCCACAATAATTGTAGTAGGGCTTCTCCGAATTCTGGTACGGTGCTGCTCGGTGTTGCTGATGCTGCTGTGCCAAGGGACATCTGATAGGTCCTCCCTGTCACTACTAGAAAAAGCGGGATTAGCGACGCATTTTAGCGACTCTATTTAAAAACGTCGCTAAATTAGCGACTCCGTAAAAAACGTCGCTAGACGTCGCTGAATGGCGACATTTAGCGACGTTTAGCGACTTTTATTAAGATTTAAAAATATTAGTCGCTATAAGTTTGATTAAGGTCACTAAACGTCGCTAATATGTATAATTTAGCGACGTTTAGCGTCATAATTAGCGACGTATATGTTAAAAATATTTAGCAACATATTTAGCGACGTGTATGACGTCGCTAAATTTTTATTTAGCGATATTTTTTTAACGTCGCTAAACGTCGCTAAATTTTGGTTAATTATGGCTCAGTTTTCTTTTCCCCCATTTGCGAAAATTTTGAAAGTTTTCAAAACCTTTCGAATTCCCCCACCCACCCTCCCTCTCCGGCGACCGGCGACCGGCTCTCCACGGCTCTCCACGGCTGCGGCTACTCCAGTATCCCCCTCCTCCTCCTCGAGCTCTAGGTAAACCCTAACTCTCTCTCTCTCTCTCATATGTGACACTGACACACACTTGACAGACACGACACACACACACACACACTGACAGACACACATGACACACAGACACACACACACACACACACACACACACTGACAGACACACACGACACCTAGGGTTAGGGTTAGGTTTTTTGACCTGGGGTTAGGGTTAGGGTTAGGTTTAGGGTTTTTAATCAGGGGTTAGGGTTAGGGTTAGGTTTTTTGACCTGGTTAGGGTTAGGGTTAGGTTTAGGGTTTTTGATCAGGGGTTAGGGTTAGGTTTAGGGTTAGGGTTAGGTTTTTTGATCAGGGGTTAGGGTTAGGTTTAGGGTTATCAATTTTTACTGTTCAATATCAATTTCTTAATACTTCCATATAGAGTATTTGGGTGAATACTCTATTTTCACCCAAGTATTCAATACCTATATCCTTGTATCATAATTACCTATTGTATACCTTGTCCTATATTCCATAGTACTTAACTTGACATTTACCATGATACCTATACTCAAGTACACTGCCACAACTCTCACTGGTATATTAGGATATCACAACACAAAGTGAGTACTTTTCCCATCCTTACACTCAATATTCACTGTTCTTGGACTATAATTGAACACTTGACCTTGAATATCCCCTTAAACCTATACTGCACCTAGCACACACTAATACCTCATCCCTATCAACTTTGGTAGTAAGAGTTTTATACTACACACACAACCAACTCTTAACATGACACTAACACACAACACTTACAACCTAGTCTAATACCAAGCTCTTTTGTTTAGTGTATAAGAGCATACTACCTTGTATAACACATTCAATACCTACACTTATCTTACTCAAAATATCTCACACTCACACCACACCACACTAATCTCAGACACCCATTACAATATTTGAACCCACACTCTCTCTAGGACTGAAACCATGTCAGACCTTCCAACACTACAAATAGAACCCTGGTATATGGTACTCGAGTCCCAAAATACTTTTAAACTCAAATCTCTCATTCTAACTTTGATACTTAATCACTTGACCCCACTCACTCCCCACCTACTGATACAACCTGGTATCAGTCCTAAATGATACACACTCACTCAATCGTATATCCTCAACTCTACCTAACACTTTATGCATAGGTTCTAATAAATAACCTATTTTCAAAACAATATTATACAAATTTTTTGTTATCTTGTCTTATCCTACTGAATGATATTATCTTGTTGAATAGTACTTTCGTACTTAGGTGATACTTATGATACAAAAACTATGATACTTCATACTTATCTTATTTTTATGGATATCAAACCCAACTTTTGAATAAAGGTTGCATACTAGCCTTTAGAGAAAGATTATGAGTTGTTAAGGCTAACTCTCCTCTAGTTCTTTTGATATGTGGAGGGGTAGTATGTGTATAATTCTAAGGCATTGAGGGTTGATTTGATATGTGTCTGAGAGGGCACTGCAAATATGAGTGCAGGTGTCCATGTGTTGTGTGAGTTCAGGTGTGTGCAAGTGAATGAGGATAGTACTAGAGAGGTAAGTAACAGTTAAGTGTTGAGTGCCAAGGTAGATAGGTAATTGGTTAAGATAGGTTAGATAGTAAGATATTGGTTAAGAGAAGTTGATATCAGTTAGAATAGCAATGTGGAGTAGTGTTATAAGTTGGGCTAATAAAATAGAAGACTTGACAAAACCCTAATAATCATCAGTATTCGTATTATCATCTCCATCATCAACACTACCAATAGATTTGTATATACATCTTATAGTATTTTTATTGTTAGGATAAAATATTGAGCAATAGATATTATGGTATCATTATTATACTGCAACAAACAGCTAATTCTTTATGAGTCATCTAATTCTTCCATTCCGCATTATTAAGGATATGTCTTAAGTAATATCTGTTATCAATTATATTCTTTGTTTTCATCTATCTTACCAGATGACACCCAAGAGAGCGATATCTCCTACTGTTAAGGAGGAAGTGATGCCTCCTACTGTTAAGGAGGAAGAGATACCACCTGCTGTATCTCAGACGGGAAGTTCTAGTCACCCAGCACCTATAGCGGCTGTATCTCAGACCGTGGAGTTCCAGTCACCCAGCACCCATAGCGGAGATTGATAACATAAACGCTGTTTATGTGCAGTATTTGAGGGACTGGTATCTGCCCCAGCGTATTGGATATCCTCGAGATTGATACTGTGATGTTTCATATACTTATATATTATGCATTTTGTGTGACTGTGATAATATACATTTTGTGACGTTGTTTATGCCCTGTGATACTGTGATAATTATATATTATGTATTGTGTGACTGTGATATTTGTGTATATTAATTGTATGACTGTGATATTTGTGTGTATTAATTGTATGACTGTGATACTTTTATTCATATTAAATATTGTTAATCCGGTGTCGAGTGTTCCATCAAAGGGGTCGGCGAACCCAGAGAATTCAATGGAGGGTTGCTCCGGGTCTATTTTTAATTAGAAATTTATAAATTGCAGTTTGGAACAATTCAGTTTTCTTTATTTTTTTTGTAAATTTAGCGACGTATTTAGCGACATTTAGCGACGCCTAGAGACGTTTTTTTATACGTCGGTAAACAAGTCGCTACTTAGCGACGTCAAAAGCCGTCGCTAATTACGTCGCTAAACGTCGCTAAATACGTCGTTGTACGTCGCAAAATGCTGACATAGCAGTACTGCCAGGTCATTAAAGACGTTATTGTTACGTCGCTATATAAGTCGCTAATTAGCAACGTTTAGCGACTTTAATAAACGTCGCTATTTAGTGACGCGGCGTCGCTAAACGTCGCTAAATTTAGCGACACATTAAAGTCGCTAAAAAACGTCGGTATAGCGACATTTTTTGTTTTAGCGACCTGGTTTTTTCCGACTGCTTTAAAACGTCGTTAATTACGTCGCTAAACGTGTTTAGCGACGTTTTGTTGTCATTTAGCGACATTTTTGGGCGTCGCTAATTTGACTTTTTCTGGTAGTGTATTGTGTCCTTGCCGGTCCCTGCTGTATCCTTGCTGATCCTTGTTGTGTCCTCAGCTGACATCTCTTTCTTCTGCTAATGGTTTCTTGCAATCTGGCCTCTGTCAGTAGTTCAGCATAAGAGACTCGGGACTGCGAGCTTGTATAATGTTGTAGCTCCTGGGTCAGTCCTCGATGAAACCTCTTAGCCTTGGATAAGTCATCTGGTATCAGGGTAGCACCATATTTGCTGAGTCGACTAAACTCGGCATCATACTCGTCCACTGTTCGGTTCCCCTGCTCCAAGTGAAAAAACTGATCGTACAATGTATCTCTGACGGTGTCCGAAAAGTACTTCCTCTCGAAGCACTCCAAGAACTGCTCCCAAGTCTGGTATGTACCCAACTGGCGCTCCATGGATTTCCACCAGTGATGAGCATTACCATCTAGAAGCATCCGTACACCTGTCATCCATAGGTCCGTAGGTAACTGTGATGCCTCCAGTAGCTTCTGCGTGTGAGTGATCCAGTTGGTAGTCTCCTCCGGGCTCTCAGTGCCCTTGTACGGCCTCAGACCCATCTGAATAAAGTCCTTTACTGATCCCACTCTAGCTCGAGGTACTAGAGCTAGTGCTTGGGCTGGTACAGTAGCCTGTGCAGCCATTCTCTCAAGTGCTGCCAAAAATTCTTGTCTCTGCTCGGCTGTCTGCTGCCTCTGTTCCTGCATCATCATCTGAAAGAATTGGAACATCTGCGCTTGGCCATCTTGTGGTACTGGGAAAGCTGGAAGGTTCTCAATAGGTGAAGCGGGAAGATCAGATGGAATTGGAGTGGGAGTCTGTCCATCTGGTCCCGGAAGCCTAGGAATCGTTGGGGTCCCTCCTTGAGTCTGACCATTAACTCCAAAAGTTGTGTCACCATTGGTGGCAGTACATCCATTTTGCAAATCTATCTCTCTTCAGGTGATGTACGAAACGATTAGAAGAAGTACATGAATCAAACATGATGCACGTATTAAATAGGAAGGATGAGTTTCAGTCAAGCGTGGATGAGATCCTTATACTCTATTCCTATACGCAGGCTTGTTCGGTACAGTTATGTAACCGAGACAATATATTCTTGACCTGCATGGGCCACCACTAAAAATATGTCACGCCCCAGTCCTAAAATACGTAGGACTAGAAATACGTAACACGTCAGCCGTATGTATACGAACTCCAATATATGGAAACCATATACACACGTACGCTGTACATGAATATCCAATCCACAGTGGTAATATACTGTCACAACAAGTCACACCCAATCTATATCTCATCCACAGCACAAATAATAGATAAATGAAAATCAATAACTGAATATCAAAGAAGCAATCTCAAATAAGAAATCTCAAAGTGTGATAGTCGGGTGAAAACAAATCCACTGCAAATCGACTATAACCTAAACTACTAAAGAGAGAAGAGAATAAACTCTAATATAAGAATAAATATCTCAAAAAGAATAGCAACTAGAATCTCTAAACAGCTGCAATGGATCACATATAATCCGAAGGTAAGACCTCCTCAGTCTGATAGGTAGCGTCAGGTCCAGGTCCATACTCTTGTGGGTACTCCTGCTCATCTATATCTGGAAAGGTACCAGGTCCTCAGAGGGACGTAACAAGATACATATAAACATGCCAATAAAGTACTAAAATGTAAACATCCAATAGGGTCGCCTAACCGTCTAAGTGAATGCAGTTTGAGAACAACTTTCCACCAAGTGGGCTATCTGGCTAAAATGGGATTGGCATGGTTCTCTTGGAGATCCAGGGGCCTACAAAGGCACGTCATCTTTTGAACGCCGGAGGCTCGCCTGATAATATATAATATATAGTGGTCATCATGACCGCGCATCTCCGGCAGAGCGTACGGGTTACAAGGGAAAAAGTATAAAGGAGCCCAAATGCCTTACTTGTTGTTCTCCCCACCCAATGCTCTAAGCAGGTCATGTCCATGACACGATAAACCTCTAATAACTTTCAGGTCTACTAGCATGCAAAGTTTCTATCGGCAGTTATCCCTATCCGTCGTACGACCTATACGTACCAGTGGCCAGCCGAGTACGCAAGTCCGTGTCCTACATGTGACTCACACTCGTGTAAGAATAGTGTCATGGTTAATGAAACATAAATGTCTCATGAAGATGGGGTAGTCTCATAAAGTAGGTCCAATGCATATACATAAATAAAATATAGTACGACGACACCGTCGTTGCACCCAAGTTTCCTTGGACGCGCAATTTATATAGCAGTTAAAATAAATGGACTAAATAAACAGAAACAAACATGCATGCAATATATGGAATATAAATACAGTACAATGACAAGGTATACTTGCCTGGCAAGAAATCTGTAAAGTGTAAGCGTCCAATGTCAAGGACACGGAATCTGGAACTAATGGCCTCCGAACAAAAGTCTCTGGATGCTGAAATAGACATCACTAACGTTTCCGAAATAAAAAAATAGCTAAAAAAGCACTTCCTCTTTCGTCTAATTTGGACACAGGGGCAAAACGATAATTTCGGATAAAAATGGGGTCCACGTGTGGCCCACTTGTACACCGAAAAATGTGCCAAGGGTAACAGTCTCTAAATGGGATAAATTATAGGTTAAACAAACTCTAGATGTCAATACAAACCCAATGGTATATCCAAATGTGGATTCCGATGGGCCGAACATAATTTTGTCCAAAAAGTCAACCGTGGGGCCCGCCAATTGGCGACTTGGTCAACTGTCTCAAAATTGCGTGAAAATTGGCTCACAGGACCAACGCGTTACCACGAGTCCAGTGGTGTAAGTTTCGTCGTAATCTGACGAGCGTGCACAAAATGCGCGCGACTTTCGCAAAAGTTGCGACATGGAGTTTGTCCGCGGATACGAGCTGATTCTGGCGCGCACACGCGTCCGAATCAGTTTTTGCGAACTCTCACATGTCCGGTTACGCTGCGTGCACCATTCGGTACACTTGGTACACGGCGGGACGGTCCCGTTTGGCGGGGCACGCTCTGTTTCACAACTTTTAGAATCTGGAAAAAGTGTGTTCGCGGAGTTTTCCAACAAATTTAATTTTGTCTACAGTAGTTAATAATGTAGGATTATTTAACAGAAATTGAACTAGGTCAAGTAGTCTACGCATACCAAAAATAATCATCAAATTCGGATCTCTGTGGTGGGAGATACGAACTCGGAAACATGGGTGATCACCGCAGTTTTCTGCGATCCCAGAATTTGGTCTATTTTTGCCAACTTTGGCGCTGTTTTCACCTATGGTGGGGTTCTCCGGCTGCGGTGGCGGCGCTCTTTAGGTCTAGATGGGAAGAGGAAGGGTTTGGATGATTTAGGGTTAGGGTTTTAGACGAATTAATGATATATATATAAGTATAAAAGAGAAGAGATGAGGGGGTCTAACGCGGGGTCGTGGGGTTTTATTCCCAGCGGCGTGGGGTGTTGGGTTTGCAAAAGGGGCGGCTGTGTAGTTTGCAAGGGGGCTGGCTCACTATGGGCGTGTGGTAGTTTGCTAGGGAAAAGGAGCCAGCGGCTGTAGCATAGGATGGGTAGTTTAGTTATTAATAGTTTTTTTTTCTTTTTCTAATCTTTTTTTTTCATTTAAATAAATAAATATATATATATATATATATATATATATATATATATATATATATATACACTCATAGAAAAGTTCTAGATTTATATTAATGCACACCGTTAAGCTAGCAACTGCTCAAGGGGTCTCCTACATGAAATAAATTCGAAAAAATTCCTAATGGTCCCATAAATCCCCTAAGTGCACGAACACCTAAAATAAAAATTAATAAAAATATATTTCTCCTAATTAGCCACTAATTACTATAATTAAATTAATAATTAAAAGGGTGTATACGATTTCTAGGATAGGGGTTTTACAGTGTGTAAAATACAATAAAGAATATTCTTTTGGGAAAAAAAACTTTTTTTCGTACCGCCATTGTTAATGGCGATCAACTTCCTTAAAAGTACGATTTAAAAAAAAACAAAACATATATTCACACCAAACTACTATTGCTAATAACGAGATAAATACATGTACTCATATTGTCATTAGCAATGTCGTTATGTATCTCATCTTGCATTTTACAAAGTTTATGTAAAAAAAATTTATCATGTATATAATTTTCTGATCGAGACCACCATTGCTAACGGAGATATAAGTACATGTACGCATACCGTCATGAACAATGACGTTTTGTATCTCACTTTGCATTTCACAAAGATTGATATCCATACTTAATTTCATGAATTTTTTTTTTATCATATGCATAATTTTCTGATTGATATTTATCCATTAGAAGGATTAAATATCAATCAAATGCATAATTTTCTTATTGTTTCTTTTGCAAGGAACAAAGAAACCAAACAACTTACAAAGAAGGAACAACTTAAGGGATATATCCATTTCATTGCAATTGTGACAACTTTCAGAACTCTTCCTATTTTTCTCGATTTGTCTTCTAACAGTTGGATACAATGCATCACATTGTATATCATAGTTATTGCTCTCAGTGGATATCATATATCCACATTTGGGAATAAAATATTTCTTGGAACAAAATATTCCTTGGGTATAATACTATTCACACGGTGAGAGATGGATATTCTTCGTTTCCACATAATGGAAATAACAATATTTTTGAAATTATTCAAACTATCCTTCCATGAAAATATTGGCCAAACTCAACTTTGACCAGAATCCAATCCAATCCAATTGAACAACTTAGTTCGAACTTGACCTGATCTAAAACATATTTCTAATCCATACTTGATATCGACAAGAACCCAACACAAACTTAATCCAATCTGACCCAATTCAACTACATCCAAACCTAACATGTCTCAACCAAAATACGGACTAAAATCCAACATGAAACTTACCCAACATGACTTAATTAGACCCAAACTCTATCCGACTCGATTATTATTATAATATAGTTTGATGACTAGATATTGGACAATTTATGAAAAACATATTGAAAATGTTATATTCTTGTTGATTTATTTATAATATCAAATAGGAGAATTATATATTACCAAGAATACTACGTATTATATCCAATATAGTAAATTAAATAAATATGAATTTTATACTCGAAAATAAAATTTGTTGGGATATTACAATCTCGTAGGAACGTCTCTTAGATTCTTAAGTATAAACAAAATATAATCAAGAAATAAAAGTCAGTGTTAACCCACCTAAACCTTAAATCTTACATATGCTAGGTATGAGCTCTCGATAAAATGCTCCTTGAAATTAGGATCCAAAGTCAAAATATTTCCTTATGCAAGACGATACAAAATTATATAATTTCTAAGCTTATCATTATATATTGGTATCAAGATCGTATCTGTTGAGATATAATTTACATAAATTTATTTCTGGATAACAAAATTTGACATAATTACGTAGGGATATCAAAGTTTGAAAAATGCAACAAGAGATACAGAACGTCATTGATATTGGTTGTATGAGTGCGTACACTCATAATGCCATTAGCAATGACGGTATAGTTGCAAGACCGCCATTATTATTGACGAAACAAGTGCATGAACTGATACCTTTTCATTTTATTAAAAAAATACGAATTAAAAAAATCAGAACAGCCAAACCACCATCACTACTTGCGGTCTCACAACCATGCCGTCGATTACTAATGATGGTACGAGTGTATGTATTCATACCACCAATAATAATGGCGTTATGTATCTCTTCTTGCATGCACTCATACCGCCAATAGTATTCTTTATCTTCTTTTTTTGTATTTCTCAAACTTTGGTATCATAATATAATTTTGTCAAACTTCATTATGTTACATAAATTTATGTATAATTTATGTGGATATAGACCATACTGATTTTAGGACTAGTTTTCAAAAAAAAAAAAAAAAAAAAAATTAGGACCGGGTCCTCCCGCCAAAACTCGCATTCGGTTCGGATAAAAACCGGCCAGGTCTTTGGTCGAGGGGTAGTTGTGGAATTTTCTTTTCAAGGGGGAGTGTATGTATATAATTCTAGAACAGGACAGCATAGTGTTCTTACTCCCCATGGCCGTTACTAGCAAGTAAATTAAATTTGAGAGATTAAGCAGAAAAAGAAGAAGAATTTTCTTTGTCGATTTTCAAAAGAGTAACGCTCAAGCCTTCTCCCAATGAATCAATCCACTCCTCATCTCCGCTTTATAGCGACAATCCCGAGGCTTTTAGAACATGAATAATAGCTCAAGAGTGAGTTCCTTCCTCCGCCCACACTGAGAAAAATCCTTCCTTTTTTGAATTTTCATTGGGGAATTCCTTCGAACAGCTGGTGTCACTCGGCAATGTCTTGAGTCCCGCATGGCGAGCAGCGAGCCCAGCTTGTCCCCCGAGTGGCTGAAGGCCGCCAAGGCCGCAGGTGAGCGAAAAGTTTCAAACTTTGCGTCGTTTGTCAACCTTTTGTATGAATTTTGGATTAAAATGTGTTCTTTTTTTTTGTTAGATGATCACCATTCCAGGACTTCTTCGGCAAGGAACAGACCGCCTTTGCTAGCGACGCCCCGCATCCGCACTATCACGAATCCGATGGATTATACTAATTTCGGGAGGCGGGGGGACCGGTGGAGGAATGCCGGTGACCGCGACCGCAGTGGCAGGAGCGATACTGACGCCTCGTGGCGCTCGAGGCCCGATGGTCCTGTTGTGCTGAGTAGGGTTTCGATCAAGCGAGACTTCCCGGGCACAGTGGCAGAAACAAGGAAGAAACCTTCGTCTTCTGTACACATTGCTCCTGTTTCGTCGGGACTGAACATGGCTGTGCCGGTGGCTCAGATGCCATCGAGATCTCGAGCTGATTCCCAGGTTGTTTTAGTGGATTCTTGTGCAACTTTGTTGATGTTGACATTTTGCTATTTTTTTTTTATTTGAATTTTGTTTTTTGCAGTTATCTGTTGATACTCACAGTAAAGGCAAATCGCCGCTAAGAGAAAGCAAGCAAGTAAAGCTGCTGACGCCTAATACCTCTGTAGGTTTCTTAACTTGCTTGTTCGTAAGTGCCATGAACGGCTTTGCTTATACTTTATAATTGCATGTGAAAGCTTCGGTATTGCCTCTAATGCTCTGTAACATCTAATTATCAAGATTTGTCAAAAAACATTCTGACCATATGTATATGGAACATCACTATATAGACTGAAATGTAGAGGTATGTTCAAACATGAAGTTTGAGTTTCATTTCGTATGATTATGTTAGGTCAGATTTAGTTATAGAACTGATAGTTGATATGATATCTTGACTTTTGAACAAGATTTCACAGTATCGGCCGAAAACAATACTTATTGGTTGTATTGTATTATTTTTTGGCATGTCTGATCCGATACCCAACCGGTACCAATACTAGCCGATACTAAAACTGTAGCTCTCTTTTCCCAGTCTTTTGGCAATCAAAGAAAAGAGAGAAGAGTGGGAAAAAAACACTGTAGACACAATGATTAGATCGTTTTGAAGATCGACATGCTAAATGGTGTCGATAAAATTCATCAACACATCATAACCATTACCATTTGTCGAATTTTATATTATAAACTCATAATTTTCGTACATTGTAATATTATTCCACTCAAAAATATATATTGTGGGTTGTTTTGTCTAAAATAAGTAAAGTGAACAATAATATCTAACAAGTAATAGATAAGATTATTGCTACGCTATTAAATATTTTTCTAGCTTTTTAAATAACTTACTATTAATTTTTTGGCTCACTGAAACCAATATCTCCGAAACCATTGAAACTATCGAGACCGACGATACCGCGTTCGAAACTGATTCCAATAGCGATAGTGTGAACCTTGCTTTTCAAGGTATTGTTTCATTTTGTTTAGTGATTTATCTTTCTTGGCGTCCTAAATTTATTGTGTGCTATATCTCAATTTCACAAGATAGTTAAACATCCCATCCCGTATATACGGGCTTATACACACTCAGACGCAATTTCTGGTCATGACTGAAGTAATATCTCTTCTTCTCATACTTGTTTATGGAACATTTCCTTCATTAAATTGAAACTTAGGGTATGACCAATCTAAATCACTAATATTTACGAACACATTCCACTAGATGGATGGCCAAGTGATGGCCTACAGACATGTCTTTTGAAGGTTGCATAGCTATAAATGCATTTATCTATCTCAGTAAGCTATATTGTCTGTACATTTTTCAAAAGAGAAATTAATGAAACTTGTGTTTCAAATGGAGTACTAGGGAGGTAAGAGTGAGATTACTAGTTGGGTCCATGTACTTATTTATGTATCTATACAAGAGATATTGTGTATAAAAAAAATTTAAAAGAGAAAGGGGATGAAACTTGAGGTAGTTACGTAGTACTTAAGGAACTTGGAAAATATTGTTAGAGACATTTTTGGAAATGTTGACAATGTTTTCGTTAGGTTCACGACGAACTATATGTAGAAAAATATCATTGTTTGCAGTATCGATCGATACTGATCCGATACGGACAATACCAATAAGGTTTAGCATGTCTCGATCTGATACCGACCAATATCCGATACTGACCGATACCGACCGATATCGACACTGGAGGTATCTTTTCTTGTCAATTCGGCAAAGAAAATTGAACTAAAAAGACCAATCAGTAAGGGTGTAAAAGCATTTAGAAGATTTTTTTTTTATCTATTGCATGTAAACAAATCGGCAAGGGTGACTACTATTTCATTCAATTTCAAAACTGCTAAGAAATAACATTGTAAATACTTAAAATTATGCCTAAATATATAAAATATATTCCTTAAAATGTTAATAATTTGTTAATAATTATTTGATTTTCGATAATAAAAAATACGATACTCCGTTCCGAAACCGCGTTACATCCTATCCCGATACTCATAGGAATGGTCTGATACCGATTTTGATACTGATACTGCAAACCTTGGAAAATACATGATAAAGACAAAAGTTAACAACTATACAATAGGTAGCAAGGTAACAACTAGCAACACTAAGGCACTAATATGCTTAACATGTATAAATGGAGAATGACAAGAAAGCAATTTTTTTAGGAATTCAAGGAAAGAAAAAGTTCGATTTTAGATACAACATTTCAATTTTTATATTTATTCATTCAAGGAGAGAATTCCAAGTGAGGGCAAAATTTAGCCTAGAGGTGCAGACTTTGTATTTTGTATGGGACCTTCAAATTATTGATGCATTAATATAGATAGGTTGAATTTCTAGTCTAGTTGAGCCTGGGCTAGATACTTACTCTTTGTCCAAATAAGAATCCCAAGTGAAATCGGGTAAATTATTATATTTTAATATGATACTGAATCATACTATTGTAAAATATTACTCAGATCATAATAGACAGGCAATCTTGTGACATAGGGTCCTGCAACTTACCATTTCCCAAGTTGGAACTAAGAACATGGCTAAATATGTACTCCTTTTAGAAATAAATATACTTATATTTATGTTTGAGTTGTGTTTTGATGGTGAAGAACTTTAAATAGTACAAGACTTAGCAAAAATAATTAACACATCATAACCTTTGACGCTAGGTGCATAACCAGGGGCGGATCCAGGAATATAAAGTGGGGTGGGCTAGAGTGGGTTCGGCTGGACTAGGTGTGGGCTAACTCCTAACAAAAAAAATAAAAAAAATAAAAAAAAGGAAAAAAAGAAGAAGAATTTTTTGGGGTGGTCTGGAGCCCACCCCACGTCACCTCTGTATCCGCGCCTGTGCATAATGCAGACAGGATGGATGCATTCACGTGGATATATGAATGTTGACGTGTTTGGACTTTGGAGGTGTTTAAATCAGTGTCTTGTAGAAGTGGAAGTGAACGCCATGCCGTATATTAGTTATTAGATGGAGAACATATTAGGAATGATGTACTTAGTTCTAACATCTCTGCATCCTATATGTACAACTTATGGTAAATGATAAAATTTATATACATAAGTTAAGATTACAGTTAAATGATTGAATTGTATTTACATGTGCTTGATGATGATGATGAAATGATTATGTTCATAAAAGAGCTGGAGGACTATATTTGGAATATATTGGTAGTATGCTTGGGTAGTATTTAAAGATCTAGCTATGAGGCAATTTGACAGAAAGGTTCACTGTATATCCTGGTCATCTTCTACTTGCCACTTACATATACATGAAATGGTTAGAGAACAGGGTATTGAAACAATTAGATTGTTGTCAAGGTTCTAGTACTTTTTACCTAGAACTACAAGCCTGAACCAAGTCTTATAGGAGAAACAACTACCAAATGCTGAACCTTGGGCCAACACAAACAGTTATTGCCTCGTTATCAAGTACTTTACCATCATTCACCCAGTATGTGTGTTGATTGCATCTTGGCATCTTAGTGTTTTAGCCCTTTCATCTGTAAGCTAGTGGATACATTTATTCAACAAATCTGATAATTTCATACCGATGCATGACCCGAGAAGTACATGCACAAGTTGCATTAGACCATTCAAACCACAGTTATATGACAAACTCTACATTGAGTTCTAAACTGAGAGTTGGATCATGGCAGCTGGGTAAGTTCACTCTAGTCCATTCTGTGCAGCTGTTGATTTTTTTTTCTTCACTTGGGAGGCCATGTAACAACTTATAATGGAAGTCAACTTTTAGTGCTTTTCTAATTCATTGGTCATGGAATATTTCTAAAAAAAAATAATAGTCTCACCAGAGTGTATAGAGGCCTGAAAACCATTTTTGATTATTTGCGGAGAAAAAGCTGCATTTTATAGTTTATGTTATTTTCCAAATCAAGAATCCCTACAAGTGATCAGAACCTAATTTCAGTAGATCTGGACACGGTAAAGAAAGCCAATGTTTGATGGTTTCCCTAGTGTTTAGTTAAGGCCTTTTCTCCTTCAGCTGGGTAAGTGTTGACAACTTGTAGTACCTTTTATATTTTATGCTGTCTAGCGCTGATAGGTCCATCTAGGCTTTTTGTTTTTCTTAGAATCACTCTAGTTTGATACTTCAAGTCCATTACTATATGATATAATCAAAATGTGGAAGTTTACATGAAGACCTGATGACATTCAATTGTGATTTGTCGTTTCTTGTACCTATAATTGAAAGAAAGTCATGAAATCTGAACATAGTCAACATGCATGAATAATCCCTCTGAATGAAGGATATGAACTCAATACAACCTCTATTTGTTCCCTATTATTATGTCTACAGTCAGTTGATTCCACATATTTTTATGTGGATCATGAAGCCAATGACGCCCATCCTCAAACTTATATGTAAAGGGACTACACTCGTTGTTTGACTTCCCTTGCAATTATTGATAATCTTGCCCTTTTTACTTCTTGGATTCCTGTTATGACGACCGAAGTTTATTTGTGAATCCGTCCATCCAGATAAATAAGATACCTCTTATTAAAAGGAAACATTCTTCAAGAGTCTGAGATAGAAGAAATTCATGATAATCTTGTCCTCTTTACTTCCTTGTTCCTGTTATAGCGACCGAAGTTTATTTGTCAATCCATCCATCTAGATAAATAAGATACCTCTTATTAAAAGGAAACATTTTTCAAGAGTCTAAGGTACTAGAAGTTTTTTTTCTTTTTTTTTGATACAGCTATAATACTGAAATTTAGTGAACCCTTTCGTTCGTATAATATGATTCTCTTATTGAGAGGAAGCACTTTTCAGGGGAGTCTATGGTATACAACGTTTTTTTTCTTTCCTACAACCACTTGCGGATTTGCACTATTCCCTTTTGAACCTGAAGAAAGCATGTCAACTCAACATCATACCCACCTTATTTTTGGTATCTATTTTATTGTTGTCTATATGGATATCAGCCATATATAATTCCCCATCAAGTGTTAGCTACATGCTAGCAACAATGCTGAATTGGAAGAACCCCTCCTCTCCAGAACCCATCTTTTCAAATTTCAGTTCATCTTTCCCTTTGTATGCCTTTGACTGGCAACCTCCAGGAACCAGAACGGGAAGAGAAGTGGTAGCTTGATAGATCAAAGCTTCCTCTTTCTTTTCCTCGGATCCATTTTGTACTCTCCCCTATCTCATCTAACTCAGCCAAGGGATGCTAGTGACACGTCCCTCCCTCTTTTTAGGGACTTGCGACAGCGAGCAATTTTGGAGAGTCATCAAAAGAGAAACAATGGTCAGGGGACCTCCTTCCTTGAGAGTTAGAAGAAGGGAGCTTGTATTTCTCAAGTGAAGAGATTCTTGCAGACGAGATCATCGAGGGCAGCTTGCACCCTTACCGACAAGGGAAAGGGAACCCGATGATCTGAAGGGGATCCAACATGTTGATCATCGATGATGGGGAAGTAGATCTGGTGATGGGAAAGTGAATTCATTTACTGAAATGGGGGCAAATTTGTTGTTCTGGACAGGTGATTCAGTCGAAGCTCAAAGGAGTGGAATGATCAAGAGGAATTCCGCACCTCTCGTTGACAATGAGGAAGGGAATATAGTGACGGAGAGATTGCCAGAATCGGGTTTGTCAAGGTGGTGTTCTCACCAGTCACGGACGAAGGGGATGAGAATCCAGTGATAGGGAGCTCACGTAAGAAGTGAGTCGGAGTTTGGGAAGTAGATGGGGAGTTCGTACCACTCGTTGACAAAGGGAAGGTGACCCAGTGATGAGAAAGGAGATCCGCACAATACCTACAAGGGCACGAAGACGGACACATAAGGAAAGGGGATCCGGTAAAGGCAATATGAAGCTCAAGATGAAGACAATATTGATGACAATAGAGTATCTTAGTTCCATTAATTACCATTAATGGAATGCAGTTCCCAACATTTAATCTCAAAAGAATTGGAGCACGAGTATCTCTTTGTCACTAATTCCTCTCTAACGGATGTTGAAGTTTCAAGGCCCTCAAGATGTATGATAGATCCTAAGCTTTTTTCCACGCTGGAATGAATGTATTGATCATGCGGGAATGTTCTAGAGTGCGTAAGCAAGGGTTTAACTGAGCGGATATGGAGCAGACAGAGTGCTACATATGCATATATCTTTTGGGAATGAAGAAGGGTGCAAATATGGAATTCATGCAAATTTTTATTAAGGATAAAGTACTTGTTTCTTTACCCGCTCGGTTCTGGACCTCACTGATTAATTGAATTACTACACGCTTATATTCCCCAAAAATAAGGTTAATAGTTCAAAATAATAGAAAAGGTTATGAAAATTATATATATATATAGTGTCAATTAGCTTCTATTTAACAATAACAATTATGAAACATCATTAATTTAAACATCAACACTATGTTAAACATACTTAGGCATAAAAATAATAAAGGTAATATAAAACTAGGAATAAGCATCGAGTCTCTACCACTTTGTTGAGGAAAATTATAAGAAAAAAGTAGTCCTTAAGAGAAAAATCATAGCATGCTACAAAAAGGGAGTAGAATCATAGTGTGTTATTGCATATCACTGGTGCGCTAACCTTTATTTTGTGACTCGCGTGAGAGCAAAGGCAAAGTTGGGGAATGAAGTTTAGTAAGAGGAAAATAGTTAGGAATTGAGAACTTGGGAAGAAAAAGAAGAAGGATTTATGGTTAGAATTTGTTGTTTCAATCAGGTTTTATCCAGAAAAGTCACATGTTTCAGGTTTTTGGTATTAGATATTGACCAAACATGCTTCCGAACCGACCATACAATGATTAATCCAACCAGTTAATAGAAACCGGCATGATTACGTTTTTGGGTTGGTTAAGAGGTAGCACTGATTAATCGGTCCGATTGATGGAATTTTAACCGGCCATGGACCAAAAACTTGTAATCGAGTGATTAATCGACTTTGTAAAACAATTTTAATAACATTGGTTTACATTTGCTATCCATATTGATTACAAATACTAGACATTCAGATCAATTTTGTAATAGATATAGTACGACCTGGATATTCTTAAATATAATCAAAATTTTGGAGAAAAATAAGACCGATATTATGCTTTAATCTTGTCTTGTGTAAATCAATTACTAAGATTCTCTTTGTTGGTTTTATGATTTGCGCTAATGCTAGTAAGCCTAGACGTGATGTACTTGGATCTTTGTGTCACAAGCTAAGTTGTATCACAGGAACAACAGAACCCAATATGGATAAGAGACTAATTTGGAATTTCCTAGTTTATTTTTTATTTGTCTTTGTTGTGTCCAATATCTGTCTGAAGTGACACAATACAGACATGGCACCATATTTTGAACAAGATGTAATACAAGAGGACAACAAACCACACCACATGATACGGATTAAGTTCTAGCCTCTAGGTTATTATGAAATTAGGAAGGAATTTTGGATGTGGTGATATGAGGATATCAAGTTCGATAAATAGTTTGTATCATGAAGAATAACTTATGAAGTTACCAAACATATTTAAGTCTTGATAACATAGTAATAGAGTGGGAAGTGCATTGTCATGTAATTTTTTGGTATTGGATAAGACATGTTGGGATGTCCTGAATTCTAATTAGAAATCATATGGTCCCGAAGTCGATTAAGTTACATCAAATGGTAAGGACCCTTTCACGACGAAGGAAGCCCGATGAGTCCCTTCGACCTGATTTTTTGGGTGTATATTGTATTTCATATCCCATAGTTATTAGATGGGAATTTGGGGGGATTTGTCTCTTATTTATCCTACATGTTATTTAGGGTTTCGTTGTGTGTGTGTGTGTGTGTGTGTGGGGGGGGGGGGGGGGGGGGGGGGGGGGGGTTGGTTATAAGCAGTCATCATCTGATCATCTTGCATACCGAATATGAAACTAGTTGAATAATAAAATAATATGCTGCTTCTGGGTTTCTTTTTCCCGATTTAGGTTTCCAAGTAAAAGTCTGTGTCTCATTTGTGTTATGGTTCTTTTATGTTTTATGCTTTATCTCAATTATATGTAATAACATCTATACAAATAGGCAACACGCATACAATGCCACGAGACCTCCGCTAGTGCATAGTTTGGGCATAATCTTGCTCCCATCTTATGGAGATGTTGTTCCTTAAATTTGAATTTAGATCTGTCAAGATGCAAATGCCAAGTATTATTGTCCCACCAAGTGATGCCCTCTACCTACACTGATAGATGAATTAGTATTGAACGATTAGAGTTACATGTGTCTTTGAAGTGGCTAAATGAGAGCAACCTTCAAATTTACTTGGATTGATATTGCACAACGATTCGTGAAGAGGTGGTAAGGGACGTGGATAAGGCTTTAGATATATAATGTGAAATAGAATGTGCATGAGTAGAGTTGTAGTGTAAACTCAGAATAAAGGTTTAAAATATTAGGAGAATTTGCATTAGCGATCAGGTTGGAGATCAGCAAAACCAATCAGGCGGGACAAAAAAATTCGGTAGCAGTTTGATAACCCCCATTTTTGGCTAATATAGCAAGTTTTGATTTGTTTCGTGTATGTTTAGTTCAAAATTAAACCAGATAAATCGATCACACTTTCCAAAATTGGCATCATCGTTGCCACTCAAAACTTTCCAAAAGTTCTTTTGGAAGTGCAAACTACCTTAAGAAAACAATATGCCTATTCTGAATAGAGAGTGTTTGTTCGAAATACTAATGCTTAAAGGAACAAATATATTGTATAATATAGTAAATGTATGTTTAAGATTCAAAATTAATCAAGTACTATAATATAGCAGCATCAAAAGTTTAAAAAGGGAAAAGAAAAGATTCATAAGTTTCAGTGCCTTTTCAAAACTAGTAGCAAATCTTAAGAATCTAGAAACTTTTAATAAAAACAAACTAACATAATTACATTTTTTTATAAAATCTAGTCTGGAAACCCATGTAAGCATATATTGTGTTCACTTGTCGGAATATGGATTTTCACATTCCAATTCTCCGACTTTCTGAGCTCCGAAACGTGCGTTGATGGATCCTGGAAATTAACCTATATGTTTAATTCAGATAACCATGTGTTGAATCTGCAGCATCGATAAGAGGTTGGATCAACGACATTGGCTGTTCTCAAAAGAAAGAGGATGAAGAATAGGACATAGGGTCCAGATTATATTCTTATTGTGTTTAGATCTTACTAAAATTGTTAAACCTTATCCTATGAACCAAATCCCAAATACACGACCTACATTTTTGGTTAGCATGGAATTAATATATGTAGCGTCAACAAGTTAGGTTGAGTCCGTTATGTAAGCGACCATGAACTTAAGCATCATGTGGTTGACATGTACATGTTGTAACGGCTACCCCTAAAACCTTCTAGGTTGACATGGATCACACATAAAACAATTGACGTGTCCTAAACATATTCCTCATAAGCCAAAATGTTTTATCTTTCCTTCATATTTATTTGTCAACATGTTTGGTCCAAATCCTGCTCCTGCTCTATGTTTTCTGTGCGACTTAGGCAGAAATGCAAATATGAAAATTCAAGTTGAGTATTATTGACATGGAAGAAAGTTCACATGGTCTCTAGGGTGCAACAACGTTTTGCAGGGTTAATGGTTTCAATATTTGTTTTCACATCTCAGATATACATAAGAAATCTGGATATGGACAAATAGATATAAATATCTGACAAAATAAGAGACGAATATAGATCATATTTAGTGGAAACAGTTGCAAATACAATAAATTGAGTAATATGAAATATGGATACGATTCGGAGAATCCATGGATTTGAGTAGTTTAATGGTTTCCTAAAATTATAAACAAAACCATTTTGTGGACTAGTTGGTTAGAGAAAGTGAGAAGTAACCCACAAGTCCAGATTTCAAATCCCTTGGACAACATTTTAACTTTTGATTATGTCACTTATTTACCATGATCACACCACGTGGGTGTCACTGATTTACCACAACCCATTCTCTCACTACCCTTCACCAAGTGACCTGACAAACTCCGTACCTATCCATCTGTCATCCTTCACATGAGACTGGTGGATTCGGATATCCAGATCTTAATTTAGATAGTTGTGGAGGACCATATTTTGATCCTGATGAAAGTACGAAGAATGTTCGGACTGGAATCTGATCTGTAATAATAAGATATCCATTTGCTGTATAGTTATTCGGATCCGATTGATTGCAGATTTAATGGTACACCAAGCATATTTGTCATGTGTCAAAACTATTATATTCCTCTTCTATTTACTTATGAACTTATTTTAGCCATGTCCTTTTGTGTGGTATGTGCCATAGTTTGCAGTATCGGCCAATACCGATCCGATACGGCTGTACCGATAAGGTTTAGTATGTGCCGATCTGATACCGACCGATACCGACATTGACCAATACCGACATTAAATGTCTTTTTTTCCATCAATTCGGTAAAGAAAATTGAACGAAAAAGACCAATCAGCAAAGGCGTAAAAGCATAATAAGGTTGTAAAAGCATGTAAAAGAATAAAAGTTATCTATTGTAGATAAACCAATCA
This sequence comes from Iris macrosiphon, assembly GCA_036927795.1. Taxonomy (NCBI): domain Eukaryota; kingdom Viridiplantae; phylum Streptophyta; class Magnoliopsida; order Asparagales; family Iridaceae; genus Iris; species Iris macrosiphon. The sequence goes on from JAYESA010000018.1 coordinate 13,102,914, forward strand.
GCAAGTGTAACTACTATTTCATTCTATTCCAAAATTACTAAGGAATATCACAAGAAATACTTAAAATTATGTCTAAATGTATAAAATATTTTTTTTCTAAAATTTTAATAATTATTTGTTTTCTAATACCAAAAAATATGATACTCCGATTCAAAACCTTTGATTCTGCCGAAACTGCATATCTCAATACTCATAGGAAGGGTCCGGTACCGATTCTGATACCGCGAACCTTTGTATGCTCATATGTAGGATGCTGTCGTGCAGACATGAATGGAATTCAAATAAGACAACTCAAAATTGAGTTTCCGTGTACGTAGGAAAGTTATAAATTGTTTCTGAACTTTATTAAACGGACATACCTAATGAATGACATTCTGAAAAGGTAGCTCTACCTATAGCACGTTATATAGAATGACATGATTATCTCTACAACAGCATGGATACACTAAAGTGATATATTTTAGTTTACCATGCTTTTAACTAAGGTGTAACTTGCATGGTATGTCTTAATTATGTTATATTACAATATGTTGAATCAATATACCTTAGCTAAAACCTTAATTATCATTCTTGTAGCTAAACTGATATGGATAAAGTAAATTTTGAAACAACCCATTATGTTTTGAATTTCAAACATGATTACAGATGTAGATGCATGTTAAACACTTGAATTAGGGTCCAGCATGAACACTACATAATATAAAACAATTGAACTCACAAGTACATTTAGCATTATACTTTAACAGCCATTTTGGTAACAAAAGTAATTACATGTAGATACTACTATTTCTATGTATCTTTACCATGAGAGTCAAGAATGAAGGATGAACTCATTTTCCTCTTCATTTCCCGTCCATACTTCTAATAATTTGTTGATATATGTCTATTACATCCATGCATTACAAAAATAAGGATGCGGGATTCAGTTCTTGAGCTATATTTATATTTGTGTCTAAGCAAACACAAATATAGGATTCTTATGTTCTTTATGCTTATCCTTGTTATTAGTGTATTGGCTCTATCCTCTACCCCTCTCCGTTTTTGTGCTTAATGGGTTTGCAATATTATCATCCAATGCCTTTCCTGTTAACTTTTGTTTGCGGTAAGTTATATGGCTCCGTGGAACAATACAATTTTACTGTCAGTTGTTAATCTTAACTTTGTGAGATGGTTAGGGGACGGGCTTTTGCTATAGATCTTGGAAGGCCAATTGCTTGAGTGAAAAAAATGCCCTATTAGTTTTGTTGCTAGGTTAGACAATCTGGTCTTTGCAGGGCCATATTCACATTTGAGAAGTATATGACATGATGCTTGTCTGATGCACCTATCATACATCTAGGTAACAAAAGGCCCGAAATGTGGCTGGAGACACGGCCTGGAGGAGTGAACTCGACCTGGATATTATAAGGATGTGACGAAACATTGTTGTTTTTTTGGTGGGTTCTTTCTAGGTTTGATTAAGAACCTACTATGTAGAATGTACATACATAAACTATATCCCAAACCTCTTCACTTAAGCAATAGTAGTTGACTGAAAAATTAAATATCTCAGTACACTCAGTTCGTGTCTTCACTATATTGTGTATAAACTATAAAAGGTATCTGACGTATCACAAACTGTTAAGAGGGATATATGGAAGAAGTGCTGAAAGTTGGACAAAATTTAAAAAGATTATTAGATGCATTCAAAGAGAGTTGCATGCTTGAAGCTCGCATGTTCTCCAACATGAATGTGTGCCAGATGGCTCTGTGATGGAAGTCTTTTTGCTACAATGTAGAGAAAGGTCAGTTGTGATGCTAAAAGAAACAAAGATTAACCTGATTAATCTGTTGGACCTAGCTATATACATACAAAACACTATTCTTGACGAACAGAAATTTATAGATAGACAACTCTATGATCATGCTATCTCACTAAGACCGTGACGTCAAAGTACCAGTGACCATGACGGTTTGGTTAGGCTTGGTTACGACGACGTCGAGTTGGCGGCAGAGGAAGACTCCGCATTCAGGCGAGCCGCCCGGTGGTGATACTGAAAACAGTAGTGTAGAGAGCTGGAAATTTTGATATAATAAATAAGTATTGTTTCTGTGAAATCAGATGCCTTTGGACCATTTATATGAATATTGCATGGTCGGCCCTCAGCTCTTAGGCTGGTCACTCGAATAGGGAACATGCTCAGTAAGATTCTGGTTTGATAGTGTTAATAAAGATGGAAGGAAATTAGGGAGAGGTAGAAAAGATTTTCCCTTCTTTAGTTCAGTATACTGTTATGTAATTGTACTTAATCTGCTTATGTCTGATCAAAACTCAGCAATTTGAGAAGAATGAATCCTGGTTGATAAAGAGAAGTAAAGGTGTTCGTAAGTGTTGATAATTATGAAGGAAATTAGGGAGATTTAGGAAAGGTATTTCTCTTTTTTCCTTGGTCATAGTGGCATACCATTGTGTGATTGAACTTAATCTGTTTATGTATGATCAATACTCAGCAATGGATGATAATGACTTAAGAGCAATTTTAGGAGAGTCAATCAAGGGTTCTGGTTTGATAAAGAGTAAAGGTGTTTGAAAGTGTTGATCATAATGGAACGAAATTAGGAAAGGTAGGAAAGATATTTCTCTTCTTTACTTGGGCGTACCGTTATTTAATAGTACTTGCTTATATCTGATTAAAAGCCAGCAATTTTAGAAGAAAGCACAACACATTCTATTTCCATACTATTCTGCCTTGACAAACTTGTAAGTTTCATATCAATTATCCGAGAAAAAAAGAGTTTCATATCGATTATCCATATTGGCAAACTCTTCTCTCAAGTTTTCGCTCAAGGGCAGCATGTCTTGACATAAATTATTTCTTAGACCAATTCTTACAAGTTCTATCGTTGACCTTGTTTCTTTTGGTGATTACTCCTTTTGCATAGTTGACTTTTCAAGCCCTCCAATAAAATTCATGTTGTATATTCTTACCTTAGGACCAAATGTTTAGTTTTGTTATCTGTAGTTCTTTACTTACTTTTAACCCTTATTAGAATCATAGCATACTTTGGCACCTGATCCTGAAAGGTCTTAACTGCACATGTCGCATCATCTCAGTACTTAATTAATTCAACTTATTACAGATCTTATTTACAATATTTAGTTTGACCTTTTGATGCAACTATTTCTCTCCGCGTGTTTTATTAGTTGTACAAAAAAAATCGTCAAGTTATAGTACCACTTCTCTGCTTCATTTACTGAATTTATGGTTCTTATATTTCTTATCCACTTAAACAAATTATGTAAATGCTTACATTTACTTTTTTACTTTTTTTATATATTTATGTGAAGGATATGATTAATTATTTTGTATCATGGACTCAGTTCTAACTTCTAACATGAAATTGTTCTGGTTATCATTAGAATCCAACTACTAAGCTATAATGTAGCCTTTCCCCCTTAAATTTTCTCTCGTTTATTCATTTCTTTCCTGAAGGGTCAGATGATGGTAACCTTGTTTTATGAAGTTATTTGTAATAGTAATTTATGATCGACTGATTTTTCTTTCAGGGTCTGAACTCTTCTGAGAATCCCAAGTTCAAGGGAGCCATGGCTGGAAAGGAACTGTCGTCTCAACTAGTTGTTGTCAATAATGCCTTCCGTGAATGTACTCTTGGATCAGATGTTTCCAAGGCATCTCGAGTTGGCAATCTTCAAGTCCTCAAACGAGAGAGAAATGCCACATTTACTTCTGGTGTTATGGAAGATGTTAATGATTCAGATGGCAATCTGAGGAGCCCCACCAATCAAAACCTCAAGGTTGAGTGCATGGGTACTGGTAAAAATTCGATGTCATCTTTGAAGCGAAGTTCATGCTGTTTTGGGCAAGCTCAGGGCCGGATTAATTTTTTCAATTCCTTGAGGAAGAAAGAGCCTAGCAACCCTTCAACTGGCGTTGTTCCTGACCCAGGAGGCTGCGTTTTTGATGCTTCAGAGAAGTCATTGTCATCGGATGAGCATAAATCAGGGGATAATGCTGGTGCTTCTGTGATCAATCAGGAAGTGGATGTGAATGGAAATGGTGGTATTGGAAGGGTAATTGATGATGATGGTGCATTGGGTGAAGAAGTGCAAAATGAGGATTTCCAGTCTGAAACTCATCTAGATGATAAAGAAAACTGTAACCAGCAATCCTGGTCTTCTGACGGCAACTATGAGCCGATTGCTGATGTTGATGAAGAGGAAGCTTCTTTTCTCAGATCACTTGGGTGGGAGGAACATGCACAGGTAGAAGCTATTAAAGATGAAGAGATTGCTGCTTTCAAGAAACTGGTATTTACACTGTTCTCATGTTCTTGCCCTCATATCTTTCTTATTCATGTTTTATTTATGGGAATGGTTACTTGCATACTAACTATTCTTTCTTCTCCAAATTTATTTACAGTATGAGAGTTTACAGCATGAGGAGAAACTAAAGCCTCTTTCCGAGTAGTCTTTTCTCAGTTGAAGCTGCCAGTTTGTCTCGACATAAACTTATGAAGCTGTTGTTTGCTGGTTCTGGCAGAGGTACTGTTGGTTTTCTGGAATAAGAAGTTATCTAGTATCTGAAGTAGCTGCTGAGTAGTACTTTTCTTTGTTCTCCGTTTTCTTTGAGCTATAGTGAAAGCTAGGAAATGAGTGGTTTCGAGAGTCAGGCTGTTCAGAGAGTAAAAGAGTTGTTCTTCTCCCTCTTATCGCCAAACATTGGTAAGTTACAGAATAATGTAGTCGTCGTTCAGCCTAGAGGAGCTGCATAGCATTTTTATTTTTTCTGTTACCTGGAAACTGATTGGAACTAGAATGGATATTAAACAGTGGTTGGATTGGTCTGGCAAGTATATGAAAATATTTCCATCTGTTTTGATGTTCTGTTGCTCGTAAGATTATTTCTATTATTTCCAACTGAATTCGAAACAGGAGGGCGCAAGTTAACAAGGGTGATAACTCTTGCCTGGTCTCGTCAATGTAAATACATTATAAGCATTGGCCTGTCTTCTTTTTCTTCTCTTTCCTGTGCATACAAAGCAATGCTTTTAAACTTTGGTCTGCTGCATGAATCTCTCTGTCTTGGTTGCATTACCTATCCTTGCAACTCTTTTAACAGTTCCTACAAATTTCTCTATTGGTCTATCTAATAGCACCTTCAACTACAAACATATTATTCTTTTTCATAACCTTTCAAAAAGAACTCATTTCTTGCTTTATTTTTCCTTTACATTATCTTTTCCCAGCATTATCCTTTTCTGTAGAGGAATTTTATTTGTTCCAATAGCCTGACCTCAATTTTCCCGAGTGCTAAATTATGAGTAGAAACATCTGATTCTCTCTATGTAGTGGAATTTATTTTGGGGGCTCTATTCTTCAAATGTTTGGGCACAACCTTTGTGAGCTGCTAATTGGGGCTGAATGAACAGATGGATTGAAATAGCTGAACCCGAGAATTTGGGATAAATTCTTTGTTTTACTTGTGTATGTTATTTAGAGTGACGTGACTTATTATTAAAGGAGTCAAAATTTATGGAGTCAAGCTATGCCAATGTGGATTTTAGAATGACCTACATTCAAAATTGTGCTGCAATGTTTATACCTTGCCTTGTGTTGCCTATTCCAAAGTTTGTTGGTGAAACAATAACTAGGATGTGAAGTTTTAAATTCTTGATTTCATGCAAGTTTCTAGACTTTAAGTTAGCAAGGATCATTAGATCTCAATTGTTGTTTGAAAATCTTATATAATTAAAGTTTAGTGGATAAAAAGATGATCTTATTGTCCTACACCATTATTGATAATCATCTTGAATTGGTAAACGAGTCATGATCAGTTGGTTCTCAATTGGTATATAAAGTGGTCTGGATTTTGAAATTGTTAGGATTGATCTGGATGTTCGATTCAAGATCTGTTCTTGTGTATAATATGATAATCTAGAATTAAAACGATAAGATTGGAATGATGGGATTGGAAGTCGGGTTGAGGCACTAAGGGGCTGCTTCGTTGACCCTAAACGAGGATATTATTCGACATTTATTTTTGTAAGGTGGTATTACAAAGAGTTATTTGTATTTACCACCCCCCCCCCCCCCCCCCCCCCCCCCCCCCCCCCCCCCCCCCCCCCCCCCCCCCCACCCCGACCCCACCCCACAATTGATAATGCTATCTTCACTACCCTCCCAATTTTTTTTTAATTAGCACTACTCATATTCCTTTATAACATGATAATTGTAATTAGTGTTACCCTCCCAAAAAAATGCCTAGTTTTAGAAAATAAATTATGACTTAATACAAATACAGTGTATATAGTGTATGATTTATGAATCCTATATGAAATGACCTTAAGGAGAATGTTTGTCGTTTTGTTATGAATCTTTTCCAAGGTTCTCGATATCGAAATCGGTATTGGACCATTTCTATGAGTATCGGAATATGTGTTTCGGATTGAAGTATCAGATTCTTTTAGTATCAAAAAGCAAATAATTATTAATAATTATTAAAAATTTAGAATTTTTTTTATACATTTAAGCATAATTTTAAATATTTCATGTGTTGCTTCTTGGTAGTTTTAAAATTGAATGAAATAGTAGTCACCATTGTCGATCCGTTTAGATGCGATAGATAGTTTTTCTTCTTTTAAGTGCTTTTACAACCTTACTATACTTTTATACCTTGTTAGTTGGTATCTTTTCGTTTATTTTTCTTTGCCAAATTGATTGAAAAAGAAACACCCAATGTCGGTGTTGGCGAATATCGGTATCGTTTGGTATTGAATCGAGACATGCCAAATCGAATCAGTATTGACATAGCGGATCGATATCAGCGCAAACTACATTTTTTCTTAGAAGGAGAGCATATGTTGTAATTTATAATAGTGTAAGTGGTGTTCCCGATTTTGACCACAACAAAAGCAACAGTGATATTTGGTGCTTTAGTAATTGGTACTATTCAGCAACTAACCTAACTAATTGCTCCCTCATCCTAGGAGACATGGGCGGAGCTAGAGTAGGGCAAGGGGTCATATGACCCCACTCAATTATATATATATATATATATATATATATATATATATATATATAAACGGATACCTTTTTTTAAAAAATGGGAGCAGCTTGGAGTAGCGCATGGAGCTTCCACGCATGGAGCTTCTTCCGCGCATCCCCCTCTCCTCCTCCCTCCCGATTCTTCAACTCCGCCCGCTTCTGGTCGCCCGCCCCCCTCTTCCCCCTTCCCCTTCTCCACCGCGGCTACCTTCCTCCCCTCCAACCATCCCCCTACTTTTCTCTTCTCGTCTCTTGCGTCTGGATCTGGATCCAGAGCTGCGGCCGCCAGTAGCCGTGGTCGGTCGTCGGTGGCGCCGAGGCATCCGACCGCTCCTCAACAAGTCCCGATCGTCTCTAATGATGGATGGATGACAATGACTCGACGACGTAGAAAAGATGTTACAGCCTCTGTCTCGTCATCAGCACGTAGGCGCGTTCCTCCGTAAGTGCCGCGAATTGCACCTCTAGTGGGTCTGCCCAGGACGGAGAAGGGGAGGCGGCTCTCACCACCCGGCTTCGGTCAATCCTCCTCGAGCTTCTGGTTTCCCAACGATCATGCCCAAATTTTCGGTGCAACACACACCCTAGGTGATTGATAAAATGTCGGATAGTGTTCCTCATAATTTTAAGACCTTGGGAGTGGCTCATATCGCCTGGGCAGATCGATGTAGGCCTGACTTGGCGAGGGATAACATTGAGATGCACTTTGTGGCGCCTAGTCTTAAAGAAGGAAGAAATATCGTCTCTATCACCAAAGAGGACATTGCCGAAACAAAAGTGTACAGAAATAACACTATTGTCCTCTACGTTATGGGAGCTCAACCTTCCTTCGGTTAGCTAAAGGGATTCGCCTTGCGAATGTAGAGACCTAAAGGAAGCATGGACATTTACTCTAGGGAGAACGGCTTCTATTTCATCAAGTTTGGGATGTCGGAAGATTTAGAAATGGTGATCCATAATGGCCCTTGGACATTCGTTGAAAGACTGGATGTCCTAAGAAGATGGGACCCCTCTACTAATTTTGAACATGATCGGCTGGCAAAAGTTCCTATCTGGATTAGGTTCCCTTGGCTTTCACCCCAACTATGGGTCACGCCCCAGTTCCCACAAGGGGCCGATCGTCCTCGCTTGGCGCCTTGCAGAACTGATTGCCCTCGCATGGGCATGATGTCGTGCAAGCCTGAGTTGCGCTTGCACAAGGACAAAGCTTTGAACAAGGACAAGTAAGCTATTCAAGACGGAAGCAGCGGCACAATATTGCAGAAAACTAAAGAACATAATGGCATAAGTAAACAAGCTCTTTATTGATATTCAAGATGTGTTACAAGTGACGTTTTGCCGAGATTACAATTCGCTCAAGCTCTCTTTCTCTCAATGACATCGTTCCATACATTATATCCCTTTATACAAAAGTATCTCAAAGCATCTTGATACGGCTCAAGGCATTGACTCCAGATTTTTGGGTCCTGGGGATGAGTCTCGTCTATCGCTTCTTCGAACAATCCAACACCTGCAAACAAGCAAGCTGATGGGGGTCAGCACTTTGGGGAAGTACTGGTGAGTATAAGCAACGAACATAAGAAACACCCTCTAAAACCAACACTAAGTAATCATATGGCAAAATATTATATTACTAGTGATCTTGTTACTTTTACCTAGGTTCATTTCATGCAGCATAGGATCAGGGTCAGTTTACTTCTTTCAAAAATATATCTTTGAAAATTGTTTGCATATTCAATACGTTCAAGCATACAGTAGGGGTAGTGTTCTATCGTGCAGTGCACAGCATGGATTATGAGCCATATTCAATTTCTTATGAACATAAGCTATCTCAAGTGGGCTATTCAATTCAGGTCAAGGCAGTAGTGCATCTAGTGGACAACAACATATCTAAGTAAAATAGATACATCTCATAGCATTTATGATAAGGAATTACATAAGGAATACAAGTGATTACTTATTCAGTGATCCTTACCCATGGCCGAACGATTATCCCTACAACAGACATACAAGTTAGCAACAATTTGCATATATGACTAAGGTTCTATTTTTTGTCCGTCTCTGCATCAAACAGTTAGGTATGCAAGAAGGCAAGCCTAGCATGTGCCCTAACTATATGACGGCCCATGGAAACCATGATTAGCAGTTGGGATGTTCAAGCCCATCTCACTAATAGACTGACACCCTTCCTTAATCCATGAACATGATGTCTTGTCCTCTCCTAGGCCGAACGATTTCCAGTGCCCCAGGAACCGATCGAGAGGGTACGTCCTTGTGCACAAGTTTATCCAGACCGATGCATGAATGTACTTCTATTAGATAACAATATAATGCAAGTAGGCAATAATCAAGCGAACTCTTCTATAACAATCTATATTGATGTACGGGACATGTAACCATCAATTCTCTTTCTTCTTACTTAGCCCAGTACTCGATGTTCGGGGCACGTAACCATCGATGTTCGGGGCACGTAACCATCGATGTACCAGAGTCGTAACCATCGAGTACTGGCCTGTAGTATCTCTTGTTTCAGTTCAAGCATTTCAAACAGTTCTATCTTTTTATAATGCGATCAATGAAACATGTTCAAGCAGTCTAGTAAAGTATGCATGGAAGCAGTTCTTCTTATCTCTTTTTGATAAGCTTGTAGTTCTACTCTAGTTTAGCATTCGATACAAATACAAGTTCAAGAAATCTTTTACTCTTTTTTATAAGCATAACAATGGTTCATTCGATAGCGGTGTCCGTGTAACTTAGCATGCAATATTTTTATCTTTTCTTAGCATGACAAGTGTTAGTTTCAATGGCAAAAAATACGAGTTCTCTTATTAAGCATGCAGAGTCAGGTTCTATCATTCTTTTTATGAAAACTATCTTCTTAGAACAAGCAGTATAAAACTCAGATTCATTATTAAGGCATGCAAGAATCAGAGAATGAAGTTCTGCCCACTCACCAAGATCAATCGTCTTGTGTTTCGATCAGGAAACTCTTCGAGAAGGCTTCTGCTCGAGCCAGCAAAGCGATATCTCGTGTATATAGTGCTAACGCGGAGCAGGACACTACACTATGGAGTGTCCCGGCTATTATGAAGCTGGCTAGCGGAATTGGAATATCCCTTCGGCCAAACAAATACACGACTAATAGAGCTCGATTGTCCTTTGCAAGATTTTTTGTTGAGATCAGTGCGGCTGATAAGCTGGAGGTTGATCTTCCGACAGGCGAAACCATTTTCTAAAATTTTGAGTATAAATGGATCCCGCCTTGTTGTAATTCCTGCCAAAGCTTTGGACATATCGTAGCCAGTGTCCAAACGCTAGAGTTGTCCCGGAGGCCACTATCACGACCCGCAACCCGGGTGTTCGGGTACGAGTGCGTGGGTACGTCCAGCCTACGCCGCAGTGTCGACGGTAGAATGATGTCTGAAACTAGTACTGTATAACCAACTCCTCATAATATAAAGGGAACAAAAATTATACTCAATCACAAAACTAAGGTAGGTGAAAACATGATGTAGTATATATATGTATATAAATGTTACAGTACAAAATCTTGTATTTCATAAATCATACAACTATAGTAAGTCTGAAAACTTTAACTATTGTCATAACTAGGTCTCCCGCTTGCGGCCTTCCTCGATCATCCAGGAGGTAAAATCAGGCTCAAATCTATTTTCCAAAAATCCATAATAGATGGGACACAGGTCCTTCTAAGTGCTACCTGAAATATTATCCAGTCAGGATTGAATGAGTACAATTCTAATAGCAGTTTCAATACATGATAAGGACTATAAAATAGTGATAGAAAAAGTAGTACATGATGGATAAATAAACTGACATAAAGGCATGGTAAGAAATGAACAGAAAAAAATAAATAAACAAAAAATATGTCATGTATCAAATAGAAAATCTATAGTCACTAAGTGTTTTGAAATACTAGTTTGATTATGTGATCGGCTTAGGATTGCACAATGGGAGCCGGTTAATCATACACGAAGTGTATGGTTAGCCTTTGCACAGGAATTATATTTGCACAGGATTAAGGGTATGATCACATATAAACTAGTATTTTTCTGCCCCGACTAGCATACATGAATCACATGAATATCAAGTATTAAACAAGATCAAGGTCTAAAAACATAAGATATGCTAGTCTGTGTTTCTTCGTGTCAGAAATTAAGTACAACAATACTACATGTGTTATAGAAATTATCAGTAAGAAAACCATCAGAGACTGTACTCGCCTGGGGTCCAAAGCGGGTGAAACAAGTCAGAGTGTGTGACGGGGTCCAGATAACCTATATCATGAATAATTCACATTAATTGGTGAAATATAATTAAGTAGATTTAACCCACTAGATTTCTAGGTCAATTTTATGCTATTTCTGGTTTATAGATTGGACAAATATCTATATAAAAACTTAAATATAAGAATAATGTATATATAAGATATATTTGTAGATACTTATGTATATATATATATATATATATATATATATATATATATATATATATATATATAGTACACATATATAGATACATATATATATACATATATATGTATATGATATATATATATATATAGATACAATATATTATATATAGATACATAGATATATAGTATACATATATAGATAATATATAGTATACATATATACATAGATACATAGATATATAGATATATAGATATGTTTATATAAGATATATAGATACATATATAGATAATATATAGTATACATAGATACATAGATATATAGATATATATATAAATACATATATAGATATATGTATATGTATATGTATATGTATATATATATATATATATATATATATATATATATATATATATATATATATACTGCTTGCTCTGCTGCTGCGTGCTGCTCTGCTTGTTGCTGCTGCTGCTGCCACTGCATGCTTTGCATGCTGCAACTGCTTCTTCCCTTCTTGAACACACACACACACACACACACACACACACACACACACACACACACACACACACACATATATATATATATATATATATATATATATATATATATATATATATATATATATATATATATATATATATCCTAGTTAGAGTTAAAATTTTAAAGAGGATCAAGGGTTGCCTTATGAGGACTCATATCCCTTGCTAATATAGGGTTGAGGGGAGATGAGGGATGGTGAGTAAAGGAGGTGGGAATGTCCTTATATAGGCTTGGAGGTTGGCAAGATATTTATTATGGTGCATTGACCATTGTGCCCTTAACTAATTCAATTTGAATTTTTTCTCTTATGAAGAGCAATCCAAATTAAATTTGACTTCCTAATTTAAATTCTTGACATGAAGGTTACAAATTTACCCCCTTAGAAAAAATTTGTCCTCGAAATTTAAAGTAGATCATACAGAAAGAAAGTAGAAATACCTCAAAATTTAAAGAGGTATGCTTTCACGCATCTCATCCTCTCTCTCCCAAGTAGATTCACCCAGGGAGTGATAACTCCAAGCGACACGAACAAATAAAATTGTTCGGTTACGCAGCACATTTTCTTTGCGATCTAGTATCTCCACGGGCTGCTCTTGGTAGCTGAGGCTCGGTCCCACTTCAATTTCTGAGTGATCTAATACGTGGTTAGGGTCAGCCACGTATCGTCTCAGTTGGGATACATGAAACACGTTATGTACTCCCTCTAATGTAGGTGACAAAGCTAGCCGATAGGCTACAGCACCGACCCTTTCGGTAATACTGAAAGGTTCGATAAACCTTGGACTGAGCTTTCAGCTTCTCCTGAAACGAATTATGCCACGTGTTGGAGAAATTCGCAAGAACACTAATTTGCCAACCTCGAACTCTAACGGTCTCCGACGACTATCGGACTAGTGCTTCTGTCTGTCTTGAGCCATACGAAGTCTTTCTCTAATCTGCTTTACCTTCTCCGCAGCATCTATTACCATTTCTGGTCCCAACAATGCTCGCTCGCCTATGTCGTCCCAAGATAATGGTGTACGACATCTTCGACCGTACAGAGCCTCGAAAGGAGATATCTCGATGCTTGCCTGGTAACTATTGTTGTATGCAAACTCCACCAGATGAAGATGATCCTCCCAAGATCCCCCAAAATCTAGTACACAAGTATGCATCATATCCTCAAGAGTCTGAATAGTCCTCTCTGACTGCCCATCTGTCTAGGGGTGATATGCAGTACTGAACTTGAACTGAGTGCCCAAACTCGCCTGCAAACTTCTCCAGAAATGAGAAATAAAACGACTATCCCAATCTGAGACTATGTTGACGGAAACCCCATGTATCCTGACGATCTGCCTCACATACATCTCTGTCAGCTTCTTCGTAGACAAATCCACCTTGAAAGGCAAAAAGTGGACCGATTTGGTCAACCTGTCAACGATGACCAAATCGCATATTTTTCTTCTGGAGATCGTGGAAGTCCAGACACAAAATCTATAGTAATGTGCTTCAACTTCTACTCTGGAATAGGTAATGGCTGAAGTAAACCTCCTGTCCTCTGCCTGTCGACTTTTACTTGTTGGCACACTAAGCATCTGGATACAAACTGTGCCACTTCCCTCTTCATGCCATACCATCACACACTCTCTCGCATATCCCGATACATCTATTGGCACCTGGATGTATGGAATATTGAGAGCGATATGCTTCCTGTAATACCTCCTCACGCAGCTCCCCACTAGGCACACACAATCTAGCACCATGCCGCAAAGAACCATCCTCAGCAATGGTGAAATCATCCTCTAATCCTGCTCTCACTTGAGCTCTGATGCTCCTCAGAGATACATCCTTATACTGGGCTACCTTGATCCTGTCCATCAACTCTGAGTGTATCTGCAAGCCCCACATCTGCATAGCAAAATCAGGAACTATCACCTCAATGCCCAAGCTCTCTAAGTCCTCCAACAAATACTGATCATGTGTCAACAACATAGCTACTGGATACCTGCTCAAGGCATTGACAACTATATTGGCATTCCCAGGATGATACTGCAAAGATATATCAAAATCCTTCATCAGTTCCAACCACCGACGCTGCCTCATATTCAACTCCTTCTGAGTGAAAATGTACTTCAAGCTCTTGTGGTCTGTGAAGATCTCCACACGTTCTCCGTATAAATAGTATTTCCACAACTTCAGAAAAAAGATGACTGCTGCCAACTCCAAATCGTGGTTAGGATAGTTCTTCTCATGAGGACATAATTGTCTGGATGCATAGGCAATCACTTTTCCATTCTGTTGAAAAACACAACCCAAACCTTTTTCCGATGCATCACTATAAATAGTGAAACCTCCAGACCCTGATGGCAACGTTAAAATAGGAGCAGACGTCAACCTCTTCTTCAATTCCTCAAAAACAACTTGGCACTCCTCTATCCAAACAAACTATGCATCTTTCTTAGTGAGTCTGGTCATCGGCTCAGCAATTCGAGAGAAATCTTTCACAAATTTTCTGTAATATCCAGCCAATCCTAAGAAGCTTCTAATTTCTGCAATAGAGCTCGAAGTGGCCTAAGATTCTACGACAGCAATCTTCTTTGGATCAACTGATATTCCATCTCCAGTCACTACATGTCCGAAAAACTTTACTTTGTTTAAGAAAAACTCACATTTAGAGAGTTTTCCATAGAGCTTCTCCTTTCTGAGAGTTTCAAGCACTATCCTTAAATGCTTCTCGTGTTCTTCTAGCGTCTTTGAGTATATAAGGATATCATCTATAAACACTATCACAAACTTGTCCAGGTACTGATGGAATACCTTGTTCATCAAGTTCATGAAGACTGTCGGGGTATTAGTTAACCCGAACGGCATCACCAAGAACTCGTACTGGCCATATCGAGTCCTGAATGCAGTCTTCGAAATATCTTCCTTTTTCACCTTTACCTAATGATATCTGGATCTCAAGTCAATCTTTGAAAATACCGTCGCGCCACTCAACTGATCGAAGAGATCATCTATTCTCGGCAGCAGATATTTGTTCTTGATTGTGAGGTTGTTCAGGGCCCTGTAATCGATGCACATCCGCACCGATCCATCCTTCTTTGGCACAAAAAGTACCGGAGCTCCCCAGGGCAACGAACTTGATATGATAAATCTTTTGTCTTCTAATTCATCGATCTGTTTCTTTAGCTCCGACAGCTCATTGTTGTTGATCCGGTAGACATGCTGCGATATTGGTTCTGCTCCCGGTATTAGATCAATAGAGAATTCAACATCTCTATCTAGCGCAATCCTGGTAACTCCTTGGGAAATACATCTAAGAAATCAACAATAATAGGATGCAGTAGCTCTTTCTCCTCCATTATAGCTTTGCAAAGAATTCAACGATCTGGCTTCTCTGTCTTTCTAGCAAACTCGAACTCCGGCTCTCCTGGAGGTCAAAATAGCACACGACCTCTGCGGCGGTCAATGCTAGCGAAATGCATACCTAACCAATCCATTCCAAGGACAATGTCAAAACTTGGAAGTGGCATTACGAGTAAGCTAGCAGACAAAACACGGTCTTCCAATGTAACGTGATACCCCTTGCAAACATCACTAACTAGGATGATGCCTCCCCCAGTCGTGACCTTACAGTTTCTACTCAAGGGTTCCACTACTAAATTATGCTTAAGTACAAAAGACTCAGATATGAAACTATGGGATGCACTAGAATCAAATAATGATATGGCTAGAATAGAATCGAGAAGAATGGAACCTGCTATAACATTACCGGTGAGCTCAGTTTTTTCGACAGTTGTAGTAAAAGCACTGTCCTGCTGAGGAGCTCTCATCTGCTGGTGCTGGACAAATTGTTGTTGTTGTGTTGGAAGTGGAGGTCCCTTCTGCTGTTGTGCCATGGGTGGCTTAGCTGGTCCCTTTTGATTTGGTGCACCTCGAATATGACAGTTGTTTACATGATGCCCCACAGAACCACAATATAGACAGACTCCAAGTCTTTTTCTGTATATTTCTCAGGAATGTCCCAGTTTCTTGCAAAAATGGCAAAATTGGGTCTGTTGGATCTGTCTTTGAGGATGCGACTGAGCTAAAAATCTAGTTGGAGGACAATGCTGCTGATGATGCTAGAAAGTCCTTGGCTGGAAATGGGAACGTTTTGCTGGTCCCGTGCTGCTGCCTCCTTCGAACACATTTCTGTCCCGCTTGGGTTTAAAGCCCATGTCCACCTCGATCCTCTAGGCTTCTGCTACAATCCCAGCAAAAGTCGTGATACTAGAGGGGATAATGACTCAAATTTTCTGGGCCAAGCCTTGTCGAAATCTTCGAGCTCGGTCCTCCGAATCTCTCACCATATATTCTACGAATCGGCTCAGCCTGTCGAATTCTGCAGCATATTCATCTACTGAGAGACTACCCTGCTCCAAGTTCTGGAATTGTTTCTCCAGAACGCCTTGGGTTACTGCGGGGAAGACCTTTTGTTTGAAAATTTGTTTGAACTAGTCCCAAGTTAGGTCTGGATCAGCAAGTCTGGGCTTATTTCTAAACCAAGTGCGGGTGATATCATGAAGCTGCAAGCCTACAACCTCTATCTTTAGGTCTTCCAGTATCCGAGCAACCCGCATAATTCGCTCGATATCCTCGAGCCATTCATCTGCATATAGGATCCCTTCAGTTCCCTTGAACTCCCGATGAGCCATCTTCTTGAAGTCTAAGATATTGCCCATTTTTTGTTGAACATGTTGTTGTTACTGAGATACAAACTTCTCCATAGATGCCAAAGCCATATGATGGGAACTCTCAATGCTTTCTTGCATCATTTTTGTTTGCTCCCTCTGGGCCTCAGTCTGAGCTTTCTGCGCCTCCAGCATACATTTGAAGAGCTCATATAAATGTGTTCCTTCAGTGGGCATGCCTCCAGTGTTCGATGGTACACCTCCTTGGGGTGAAAGTGAAAGAGGAGAATGAAGACATTCAGAGACAACTGGAGCGGCTTCTGCAGCTTCTCCTGAACAACCGGGTGCTCTGGTCTCACGTGTCCTTCTAGAATATGTTATAGGTGTCATTCTGGAATATGATAAAACAATAAGGAGACATCATTAAGGCACAAGATAAGATATTATTTGAGAATGACAGAAATTTGAGAAGATATCAAGTAATTCAGGGTGATTAAGATTAGTAAATTTATTTCAGAATTAAAATTCCTAGTTGTGATTGAGTATTTCATATTCCTAATATCATATATCCTATTGCAGGCTCGTAATAGTACTCTAGTCCTAAGTACTACTACGACATCGCACTTCTTGCGAAGTCTGACCTGCATGGGCTACCATAAAAATGTGTCACGACCCGCACCCGGGTGTTCGGGTACGAGTGCGTGGGTACGCCCAGCCTACGCCGCAGTGTCGGCGGTAGAACGTTGTCTGGAACTAATACTGTATAACCAACTCCTCATAATATAAAGGGAACAAAATTATACTCAATCACAAAACTAAGGTAGGTGAAAACATGATGTAGTATATATATGTATATAAAGATTACAGTATAAAATCTTGTATTTTATAAATCATACAACTATAGTAAGTCTGCAAACTTTAACTATTGTCATAACTAGGTCTCCTGCTTGCGGCCTTCCTCGATCATCCAGAAGGTAAAATCAGGCTCGAAACTATTTCCCAAAAATTCATAATAGATGGGACACAGGTCCTTCTAAGTGCTACCTGAAATATTATCCAGTCAGGATTGAACGAGTACAATTCTAATAGCAGTTTCAATACATGATAATGACTATAAAATAGTGATAGAAAAAATAGTACATGATGGATAAATAAACTGACATCAAGGCATGGTAAAAAATGAACAGAAAAAAATGAATAAACAGAAAATATGCCATGTATCAACAAGGAAATCTATAGTCACTAAGTGTTTTGAAATACTAGTTTGATTATGTGATCGGCTTAGGATTGCACAATGGGAGCCGGTTAATCATACGTGAAGTGTATGGTTAGCCTTTGCACAGGAATTATATTTGCACATGATTAAGGGTATGATCACATATAAACTAATATTTTTTTGCCCCAACTAGCATACATGAATCACATGAATATCAAGTATTATACAAGATCAAGGTCTAAAAATATAAGATATGCTAGTCCGTATTTTTTTGTGTCAGGAATCAAGTACAACAATACTACATGTGTTATAGAAATTATCAGTAAAAAAACCATCAGAGACTGTACTCGCCTGGGGTCCAAAGGGTGAAATAAGTCAGAGTGTGTGACGGGGTCCAGATAACCTATATCATGAATAATTCACATTAATTGGTGAAATATAATTAAGTTGATTTAACCCACTAGATTTCTAGGTTGATTTTATGCTATTTCTGGTTTATAGATGGGACAAATATTGTAAACT
>JAYESA010000018.1:13123821-13386719 GCA_036927795.1 Iris macrosiphon
TATATATGTGTATGTAAGTATATATATATACTCTATATTACAATCATGATATTCACGAACCCTGCCTATTTTAACAAAAATCAACTACAGCACAGCCAGTGACCCCCTGTCACCAGCAACCTCAAACCTGACTGTGAGATCAGGTTATCAACACTATCAGGGAGTAGGCAAGTATACCTTGCCAAAGTTATTGCTTAACTTCAATTATTGATATCTGTTTTATTTCTGAATTTCATATACCATGATTACCTGAGACTGCCTTGGGTACATTCTGCTGATATGTTAACATTTAACATAATATTACAGACTCACCAACAACTGTGAGAGTATTTTAATAGTCTCTTAGACCCCATCACGGGAACACGCAACATGGTTGTATTACATATATGGATGTGAGCTGCGTATTTGATTAGCTACCAGTACGTGTGACCCGCATCACGGATTAGAATAACTCAGGAGAGGTGCGACTTGACATTTAGTTTCATTAGGGTGGGAAAGATAACTAGTAGACGTATGGGACACCCCCTTCAATAATGTTTTATACTTTCGTACCAGTGATGGTCGATTGCAGAGCTACCCGTGAGTCCGGGGGCATACGACACATATACTAGCCAGTCATCACGATTGGTGAATTACGTCAGCGTATGTCTAGCCACACATTCCCATGCGTACTACAAGGTCTTTACTTGCATTTCACTTAGAATGGTTAGCACCCTGTATTTATTATTTATTTATTCAGTCTTTACATTACATGGCATGTCATTTTCCTGTATCTTGTTACGTCCAACTGAGGACCTGGTTCCCTGCCAGATCTAGACGAGGCTTTCTACCCCACTGTGTACGGCCCTGATCAGGAGGCTAGATGTGCTACCGAGGAGGAGCTCGAGGAGACACCCTCAGAGTACGCTTGACCATAGAGGCCTGCCACCTGGAGATGGAGATGTTTTCTCAGATAGACGCTGCTTAGTCTATCTGATTTTTCTGCGCTATTATCAGTTTTTGTAGTGGACTTGTATTCTCACCAGTTGTGTACTGTATCAGACTCAGTTATATATATATTCAGCACTTGTTTTTCTGACATTTTGTTGTGGATGAGATAGATTGACTGTGTTTTACATGTAGTATTTTAGGACAGCGTAGCACGTTCCTTTGGGTCCATTCAAAATGGATTAAGCCCGTAGTGACGTGTCAGCTGGCCAGTGACACGTGGCCTAGTTCCTGACATTTTGGGACTGGGGCGTGACAAATATCTATAAAAAAACTTAAATATAAAAATAATGTATATATAAGATATATATATATATGTATACTATATATCTATGTATATATATATATATGTATACTATATATGTATCTATATATGTATATTATATTGTATCTATCTATCTATCTATCTATATATATATATATATATATATATATATATATATATATATATATATATACTATATATCTATGTATCTATATATAATATATTGTATATATATATATCTATATCTATATATCATATATATATATATATATATATATATATATATATATATAATGCTTGCTCTGCTGCTGAGAATCAAGGGTTACCTTATGAGGACTCCTATCCTTTGCTAATATAGGGTTGAGGGAAGATGAGGGATGGTGATTGAAGGAGGTGGGAATTTACTTATATAGGGTTGGAGGTTGTTAAGATATTTATTATGGTGCATCAACCATTGTGCCCTTAACCAATTCGATTTGGATTTGTTGTCTTATGAAGAGCAATCCAAATTGAATTTGACTTCCTAATTTAAATTCTTGACATGAAGGTTACAGCCACTAAGCAAGTCCCCTGCTCTAGTACAGAGGTGCCAACACCTACTATAGATACTGGAGCCAGTATGGCTATCCCTAGCTCGAGGGGAAAGGAAGTGGACTTAACTGTGGAGCAAAAGAGTATGGACACAGATGAGCTAGCCCTGTAGGAGGCTCCCCTATTCTCTCTATTAGAGAAGATAATGGGGGATGAGAACGAGAAAGAAGGGATAGGGGGAGGAAATAAGGAGACACAACATGCGATGGTAGTATTCGCTGCTCACATGCTCACAACCAATATGGGGAAGATAACTCTAGCCTGGTCAAGTTTAGTGCTGAGGCTGTTAACCATGAAGGTAATTATGTTAGAGTTAGGATGAGACTGGCAAGTAGAGGAGCGCTTCTTATAGTTTTGCCTGTGGACAAATCCTCAAAACCCCAAGCAAAGATGATGGACAACTCAACGGACAACAAATTAGCCAGGAACCGTTGACGTACCTGAATCCTATTTGGCAGGCAAAAGTGGAATCCAAAGCAGGAGATGGCAAAGCTAATAACTGACAAAAGGATGGACTCTCCTACCCCCTTAGAGAGATTTCGCGTATCAACAAGGGAACCCACCAACGTAATTTATGACTATATTCATATGGAATGTGAGAGGGGCGAATTCAATAGGTAGGTGGAGGAGTATTTTGCGGTACATCAATAAATCCAAGTGCTCTATCATCAACATTTTGGAATCCAAAGTAAGATCAAATTTTTTTATTAATAGTCATACTCCGACCTACTGGACATCCATCCACAACCTAGATTGTAGCGATATAGCTCGCATCTGGGTTATGTGGGACACCAGAATTTGATAGGGAGATGTGATATAATGATCAGACCAACTCATTACCATTAAATTTACCAACAAATGGGGGGCTTCAAATTATGGTAGGAATGGTGTACGGTCAAAAGGACAGAATCAGACGTCTAGGGTTGTGGAATGACATTACTATGACCAACACGCTTATTGGAGATAGATGGCCGTTAGTGGTGGTCGAAGACTTCAATGCTACCTTATTCGTCCATATTGGAGGCCGCCCAGTGCAACAAGTGATTCCCTCGGAATTTCAACATTGTCTCTTATCCTCGGACTTCAGGTGCATGGATAAGACTGGACATATATGAACGTGGAATAACATGGCGATAACTAACCAGATTATTGTTCATCTTGACCGTGCTCTCTGTAACGGGAGATGGTTGGAAAGGTTTCAGTCTTATAGGGCGGAATGCTTAACACTTGGAGCTAGTGATCAGTCCCCTATTGTTATAAGACTGGCATAAGTGCCTGTTATCAAAGGGAGACCTTTCAAATTCAACAATACTTGGATTCATATGGAAGGCTATGAGGAGGTAGTTCAACAAGGTTGGGAGCCTGGGTTGACTGGAACTGCTCAGTTCAAGATTGTTCAAAAGTTAAAAGCTATCAAAGGCCTTCTCAAAGCCTAGAATAAAGGCAGACCTCCCACTCATCTCCAAGAACTGGAGGACAAGCTGGCTGATATTCAAATAAGAGTTCAGCTAGACCCGCTTAATCTCGCCCTCACGAAAGAGGAGGTAGCCCTTCAAGATCGTATATGCAAGAATACATTCTTAGATAAGGTCCAGATCAGACAAATAGCTAAATGCAGCTGACTCAGAGATGGAGATAGGTGTTCTAAATTCTTCCACGCTACTATCAAGGCTAGACAGAGTCGGAATACTATACATGGATTGCTTGATCCTGATGGAGTTCTCATTACTGGGGATGAGGGTATTCAGAATGAGGCAGTTCGATATTTTTGGGACCTCTACGTACAACCAAATCTCCTACCCGAAAGACTTTCCACACTTTGATTTTAAGAAGATGGTCTCTCGGTGAGGTAATGCTGTTTTACGGGCAACGGTATCGATGGAAGAGACATTATATTGTTAGTAATGCAGACCCTACCAAATCGCCAGGACCGGATGACTTTGGGGCGGCCTTCTTCAAGAAACACTGGGAGATGATTAAGGTCTACGTCCTGGATGCAGTGAGAGAGTTTTTTTATCTTTGGTAAACTGCTGAAATGCTCAACCACACGTTTGAGGTCTTAATAGCTAAGGTGGAGGGTGCGACTGAACTGGGAGACTTCAGGCCGATTTCATGCTGTAAATTCTTATACAAGATTATAACCCATCTGATGTGTGACCAGATAAGGGATGTTATAAAAGAGCTTATCTCCCCCAATCTGATAGCCTTCATCAAATGGCACTCCATCTCAGAGAATTGTTTGCTGGCTCATAAACTTGTTAGGGATTTCAAGCAGGGAGGTAACAAAGCATGTCTTAAGCTGGACCCCAGGAAAGCTTATGATATGGTAAACCGAGACTTCCTTTTCCACATCATGATCTACATGGATTTTGACAGATGGTGGATGGACATGGTGAGGGAGTGTGTATGCTCTGCATCATTCTCGATTATGATTAGGGGTTAGCCGGAGGGATTTTTCGGAAACATTAGAGGTCTGAGACAAGGGGATCCCCTCTCTCCCTATCTCTTTGCTATGGTCATGAAATTCCTCACTTGTCTTTTAGATGATGCAAAAATGGACGGTTTGATTACTCCTATATTTCGGAAGGTGAACCATGTGATTTCCCATCTAATTTATGCTGATGACAATCTGGTGTTCGTCGAGCCGTCTGACAGATGCCTGGACACTATTAAGCGTATATTTGATACCATGGAAAAATGGTCGGATTTGCAGCTGAAAAAGAACAAGAGCCAACTATTCCTGAACCGTACTTGTGAGAATAAAGAGGCATGATTGGCCAAGATGGACATAATAGAAGGAATGCTTTCGGTGAGATACTTGGGTCTTCCACTCTCTATCAACTATGCTGCTAGTGCGGATTGTGAATATCTTCTCAATTACATGCAATCGAGACTAGAGGGATGGAAGACGCAGATGTTGTCCTTTGGAAGGAGGATTGAACTTATTAAAGTCGTAATTGAGATGGTTGCACTTTTCTGGATCTAGGCCATTATACTGCCTAAGGGTACAATGAAGAAAATTGAAAGCATGTGTGCCAACTTCTTTTGGAAATGAGGCATACACGCAATTGGTTGGGAAGAGTTGTGTCGGCCTAAAAAGGAAGGTGGAGTTGGACTGCGATCTTTGGGTCTTCTTGGGGAAACTGCATATCTCAAATTGTTTTGGAGATTTATCAATGGTAAGTCTCTGTGGGCCGAATAGATCAAGGGATACTTTCCGAAGGGGGACTTCTGGTCAACTAGTAGCAATAATAACTTTTCGGTCACCGTTAAAGCTTTGCCGAGAACGAGAAGAAAGGCTAAGAATAAATTGACGAGAGTCATAGGGACTGGGCTTAAATAAGCATTTGGTATGACCCATGGATTAGGCACACTAGCATGATTGAGAGGGAGGGATGGCATGTTTATGAGTTGATGGGCTCCACGGATATATTTAGCAGCCTAATCCAGGAAGGAGAGTGAAAGATCCAGGGTCATTTGATCGAGGCGGCCCATGCAGAAGATATCCGGGAATTGGAGATTGATAGACAAGCGATGGAGGATATACTGGACCTGGACAGACATGGAGACAGACACTTTCAAGTTCAGTACAACCATGAATCATATACGGGCCGATCATGAGGAGGTTGATTGGGCGGAGGTGGTTTGGACCAAAGGGGTTACAGTCAAAATGTTGTTTTGCTTATACAAAGTGATCAGGAATCGGCTTCTGATCCAAGTCATGTTGAGATATTTTGGCATCCACTGTGAGGACATTAAGTATTATTTATGCGGTAAACATGATGAGACCATAGATCATCTGTTCTTTGCTTGTGATGTCAGTTGGGAGATCTGGAGTGCGCAGAGACATAAATTGGGACAAACCGATGTTCATTGTAGAGAGCTGGTTGCAGTCTTGAATGATATTAAAACTCAGAAGGGGAAATGGGAGAGAGGCTATCGTCGTCTGAGAATAATATTTGGGACGGTGGTATGACATGTCTGGAGGAAACGCAACCGGTGTATCTTTGAGGGTCGTCCCCTTAATACTTTTGTTGTACAAAGAAATATAAATGCTGACATAGATTTCTTAGACCCCAGATGACTCATTTTGTAATCTGGGATAGATCTAAGTTGTAATTATCGTTGATCAATAATATTTACCTTATTCAATATATATATATATATATATATATATATATATATATATATATATATATATATATATATATATATATATATATATATATATATAACGGGATATGAGCCATAGACTCATATTCTTATATGAGTCATGCACGTGTGGACCATATGTTCATATTTTTAACTGAATGAAAAAAAAACAATTATCTACAATAGGAAAACTATAATAGATGACCAAGATTATTTATAGAAAATAGATTTTTTTTTGACTAATTTGTAGAATTTTTATTTTATATTTTATAATTTTTGGATTAAAAATTTACTAATCGATTTTAATCCCGATATACCCAAATCATGG
This sequence comes from Iris macrosiphon, assembly GCA_036927795.1. Lineage (NCBI taxonomy): Eukaryota > Viridiplantae > Streptophyta > Magnoliopsida > Asparagales > Iridaceae > Iris > Iris macrosiphon. Next base: position 13,130,145 of record JAYESA010000018.1, read on the forward strand.
ATAGGCCACTGTTAGGAGAATGTTTTCTGGTATCAAGAACCAACTTAGACTGCCTTCCATTTGACTTCCATGAGCGAGAAAACACTTTGAAGTCAGCCTTAGCAAGACCTTGTCTTGACGAGTGGAAGCATTTTGAAGTCACCTTTAGAGGCCCTTAACACAGCTGAATATAATAGATGTTGATTTATTTATTTCATATGGAATTTCACAGCTGAATGGAATTTCATATGGAGCTGCTGAATGGAATTTATAGGTCTTTATACCATATTTTTTTGGATCGGTTGTTCGAAATCTTGCTGTTTGAATAACATTTTATTTAATTAACTAAACAAGTCAATAATATTCAGAAAACGAAAAACAGGTGGGTTGTATTCTTTTCCCCTTCTTTTGGTTATTACAAAGCGTGTTAGAATTATTTCTTTTTTGGTTACCTTCTCAAATATGATTATGACTTAAACTAAACTAATATATATATACATGCGCGTTGTACGTATTTTAATTATCTTTTAATTAGTTTTGTCTATATCAAAAGAATAAATTATATTTTTTAAATTTGTTTTTCTGTACATAATTACTTAGTTGTGTTCGTTAAATTTAATGATCAATTTTAATCAGTAAAATTGATTAAAAAATGTTTGTAAAAAATTAACAGTTGCACGTTTACCCTCTAAATATACTTCTTCGTACATATACTCTTGCAAAATTTTAATTACAACTTTTGACTTTTGGAACCAATTATTTTTCGTTGTAACCCTTTGTCACATTGTTCATATGTGCAGTAAGAAAAAGTAACTCTCAATTATTTCATTGTGATAATACTTATTCTTAAATAAATTTATGTTTTATGTGGATTTATTAATTAAGAACCAAAAAAAGATTTAAACAAGCTAACTTGGATGAAATTATATTGATAGATACTTATGTAGACACGAGATTCCAAATTTAAACAATTTTTTTGCCAAAAATTTCACAAAAGTTCCAAAGAAACAGAGAAAGAACGGGAGGTTATTACCCTCGCTTCCCTTTGAGGTCTTTTAGGCATATAAATGTAATGTTGTGATCTTTATTTACAAAATTCAATCAAATCAGTGAGTAGGTAACATATATATATATATATATATATATATATATATATATATATATATATATATATATATATATATATATATATCCAAATGGAGGGGTAACCCATTTCCGTTAGATCTACATGTAAACTGATCTTTGTGGGTTCATTATTCTATGCAATTTAATATTCTTTAAACTTATAGGACAGTCAATAATTTAATATCTAGTTCATGCTCGAGAAAGCATAAAATTTTATATTATACTTATATATATATATATATAAGTATAATATAAAATTTTATGCTTTCTCGAGCATGAACTAGATATTAATGATAAATGTACTAAAATTAAGTTCATGATCACTGATACATTTAAAAAAGTGAGCAAAAGCAAAAAAAAAATCAGACAGTAAGTGGGAGGATATTGTCACGCTCCGATCTCCCGCGGAATCGATCGCCCCCGCCGAACGCGAATCACCGCGTCAGCTGCAGGACGATCTTTCCCATCAGAACGTGATGCCGCGCGAGCATAAGCTACGTCCGTGCAAGGCCAGGTATAGAACATGCGATGAAATAGCTAAGCTACAGAGTCGCACAGATAGTTCGAATGCAGTGGAATAAGAAACCGAACATGCGATTGATAACAAGTTCACAGAGATATCATAGCGGAAGCATTGAATAACACAAGTATGGAAGTAAAACAAGCACTTATTGATATTGAATAAGTATTACAAGCGACGCTAGGCCGAGATTACAAGTCGCTCAAGCTCTCTCTCTCTCGAAACAATAAAAGGCGTGCCAAGCAGCTTACAACAATGAAAATGATAACATAGGCGATGTTCCAATATTATGTCATGTATATGTTCTTCAGTTCCGGACGCAATGCTCAAAGGCTCCAAAGTTAGCTCCACGTCTTAGCACGCACAAAGGGGTTTTCGCACCGAACGAGCGTCTCCCGCACCCTGCAAGCAATCTGATGGATTATTAGTACATTAAATGCACTGATGGGGAGGCTTCTCGCCCGCTCGATAAATCCAAATACGTTATATTAGTTCCGTGCACAATCCATTAAGTAATCTTTCTAGTCTTATCTTACGATCAGTTTCATGGCATAAGATACAAAGTCTAACTCGTGTGGCAGTGCGTCGTGCGATATAAGAGAAACACGGCGATACTTACCAACTTATCATTCGTCCTTCTCTGTTCAAAGATAAAATCAAGTTAAACCAAGTACGAATATATATAATAAAATCCAAGGAATCGCATAAGCAAACACAAGTGTCACGAGCGTGTTACTGATTCAGGTGCACGAGTTACATGAGTTACTCAGATGTGTTATACTTAGATGAGTTGCAATAGATTGCTCAGATATTCAAATTAATGATTCGATGCAATGACTCGCACACGGATTTTCGCTAAGCGAGATGACTTATCTATATGAACAAGGGTCACAGGCATAGCCATAAAGGATACATAGTTATAGTCTCTGAGCGATTAGATACGTGAGGTACAAGAATCTTTATACGCTATCTCCCGTCCGAGATAGAAATAGGGTGCAACGTAAGGAACAAGGAATATAAGGCATTCCACGCCATCCCGTCCACTCACAAACGACTATCAGAAGGGTAGACAGCTAGTCCAGGGTAGTATGCTCTATCAAGGCCCAAATATCGTGTATTGCCCTACCCCCAAAATGGTGTAGCAAACTGAGACCGTAGTTGGCATGCAATACACCAATAATTTTTCCTAGGCCGGTACGATCCCGGTGTCCTGTTGATCGTCCGAGGAATCTAATCAAATACCTCGTGCACGAGTTATCTGTGACCATACAAGTCTATAGTCTTAGGTCTCTTGTCAGGTACATATTCAAGTCAGATCCAGGTTCAAGTTCAAGTCAGGATTGCTCACAAACATATCGTCTCCCCGAGCCGTCATATTCAAATCAGGATGAGTGTTGCTTAACCTGTCAGGACGCAGTTCACTAGTTCAGGAACTGCCTTGGCGACCAAACGGTCCTGAATACTTTCAGGTTCAGGACTACATAAAATGACTATTCGATAGTATTTTGACTAAACTGGATGATGCAAGACATGTATCGTATTACTGATCGTGGCACGAATCTATGTGACAAGCATTAAAATAAGACGAGCGAGTACTAGTTAGCACGTAAAGCAGACAAATATTGAAACAGTAGAAACATAAGCCTTTAAACTAGCGCGAGTCTTAAGGGTTAGTGCGAGGATTAAAACCGTGTGGAGTCATATAGAGCAGTGCATAAGAAAATCTATCAAGTTACTTCTTTTTCCAAATTTTAGACAAGAAATACAAGATGTGATTATTTCCTTAGCTAGGTGCGTTGTATTGTTTATTAGTATGCAAGGGGTGATTCGCCTAGCGACAAGCATGTATCATCCGTATTTTATGTGTGTAGGCTAAGCAAAGGCAGATTCATCGTAGCAACCCACCTTAGCGATGAACCGCGTCGGCCGAGCGAGACTCCGAGCGCGCCTTTGAAAGTCTGAGTCTGAACTCCTGAAGGGCCAAGTATGAATTTATTTGCCTCAAGCGAGTCTTCTGGCCGAGCTAGGCGGGACATACTGTCATACTTGTATCGTTTGAATCGGCTATCCGCATTGAAGCGGAGCGGGTCGCTCAGAACAAGTCTCGTCCTCGAGACTTCCTGAGCAGAACACGTTCTATCGCACACTATCGAATCTAACTCAAGCATATTACTTTGTGTCATTAGACTCGTTCAAACAAAACTTCCTACTCGTTTTCTCATTCTGTGTCGCATGCATGCTGGGTCTGTTTTATTTAATGACTCTATCACTCAATCCAAGTTAACTATATCCACTTGATTATCGTATCTCTGACTCATTCTCTACTGCGCCTTAGCGCGGAACATATATCGCTTAACGCAGGGTATGATATAATCTATCATGCACAAAAATCTTAGGTTGAGGCTAACTTACCCAAATTGTTATACTCGTTCATGCAAACCTAACATATTCACTTGTACTAGCATTCGAGTTCAGCATATCACGGAGTCTAGATCGTGCACATAATTAAGGCGTCCTCCAAATATATTAATGTCAACCAACTTAGAAATAATGGAGTCTTTGCACTCGAGTTCAATATATCACTGAGTCTTGGATCGTGCACACGTTCAAGGCGTCCCCCAAACATATGCATTTCAACCCAACTTAGTGATAACGAAGTCGGACAAGCTACTAGCAAAAATCTTAAGGGTTATAGTTTACGAATCATAATGATACCTCAAACGGGGTCAATCAAAATTCATGTCATTTTCAATCCAACCCAAAAAATCAAGAATTGCACTACCATCAAGCATGATCTATCCGATCTACCGACTAGCGTCCATGTCCTATAGTCTATTCCGTTCGTATCAAATATCAAGTTACCAACGCGCACTTACCGTTCCAAGCCTAGATCTAAGTAGTTGCCCCAGTTCTATGGCTTGTCCAAGAAATACTCTAAAGTCAGTCACACAAGTTCTTTCACTCGGTATAGATTCATCTGCCTAACTGTTAGGTCAGCTCATAAGATCATAGGTACAAGTTCAAGAACACATTTCTTATCGTACAAATTTATTTCAGATGCTCGTCCTAATTCCTAAGGTCAAACCATTATTCATTAGTACGGGATATTCTACCCAAGCTCGTTTCACTCAGATTCTAAATATTGAGCAGTGATCATCCTATCCACATCAACACGTTCGTTGCACAGGGTTCGAGTCCGTTCAGCAAGCCGTTCCTAAGACACGTTCGTTCAGCTGAATCTATGATATATCCATGTCGCACGTCAAACCTAGCGATTCTCATAGTCTATCTCCTCAAACACGCATTGATAGAATCCACCTATCCATTCTTTTTTAAGTCTAGACCATAAAGTCATGATTCAATTTCAAAGTCTTCGATATAAATCACCAACTCAAGTCATCCAACACTATTCTCGTATTTGTTTACAAAACCATCAAGCGTCTTACTTCACGTTCTAGACTAACTCATCCTCGAAATATTTTGATTCACTTGTATCCTGAAACTTGCCTTGTCGTATCGAACCACAAGTCGAACGATCCTCCAATTGTCATGTTCTAGTCTCCCGCAAGTTCGATCATCCCTGCTGGACATGAGATCACCATGCCAACGCTCCCGCAGGATAATCGTTCTAATCCGGGTGTGACATCTGTGCGAGTATGGAGTTATGCTCACACAGACAAGTGTAACACCCCATTCCGCTCAAGCGGACTGCTGATTCAAAAACGACAAAAGTGCAATGTCCCGATCCGTTTTGCTCAGGTAAGAATACTCGTTTGAGGCAAAGGATATCCAGACTTGTCCCTACAGGAGTTCGGCTTAGGCTTTCAGAGGCTCGCTTGACGTATCGCTCAACCGAGACGAATCATCGCTAAGGTAGGTGGCTACGGTGAACTTGTCTTTGCTTAGCCAGCATACTTAAAATCTGGAATGATACATGCTAGTCGCTAGGTGAATCACCCCCTGCATGCTAATAAGAATACAACGTACATAGCTAAGGAAATAATCCTAACTTGTATTGATTATGCTAGAACATGGAATTGAAACATTGCTTATATTCAGACCCTCGCATGCTACCCTAGATCATGTCGCTCAGAAAGTCCCTTACGGTTTCACTTCTCGGCTTACCTTCGGGCCCGAGCCAACGTGATTGCTTAAGTTCCTTACAAACGCATGCTTGCCTTCTTAGACATATTAACTTGTAATGTTATCTCGATATATGAACTCATGCCACAAATGTCTAACGTTATCCGTATCGTTCATGCATTGGGTCAGCCATGAGACTATCAATTAGTCCTTCTGTGCAATTGAACCTACAAGTATCCGGGACCGTTAGGTCACCAAGGCAATCCCCGAACCAGGGGAATGCATCAAGGCAAGTTTATATCTGGACGAAAATTATGTCAAGCTTACATCTGAATGATAATCATACTAAGTTTACTTCTGAACGAGAATCCGTCTAGTATAGAAAGAATCCCAGCCCGCGGAGCAAATGCTCGGTTCAAAACAAAGAATCAAGGATTATCATATTAAGTTATGGATTTGGAAGACCCTGACCTGCATGTCGCGGACAACTTATGCACAAGGTTTATGTGGTTTCCGCGGTCGGTTGCTAGGGCGTTGGGACCGGTCCAATCCGGACGGAAATGTATGTATAGTCATATGTTATGGTGCAAAGGTGTTATGTAGCGAGGCTCGCCACCTGCGTTGCATATCATTCTTGTCTTGAGACTAAAATTGTCCTTATGGCTATGCCAACGACTTATGTCATATAGGTAGGTCATCCTCGCTTAGCGGCTATCCGCGTGCGAGTTATTGCATCGCATCAAAAGAACAACTGAACACGTGAACGATCATGATATAACAACACTCGTGTTTGCATATGTTATTGCGTTGGTTTTCAATTATGAATGCTCGTACTTAAATTAACTTGGTTTGCCTTGGACAGGGAAGGTCAAATAATAAGTTGGTAAGTCTCGTCGTGTTTCCTCTTATATCGCACGGCGCACTACTACACGAGTTAGGCTATTCAATCTTTGCCATGAAACTGATCCTAAGGTAACTAGAAAGACAACATAATAGTTGGTGCACGGAACCTATATTACGTGTTTGGATTTATCGAGCGGGCGAGTAGCCTCCCCACCAGTGCATTCAATGTACTGATAATCCACCAGATCGTTTGCAGGGTGCGGGAGAACCTCGTTCGGTGCGGATGCCTCCTTCGTGCGTGCTAAGGCGTGGGGTCAAATCCGAAGCCTTGGAGCGTTGCGATCCGGAACTGAAGCACATATACAAGACATAATATTAGAACATCGCCTGTACATCATTCCATAATTGTAGCCACTTGGCACGCTTTTATGGTTTCAGAGAGAGAGGCTTGAGCGAATTGAAATCTCGGCCAAGCGCCGCTTGTAACACTTGTTTATATCAATAAAGAGTTTATTTTACTTTAACTTGTGTTATTCAATGCTTCCGCTATTGTTGACTCAGTGAAATTGTTATCAAATCGCCTATGCGTTTATAATTTTGCTGTACTCGGACAATCTGTGCGACTCTGTGGCTTAGACTTCTTACCGCCAGCCAACGAACTATGGCCTTGCACGGGCGCGGTTCACGCTCGTGCGGCATCATACCCAGATGGGCCAAAGCGATCGTCCTGCGGGAGCGCTGGCGCGGTGATTCTCGCCTAGCGGGGACGGCCGATTAGCCTGCGGAAGATCGGGGCATGACAGATTGGTATCAAAGCCTGGCTTATACGCCTTTGGACTTTGTTTTGATTTTCACAGTTTCGAAAGCTCGTTCGTGGGTTATGTGCACGCTCTCTCTCAATGTCCCAAATGGAATGTTCCAACAATGAGTCTAAATACTTTCAAAAAGTGCATTAGAATGATGTGATTGCTTGTATGAAATCGTGATGCTAAGGCCTTTGTGCCGACCTGTGCAAAACCCTTGAGATTTTTCACAAGTAGCTTGTCCGATTTTACTATCTTTAAGTTTGGTTGAATATATATGTTTGAGGGACGCCTTGAACATGTGCACGATCCAAGACTCAAGGAGATGTGAAACTCGAGTGCTAAGACTTCGCTATCGTCGAGTTGGTTAACATGCATATGTTTGAGGGGCACTTCGAATATGTGCACGATCCAGACTTGCGATATGCTGATCTCGATTGCTTGTGCAAGTAAAAAATATCCAAATGAACAAGCATAATGACTTGTATAGGTTTGCCTCAGGCTTAGATCGTTAATCAAGATTGATTGAAGCTACTCCGCGTTGAGCAAAATATCCCGCGGTAAGGCGCAAATGAGACTGACTCAGCATACACGTGACACGACGTAAAAATCGAGTAGGAGATTATGTACAATTGGATTTAGTGGTACTGATTGCTATGCTTGGGATAGATTCCATGATGCGTTAGTACTGCCTGCCCTCAGGAAGTCTCGAGGACTAGACTTTTCTGAGTGGTAGATGATGTAATACCCCGTTCCGCTCAAGCGGACTGCCGATTCAAAAACGACAAAAGTGCAATATCCCGACCTGCTTTGCTCAGGCGAGAATACTCGTTTGAGGCAAAGGATATCCAGACTTGTCCCTACAGGAGTTCGGCTTAGGCTTTCAGAGGCTCGTTCGACGTATTGCTCAACCGAGACGAATCATCGCTAATGTGGGTATCTACGGTAAACTTGTCTTTGCTTAGCCAGCACACTTAAAATCTGGAATGATATATGCTAGTCGCTAGGTGAATCACCCCATGCATGCTAATAAGAATACAACGCACATAGCTAAGGGAATAATCCCAACTTGTATTGATTATGCTAGAACATGGAATTGAAACATTGCTTATATTTCGACCCTCGCATGCTACCCTAGATCATGTCGCTCGGGAAGTCCCTTACGGTTTCACTCCTCGTCTTACCTTCGGACCCGAGCCAACGTGATTGCTTAAGTTCCTTACAAACGCATGCTTGCCTGCTTAGACATGTTAACTTATAATGTTGTCTCGATATATGAACTCATGCCATAAATGTCTAACGTTATCTGTATCATTCATGCATTGAGTCAGCTAGAAGACTATCAATTAGTCCTTCTGTGCAATTGAACCTGCAAGTATCCGGGACCGTTAGGTCACCAAGGCAATCCCCGAACCAGGGGAATGCATCAAGGCAAGTTTATATCTGGATGGAAATTATGTCAAGCTTACATCTGAATGATAATCATACTAAGTTTACTTCTAAACGAGAATCCGTCCAGTATAGAAAGAATCCCAGCTCATGGAGCAAATGCTCGGTTCAGAACAAAGAATCATGGATTATCATATCAAGTTATGGATTTGGAAGACCCTGACCTGCATGTCGCGGACAACTTGTGCACAAGTTTTATGTGGTTTCTGCGGTCGGTTGTCAGGACGCTGGGACCGGTCCGATCCGGACGGAAACATATGTATAGTCGTATGTTATGGGGCAAAGGTGTTATGTAGCGGGACCCGCCACCTGCGTTGTATATCATTCTTGTCTTGAGACTAAAACTGTCCTTACGGCTATGCCAGCGACTTATGTCATATAGATAGGTCATCCTCGCTTAGCGGCTATCCGCGTGCGAGTTATTGTATCGCATCAAAAGAACAACTGAACACCTGAACGATCATGATATAACAACACTCGTGTTTGCATATGTTATTTTCTTGGTTTTCATTTATGAATGCTCGTGCTTAAATTAACTTGGTTTGCCTTGGACAGGGAAGGTCAAATGGTAAGTTGGTAAGTCTCGCCGTATTTCCTCTCATATGGCATGGCGCACTGCTACATGAGTTAGGCTATTCAATCTTTGCCATGAAACTGATCCTAAGGTAACTAGAAAGTCAACATAATAGTTGGTGCACGAAACCTATATTAAGTGTTTGGATTTGTCGAGCGGGCGAGTACCCTCCTTACCAGTGCATTCAATGTACTGATAATCCACCAGATCGTTTGCAGGGTGCGGGAGAACCTCGTTCGGTGCGGATGCCTCCTTCGTGCGTGCTAAGACGTGGGGTCAAATCCGAAGCCTTGGAGCGTTGCGATCCGAAACTGAAGCACATATACAAGACATAATGTTGGAACATCACCTGTACATCATTCCATAATTGTAGCCACTTGGCACGCTTTTATAGTTTCGGAGAGAGAGGCTTGAGCGAATTGAAATCTCGGCCAAGCGCCGCTTGTAACACTTGTTTATATCAATAAAGAGTTTATTTTACTTCAACTTGTGTTATTCAATGCTTCCGCTATTGTCGACTCAGTGAACTTGTTATCAAATCGCCTATGCGTTTATAATTCAGCTGCACTCGGACAATCTGTGCGACTCTGTGGCTTAGACTTCTTACCGCCAGCCAACGAACCACGGCCTTGCACGGGCGCGGTTCACGCTCGTGCGACATCACGCCCAGATGGGCCAAAGCGATCGTCCTGCGGGAGCGCTGGCGCGGTGATTCTCGCCTAGCAGGGACGACCGATTAGCTTGCAGGAGATCGGGGCGTGACAACAAGAACGTCAAATATTATGGTTATCATTGAAATGATCAAGACACCTTATCGTTATACTTTGTTTCATCAAAGTTATATATATTAATCCATCAATTCATTTCATCTAGTAACCGTTCATGTCGTGATCATAATTCGTCTAGCCAAATCGTCCAACTTCAATGTTACCGTTCGATCAATTCGTAGTCTACCTCTAACATTCCTTAAAATATTCAAGTTCAAAAACATTGTTATGCTCCATTTCATCGAGTTCGTCTGAATAATTATCGAACACGTTAAGTCCTGATCTCCCGTGAGTTCGATCATCCCCATTGAACGTGAAATCACCATGCCAGCTCTCCCACGGGATAATCGTTCTCATCTGGGCCTGATGTCGAGTATCATCTTTCGAACTAGATTCAGAATCGTTCGTCCAAATTTAAGACCAAATCCGTTATCGACTACCTCAAATATCGAACCATAATTTTTCTTAACTTGTATCAATCTATGCTATCTTCCAACTTATCGATATCGTATCAAATTTTCCAAATTTGAAACCACACATCCATACTCAAGCTAACTTCTATCGAGCGATATCCTACTCAATCTCAAATTTTCCGTGCACACTATCTTTCATCGCGCTAACTCTGACCGCATCCTCGATTATTCTATCTCAAATCAAGTTTTAATTCGTTTGATTCAATTTGAAATCGTTCGTACGATCTACTAAGTTTTCTCGACCAAGATATTAATTCCAACACTATGAATTCATATCCGATATATGCCTTATTACTTGCTCAATTCATTCTAACTCGATCGAATCAAATCTTGTACGATTCTTTCGAATTCGCCTACTTGCTAGGCATTACTTATACTAAGGCTTCGCACAATCACATCGTTTACTGCTAGACTCGTTTGCTATCCTAAAATTCTCGATTCGCTCGAACATTTCTAAGGCGATCAATACACCACTCAAGGTTTGAGTTATACTCTACGAATCTTCAAATCGCTTATTCATTCCTGAGCTATCGCATACACCACTCAGGAATCGAGTCATCCAATTAAATCCTTAATTACGTTTGCATCGCTCACTCACATATCTACCAATTCGTTCCTTAGAACTCCTGCACGATCCCCTAGCGTCGCCTCGATAAATCTTAGTTTTGTATATACCTCTATTGATAGTCATCCGCGCAACTATATTTTGATTCACATCTACCCGACATGAATATCCGTTTGAACCATTTACTCAAATTCCAAACACGATTTTCTCTATTCACCTTAGCGATGGTCTGATGAGGTCTCTAACGATAGCCATTCTAAGTCCGACTTACACTTATCTGAATGATATCTCAATCTCGCTCGCAAACTTGCTCACACCAAAGGTCTAGGTGTGCGATACCCAAACACGACTTAGCCAAAAGGTTGTGTGCATAGCCACCCATCCGAATGATATTCTAGTCTCGTACATAAACCCGCTAGCATTAGGGCAAGGTCATTCTGGTTCGCGCATAACTTGCAAAATTCTAGCACGAGTTTTATCTAAATAAAATCTCATACATTTTGACACAAAGGCCATCGCATAACAATCTCATACAACCAATTATTCACATGCACTTTTGAAATTATTTAGACTCATTGTATGAAATATCCTAACGAAACAACGAGAGAGAGTGCGTATGTTTATAACCCACGAACAAGCTTTCAAAATTGAGAGAATCGATATGAAGTCCAAGGACGTAAAGCCGTGCTCTAATACCAATATGTCACATCCAGATCTCCCGTGGAATCGACCGCCCCTGCCGAACGCGAATCACCGTGCTAGCACTCCCGCAAGGCCAGGTACATAATAGGCGATGAAATAGCTAAGCCACAGAGTCGTGCAGATAGTCCGAATACAGCGGAATAAGAAACCGAACAGGCGATTGATAACAAGTTCACAGAATCGTCATAGCGAAAGCATTGAGTAACACAAGTATGGAAATAAAATAAGCACTTATTGATATTGAATAAGTATTACAAGCGGTGCTAGGCCGAGATTACAAGTCACTCAAGCTCTCTCTCTCTTTCAACAATAAAATATATGCCAAGCGGCTTACAACAATGGAAATGATAACTTAGGCGATGTCCCAACATTATATCCTGTATATGTGCTTCAGCTCCAGACGCAACACTCCAAGGCTCTAGAGTTAGTTTCACGCCTTAGCACGCATAAAGGGGTTTTCACACAGAACGAGCGTCTCTCGCACCCTGCAAACAATCTGGTAGGTTATCAGTACATTAAATTCACTGGTAGGGAGGTTTCTTGTCCGCTCGACAAATCCAAACACGTTATATTAGTTCTGTGCATAATCCATTAAGTTATCTTTCTAGTCTTGCCTTATAACCAGTTTCATGGCATAAGATACAAAGCCTAATTCGTGTGGCATTGCGCCATGTGATATAAGAGAAACACGACGATACTTACCAACTTACCATTCGCCCTTCCCTGCCCAAAGATAAAACCAAGTTAAACAAGCATGAATATATATAATAAAATCCAAGGAATCACATAAGCAAACACAAGTGTCATGAGCGTGTTTCTAATTCAAGTGCACGAGTTACCCGGGATACTCAGATGTGTTATACTCAGATGGGTTGCAATAGATTGCTCAGGTGTTCAAATTACTGATTCGATGCAATGACTCGCACACGCGGATTGCCGCTAAGCGAGATGACTTAATCTATATGAACAAGGGTCACTGTCATAGCCATAAAGGATACATAGTTATAGTCTCTGAATGATTAGATGCGTGAGGTACAAAAATCTCTACACGCCATCTCCCATAAGGGAAAGAAATAGGGTGCAACGTAAGAAATAAGTAACATAAGGCATTCCACGCCATCCCGTCCACTCACAAACGACTATCAGAAGGGTAGACGGCTAGTCCAAGATAGTATGCTCTACCAAGGCCCAAATACCGTGTATTATCCTGCCCCAAAAATGGTGTAGCACTGGGACCGTAGTTGGCACGTAATACACCAATAATTTGTCCCAGGTCGGTACGATCCCGTTGCCCCAGTTATCGTCCGATGAATCCAAACAAATACCTCGTGCACGAGTTGTCCGTGACCATGCAAGTCTCTAATCTTAGGTCTCTTGTCAGGTACATATTCAAGTCAGATCCAGGTTCAAGTTCAAGTCAGGATTGCTCACAAACATATTGACTCCCCGAGCCGTCAAATTCAAATAAGGACGAGTGTTTCTTAACTTGTCAGGACGCAGTTCGCTAGTTCGGGAACTGCCTTGGTGACCCAACGGTCCTGAATACTTTCAGGTTTAAGACTGCACGAAACGACTATTCGATAGTCTTCCGGCTAAACTGGACGATGCAAGACATGTATTGTGTTACTGATCGTGGCACAAATCTATGTGACAAGCATTAAAATGAGATGAGCGAGTATTAGTTAGCATGTAAAGCAGGCAAGCATTAAAATAGTAGAAACATAAGCCTTTACACCAGCGCGAGTCTTAAGGGTTAGTGCGAGGATTGAAACCGTACAGAGGCATATAGAGCGACACATAAGGAAATCTATCAAGTTACTTCTTTTTTTAAATTCTAGACAAGCAATACAAGATAAAATTATTCTCTTAGCTAGGTGCGTTGTATTCTTTATTGGTATGTAAAGGGTAATTCGTCTAGCGACTAGCATGTATCATCTGTATTTTATGTGTGCAGGCTAAGCAAAGGCAGGTTCATTGTATAGCCACCCATATTAGCGATGAATTGCGTCGGTCGAGCGAGACTCTGAGCGCGTCTTTGAAAGTCTAAGTCTGAACTTCTGAAGGGCTAAGTCTGAATTCCCTTCCCCCAAGCGAGTCTTCTCGACGAGCTAGGCGGGACGACTCGTCGCACCTGTGCTGTTTGAATCGGATATCCGCATTGATGCGGAGTGGGTCGTTACAGATATCGCCAAAGACTGTTCCACGATCTAAACGTTATTTCAACTTTTTTTAGTAAGTTAGACCATCCACAGTAGGAGAGGTTTCAAGTGCTACATTTTAACTTTAGTCAAATTTTGTAGCACTTGAAGGATGCAGTGGGCACTTGTCCATACTTAAAAAATACAAGAAAACTACGAGACACTCCAAATTTGGAGAGTCCTCTAGCTCGCCTACATTAATTACTGGGCCCACCAAAAGGGAACAAAAAAAGAAAAAAATGAAAGAAAAATCATACCAAACATGGAAGAAAAATAAAGAGAAAAAATAAGGTTAATTTGGAGTATTTATTTAGAGTGTACCATTGTGTGCCAATATCAAGGGGACACTCTAAAAGTAATAATTTACACAATTTCGAATAATTTGAAGTATGTGTTTGGAGTGTCCCCATTGTGGATGCTCTTAGCTTACTAAAATATTGAACTATTTTTGAAGGAAAAAAAGAGAACAAAAATATAAACGGATTCCAATATGATACTAATAAGACTTGATTTGAAATTGTTGTTGTTTTTGTACTGAAGTTTTTGAGGGCATTGGACAGGAAGACTCACTTTTCTTTGCGATGTCAGCGATGCGTATGAAACTTTGTGCACGCTACGTTGCATGCTATTTGGGCTCCAATGTTCCACACATCTCTCATGGTTTGATTCCGAGACCGTCCGTCTAGTCAGAAAGGTTATACCTCTTCTCACTGACCACAAGAGTCAGTTGAGTTCGGTGATAGTAAGACTCACTTAAAAGGAGTAAAACTTTGATACATATGACTGTATAAAAATTTTGATACATCCACTGTATGACAGGTGGGCCCTCCTCTATATATATGCTTGTACATTTTATGAAGAGAGAGGATGGTCCACCTGTCGTACCGAGGTTGATACAACCATGTGTTTCAAAAGTTTTCTTCACTTAAAATACTTAAAATAAGTAAATCTCATTTCTTTTAAAAATATGCAGAAACAGCCTCCAACAAATCACAAAAGTTTATATAGGTATGCAATATGAGTATCGTAGAGGCTATAAATGTAAGAAAGCTATATTTTCCGACCGACCGTTGGGTGTCCTTCTCCCGATTCCTTCTCTGCACAAATAACAAAGCACAGTGACAGACTGATCACCAAAAAAGCATCACCCACCTCCAAAGCAAAGTACTCAAATACCAGACCGCCTCACCCTAAAATTGGCGGAGCAGAGCAAGAAGAAGAAGAAGAAGAAGAAGAAGAAGAAGAAGAAGATGAGCCGCCACTCTTCTTCACTCTTCTTCTTCCTCCTCCTCCTCCTACTACCAGCACATTCCATGGCGAAGTCCACGATCGAGCCATGCTCCGGCTCCGACACCTGCAGCTCCCTCCTCGGCTACACCCTCTTCGCCGACCTCAAGGTCTCCGAGGTCGCCGCGCTCTTCCAGGTGGACCCCCTCCTCCTCCTCTCCGCCAACTCCATCGACCCCTCCCCCCCCTCCGTCCCCAACTCCATCCTCCCCTCCGGCCTCCTCCTCCGCGTCCCCCTCCCCTGCTCCTGCTCCGCCGGCATCCGCCGCTCCCTCTCCGTCCGCTACCGCACCCGCCCTGCCGACACCCTCTCCTCCCTCGCCTCCACCGTCTTCTCCTCCCTCGCCTCCGCCGAGCAGATCCGGGACGCCAACGCGGGGCTCTCCTCCTCCGCCGACGACCCCGATGCCTCGCTCGAGGTCGGCCAGAACATCGTGATCCCCCTGCCGTGCAGCTGCTTTAACTCTTCGGACAACTTCCTGCCCGCTGTGTACCTGTCGTATGTGGTGAGGGAGGGGGACTCGGTGGAGGCAGTCGCGAGGGACTACGACACCACCGTCACCGACATCATGAACGTCAACGCCTTGGGGAGCCCCGCCGTCCAGCCGGGAGACATCCTCGCCGTGCCCCTCCCCGGTGATATATATATATATATATATATATATATATATATATATATTTTACATACATTGCTTGCTTCTATAAGAATTACTTTGCTTTATAATATAAGATGACGTTTGGTTCAAGTTTTGGAGGCTTGGAAATGGATTTTAGATTCCTTATCCTTGTTGACATAGTATGTTTAGAATTGGAAATTAGAGGGGAATATGCGGGGTTTCATATTTCCATTGTTGACTTGGAAATGGATTTTAGATTCCTTGTCCTTTTTGACATAGTATGTCTAAAATTGGGAATTATAGGGGAATATGAGGGGTTTCATATTTCCATTGTTGTGGGAAAGTAATTCCCCAACTTCCCTTGAATAATTTTGCTTTCCTAGGAATGTTGTTTGAATATTTTGTTTGGACACCCATTTAAGATTCATTTTTCATATTTTCAGCCTAAGCTAACCAAACATGGGTATACGAATATTGAATTCCTTTTCCATGGAAAATGAATGAAAAATGAATTTCTAGGAATACAAGACCTCCATCCAAAAGACCCCTAAAAGTGTGGATCTTTATGTTGTAGAGATAGGACTGGAGAGTTGGGTGGGATTGGAATAAGGGACCGGAATCTTGATTCGGATCCAGATTTGGTACGTTTTGGGTCTATTTTAGAATTGTTGGGTTAATTGGGTCAGTTTGATTTAGTTAGGGGTCTGTTTGGCAATTATAGGAATAAAGGTTATGAGTGTTTTTAGAGTGTCGGCTATGAACAGTTATCAGGGGTCCAATTTTGGGATGGTTTTAAGTAGCGGCTTTTAAACCAGTCCAATTCATGTTTGGTAATCCATTAACGAACGATTCTGAAAGCTTTTTATATGAATAAAATTATCTATATGTCCATATATAAATAAAATAATAAAAATACATGAAATAATAGAAATACATGAAATAATAGAAACATTCAGTTTGATTTAGTTAGGAGTCTGTTTGGCAATTATAGGAATAAAGGTTATGAGTGTTTTTAGAGTGTCGGCTATTGTCACGCCCCAATCTCCCGCAAGCTCAATAGTCCCCGCTGAACGTGAATCACCACGTTGCAGCTCTCCCGCAGGACCATCGTTCTCATCGGGACGTGATGCCGTACGAGCCTGGAGTTGCGCTCGTACAAGACGATGTTGTCAAACACCAAATGTTATCATTGAAACAACCAAGTTGCAGCGGAAGTCAAGTATTGTGTACCAAGCACACATCAGAGTAATACGCAACGAAGCTCATGATAGGGTCCAAATAGAATGCCCCGAGGCAATGCCACAAAGGCGATGCCACGAAGACGATGAAATACTCTTGCTCTTTTCTCTAGCCCACAAAGGTACTTACAGTTCATACATCATGCCTTGTATATCCAAGCAGCGCCACTACGCCTGCGTACCTGAAATATTGCCCACAAACGTGGGTCAGTACACAACCGTATTGGTGAGCGGGGTAACCCACTCGCCTAAGCCGACACTAAGTAAAAATAGTGAATGCAAATAGTTATATGGTGATATTTCTAGTTGAATCCTAGATTCGTTTCATGGCATATGGATGACATGTTAAGGAAAGCTGTAAAGCAGTTTAAGCATGCAAGCACTCAACTCAAACTAAACGACAAGCAATTATATAAGCAACCCGAAGGATTCTAGCATGCAAACCATCATGCTCAAACCCAAGGAACGCGACTATCGTATCGAACCATCAACCAAGCCTCAATATCCTTCCTCAACCAACTTGATACAATCCAATCTCGAGTGCACACTCTTGCCGAGGCAAGGTGGCCGCGCCTACACGAAAGCCAAACCAACAAAAGAAAAGCAAGCCAACACTAATCTATATGAAGTCACTGGCCAAGCCATAAAGGACGTTGATCGGACTGATCAAATGCGGTTCTATTCGAAACAGCGCTAAGTAGCTAACCCACCTGGATCGCATCCAACCGCCGGCACCGCGCCCAAGGCACGTTACCAAATTGTCTCCTCCATGGCCGAACGGTCCCGGTGCCCCGGAACCTTCCCGTTCGAGGAGACCAAACCCCGTGCAACACAGGTTGTCCGTGACATGCAGACACCAAGTAGGTATGACGAGAGGATCGAACATTCTCGCCCCACCAAGCGATCCTAGACTCGTTCCATGAATTATCCAACCAAAACATCCATAACCATTCTTCCAACATATTGCCTAAGGCACCATTCACAAGTTATTCCCATAGGCACAATGCCTCTTCTCAGCACAGTGTTCCAAATGGTGCAACACCCTTCTCAAACTATCCCATGGCACAATGCCCCAAAAGAGGCACAATGCCCGCGCCGATGCAGTTGTTTGGTTTCGAACCACAATTGCTCGCTTTGCAAGACAAAGCGACCAAGTGATACTCGTACACGGATGAACGCTCGCTCGTCCGAATTCCCGATATTTCCAATATTTCCAACGCCTCAATGTATCATTCCAACTGTCCGAGCATAATCCCAATTATCCAACCAACTGCCTCAATTGTATAATCCAACTCTAGCTCCAACTATCCAACGCGCAAATCATATCAAGCCACAATCCTATCCAAGCCAACGGCGTACACTCTATGCACGCCTCAGTGTAGTGATTCTTAATGTTTCAGCCCAAGTTTTCAAGCCTTTTACGTGTTTTCCATATTATTAGGCATGAAGGAGTAGAGGAGAAGGGAAAGAGCCCACTCACAATGTTTGATCCCATTAAGCATCATGTCCTGCCGATACGGCCAATCCCTTGAACCCGTGGTCCGATGCAAGCGCGATCTACTCAACTGGTATGACCGTGCGAGCATGCCGTGCTCTACAAATCATCCGACCGATCGGACTAAGGAAGATGGCATTATCATTCCAACCCAGCTATCTCAGTACTGCTCTGAACGAACACCTGATTTCCATCGAACCCGCTAGCCATCTGCACATGAAACAACTCAATCAATACTTCTTCCCAAAATCCAACAAATCAAATGTAACAAGCATTTGTTTCATTCAATCCGACTCAGCGTAACGCACCGTGCGGTTGCGGGCGTTACTTAATATACCACTTAGAATCAGGTTCGTCCACGAACCGTGCTGGTACTCATTCCTATAACATGTCGCTAGTCCAATTCCATAGATCTGCTCTATGCAACTCACATACTCACGATCCTGACTCAGCATCTCGCTCTGCTGAACGCTCGTACAAATTCCATATTCCCACATCCTCCTTGCAGCTCAATACGAATTCTTCGTATCGCTTAGTTTTGGATCGTACACATATTTAAGGCGTCCATAAAATACATGCATTTCAGCCGAACTTTGCGATAGCGAATTTGGACAAGTTACAAGGGTATCTTTATGTTCGAGGCATCCATTTGCTTTACTCCCAATTGAACCAATCCTGATTTCCATTCCAACATATTCGCTTGAGCACTATTCTCAAATATGATGATTTCCCACCGACTCAATCAGTTCGTGTTCCAACTCAATCCATCCAACTATTTCTGAATCCGCACTAGCAACATCTCCAAATATATCTCATGCACCGAACGATCATCACAACTGATACTACCCCAGCTAGGCGACTTACCCAAATATCAACTTTGCTCTTATCAGCTCAACCAAACACCTCTTCCATCAAATCTCAATATCTCACTGGGTGAACATCTATATTGAGGTTCGTGTGATCCACGAAGATCTTGCCGCCACGCCAAAGGGATAGTGTCGCCACGATTTCAACGTGGACACACTCGCCACAATTCCTAGGTTGCGCACGGAATAGTTCTTCGCGCTGCTTCCACTGCCTCGAAGTATAGGACATCACCTTTGCCTTCTGAACGAGCACGCTTCCCAGACTAAGTTCCGATGCATCTTGTAAATCTGAGGCAAATCTGTCCCTTCCAGTATTCGCAAGGATTTGATCTGAACGAGCCGCTGCTTTAACTTCACGAGCTAGTTTCACAGTCGTCAATTCATATGAATGCTATTCCTTTCCAGGGCACGATGAGTCATAGGCGATGCCATCTACAAAAATCTGCGACTCTGAATCTCATCAGTTGACTTAGGCCAATCCCACCATCGCTTCGGTCTTCTGGCTGCTTCTTCAGCTGAAGGCTATCCCAAGGGTCTCTCAAATCCAACACTCAGTCAATAAGCCAAATCTCATTGCTCACATCTGCCCTCGACGCATTCCCAAATACGCCGCCTCAAGGGTCGTTCTATGGGTTTACCATATTCATCTCCGATTCAGCGGACAAGTCGCTAGGGTCAGCTGTCCCGAAGCTACGCTCGATAATTGTAATCATCACGATGGACAGTTACTATAAACCATGCTCTATCTCATCTGCAAATCCGAGCCATCATCCAACAATTCCATCCGAACGAACTTCCGAATCCGAGAACTTTCATGCACTACCTCTGCTGATCTGTCAACCAATGCCGCTTAACCACCTAGAGTCTTGCTATCTATCCGAGCCACAGTTCAAGAACTGCGCTCGTTGAAACCGTCTTCCATCAATTCGTCGTTCTGCCCTGAATCCATCAAATTTCCGAATTGCATGTTCGTCTTCTCGCACTACCACTTGCAATGATTCTCGAAACCAAAGACTTGCTCCAATTCTTATCCGTTTGCCACGTTCCACAATGCACGTCCAACTTATTCGAGCAGCACAGTGATTTGTTCCGACGTTGCTCCCACGTTTAGCTATCTTCAAAAGTCTGTCCTCCACAATCTCTGCCTTAAGTTGTTGCCACAATCCGTCCACGTCTTTCGGAGAATTAGTCTACCATCGTTTGCACCATCTTGCCCAAAATTCCACTTCCGTTAAACCAGAGTCGACTTCTCGAGCAGCAATATCCAAAATCTTTCAAGTTTGTGTGAATCCATCGCATTGCCCCTCCAAACCAAAATTGTGTTTCATTGCTCAACCAACAGCTCAAATGTGTTGCCCAAAATCGTAGTCCGTGCTCGCTATTATTCGATTCACCCATCGCTCGTTCAAGCGTATCCCAACTGTTCATTCCGATCTCGTCCATCTCTTAAGTCCAACGATACTTCCATTTGCACAAGTCCGTTCTCGATTGCTCAACTCAATATTCGCTTGCTCCATTTTCATTCTTCTCAACTCAACCGACGTGCACCAACCAACTTATATTTCTGTTACTCGAGTCCGTTTAGGCAATTTCCATTGATGTCAACCAAAATATTTTTCAATGCCTTGCTCAATATGTGGTATCCCATATACCACTCCGAATCAAGTCGCTACTCGCATTACGATTTCTTGCACTGATCCAAGATCCGTTCGAACCATCCCTTATGTGTGATCCTGCCATTCTCAACTCAAGTCTCCATCATCCAATTCTTTCCATCAATCTCGCTAGGCAACTCGTGCTATATCCCATTCTCAATGTTTTCAGCTATCCTCACAGTCTGATACTTTCGCAACACGAGCAATCTCGTGCAACGATCTCTTCCAAGTAATCCAACCCAATACCCAACTGTTCCTCACATTTGTTGTACGAGCAACTCGTGCAAACTATCCTGATAATCCCAAGCCAAACTCAAACATGCTCAACCGATGCGCCACAGCCAAAATTTCAACTTCTATCCAGCACTTTCGCTACACGAGCAACTCGTGCAACGATCCATTTTCATCGAATGTTTCTACTCAAAACATGCCGCATAACCAATCTCGTCTGCCAACCAACTGATCCACTGATGCAATCAGAACTCCCTGAACGACAAGCCAAGCCAACCCAACGAAAGCTCACAACTTGTTGCACAAATGCAACAACGCCACCCAACTTGCTGCACGAATGCAACAACGCCTAACGAGGCTAAGCGATCTAACGAAAACCAATCAAAGCAACACAACCAAGAATAACATGCAGCCACAACCAGCAATATTATAGACTTATTGCATGAAACATCCAATGCAGCACCGAGTAGAGTCAAGAGCTAGACGACACGCGGAAGCTATTTAGAGTTTGTGATGAAGCGAAGGACCAAGTCCTAAGAAATGAACCAGGCGCTCTGATACCAATTTGTCACGCCCCAATCTCCCGCAAGCTCAATAGTCCCTGCTGAACGTGAATCACCACGTTGCAGCTCTCCCGCAGGACCATCGTTCTCATCGGGACGTGATGCCGTACGAGCCTGGAGTTGCGCTCGTACAAGACGATGTTGTCAAACACCAAATGTTATCATTGAAACAACCAAGTTGCAGCGGAAGTCAAGTATTGTGTACCAAGCACACATCAGAGTAATACGCAGCGAAGCTCACGATAGGGTCCAAATAGAATGTCCCGAGGCAATGCCACAAAGGCGATGCCACGAAGACGATGAAATACTCTTGCTTTTTTCTCTAGCCCACAAAGGTACTTACAGTTCATACATCATGCCTTGTATATCCAAGCAGCGCCACTACGCCTGCGTACCTGAAATATTGCCCACAAACGTGGGTCAGTACACAACCGTACTGGTGAGCGGGGTAACCCACTCGCCTAAGCCGACACTAAGTAAAAATAGTGAATGCAAACAGTTATATGGTGATCTTTCTAGTTGAATCCTAGATTCGTTTCATGGCATATGGATGGCATGTTAAAGAAAGCTGTAAAGCAGTTTAAGCATGCAAGCACTCAACTCAAACTAAACGACAAGCAATTATATAAGCAACCCGAAGGATTCTAGCATGCAAACCATCATGCTCAAACCCAAGGAACGCGACTATCGTATCGAACCATCAACCAAGCTTCAATATCCTTCCTCAACCAACTTGATACAATCCAATCTCGAGTGCACACTCTTGCCGAGGCAAGGTGGCCGCGCCTACACGAAAGCCAAACCAACAAAAGAAAAGCAAGCCAACACTAATCTATATGAAGTCACTGGCCAAGCCATAAAGGACGTTGATCGGACTAATCAAATGCGGTTCTATTCGAAACAGCGCTAAGTAGCTAACCCACCTGGATCGCATCCAACCGCCGGCACCGCGCCCAAGGCACGTTACCAAATTGTCTCCTCCATGGCCGAACGGTCCCGGTGCCCCGGAGCCTTCCCGTTCGAGGAGACCAAACCCCGTGCAACACAGGTTGTCCGTGACATGCAGACACCAAGTAGGTATGACGAGAGGATCGAACATTCTCGCCCCACCAAGCGATCCTAGACTCGTTCCATGAATTATCCAACCAAAACATCCATAACCATTCTTCCAACATATTGCCTAAGGCACCATTCACAAGTTATTCCCATAGGCACAATGCCTCTTCTCAGCACAGTGTTCCAAATGGTGCAACACCCTTCTCAAACTATCCCATGGCACAATGCCCCAAAAGAGGCACAATGCCCGCGCCGATGCAGTTGTTCGGTTTCGAACCACAACTGCTCGCTTTGCAAGACAAAGCGACCAAGTGATACTCGTACACGGATGAACACTCGCTCGCCCGAATTCCCGATATTTTCAATATTTCCAACGCCTCAATGTATCATTCCAACTGTCCGAGCATAATCCCAATTATCCAACCAACTGCCTCAATTGTATAATCCAACTCTAGCTCCAACTATACAACGCGCAAATCATATCAAGCCACAATCCTATCCAAGCCAACGGCGTACACTAGCACGCCTCAGTGTAGTGATTCTCAATGTTTCAGCCCAAGTTTTCAAGCCTTTTACGTGTTTTCCATATTATTAGGCATGAAGGAGTAGAGGAGAAGGGAAAGAGCCCACTCACAATGTTTGATCCCATTAAGCATCCTGTCCTGCCGATACGGCCAATCCCTTGAACCCGTGGTCCGATGCAAGCGCGATCTACTCAACATATATGACCGTGCGAGCATGCCGTGCTCTACAAATCATCCGACCGATCGGACTAAGGAAGATGGCATTATCATTCCAACCCAGCTATCTCAGTACTGCTCTGAACGAACACCTGATTTCCATCGAACCCGCTAGCCATCTGCACATGAAACAACTTAATCAATACTTCTTCTCAAAATCCAACAAATCAAATGTAACCAGCATTTGTTTCATTCAATCCGATTCAGCGTAACGCACCGTGCGGTTGCGGGCGTTACAGCTATGAACAGTTATCAGGGGTCCAATTTTGGGATGGTTTTAAGTAGCGGCTTTTAAACCAGTCCAATTCATGTTTGGTAATCCATTAACGAACGATTCTGAAAGCTTTTTATATGAATAAAATTATCTATGTGTCCATATATAAATAAAATAATAAAAATACATGAAATAATAGAAATACATGAAATAATAGAAACACCTGGATGAAAGTATGAGATAAATATTTTAAGAAATTAATGGAAAAAATACTTGCAGTTTGGAAGAACTAGAAATCCATATTTGATCAAAATAATAGAAACACATGAAATAATAGAAAAGTCTAGATGAAAGTAGGAGAGAGATTTTAAAAACTTACCGAAAAAAGTAGTCGAAGAGAAACATAAATGAGAAAGGAAAAAAATATGATAGTAGTAGTTATAATTACATATTTTTTGTGAGGATATAAATGTAATAAAATAATAAAATCTCTCAAATATCACTGATTTATGGTGTATAAAGCTACTCAAAATTACATTACATCGATTTTGGAAGATTTTTGAACCGACCAAAACCAGTGCCTAAAAAATTAACAAGCAGAAATTTTTAAAATAATTTATAAATGATCGATTCAAAAATATCCCAAAACCGGTAAAACACCGTTACCAAGCAGACCCTTAAGGATTTAGTTTTTATTTATAGTCTAGTCAAGAGTCTACCTTCCTTATCGACTTTCCATATTTGCCGTGCCCCTTCCTGGTAAAACTTTATATACATTTAAAATGATTGCTTTCTACTTTTAAGAGTTACTTTGTGTTGGATTGTATCTCGTTTTCGGTTGAGTGTTCAAAAGAGGGTGACAATGGAGTTGATAATTTAATCCCACATCGGATAAGAGGTGAGTTCATGAAGTATAGATAATTGGAATTGGTTCAAGTCTTACATAGAAATTCTCTTTTAAGAGATGAGTTCAGTCCAATATCACACCTCATGGACCAACTCGGATTCGGATCACACTGCGTTCCCAACACACTGTTTATATCATGTTGCTTTGTTTATAATAGGAAGTTTGAGCTTTATGTTTTAGAGCTAGGATTGGTGTGTTGAGAGGGATTGGAATAAGGGACCATAATCTTGATTCACCTCTACATTTTGTATATTTTGGGTCTAATTTTAGTATTGTTGGTTTACTTGGATCTATTTGATTTAGTTAAAGATATTTGAGTCTTTATTTATAGTTTTGAGTCAAGAGGCTGCCTTCCATATTGAGTCCTCTTTGTATTATTGAATTGTTAATTGGAGAGTGCTGCTTTTTTTTTCCTCCAGGTAATTATGTACTCTAGGAATATAGGCATTGCCGCAATCTCAAACCCCAATATCTTCTTCTCCGCCTCCATCTCATAGTTTGTAGTATCGGTACCGAATCGATAAAGCCGATACCAATATAATTTGACATGTTTCGACGCGATACCAACCTGTAGCGATATTGATCGGTATTGATGTTGGGGGTGTAAAAAAATTCAATAAAAAAGACCAATCAACAAGGGCGTACAAGTATAGTAAGGTTGTGAAAGCATGTAAATAAAAAAAGAATTATTTGTTAGAAAATTTTGGGTTAGACATTTGGTTGAGCACTCTGCTTCGAAAGTTTGGTAATGGTTTAATAGAGAGTTAGATAAGATAATTAGTGGGAGCATGAGGGGTAGATATATAGGCTTGGACGTGTAGACCTAATAAGGGGGTTCCTTTTTAAACTTGTTGAAATTAGTTGATGATTTTATTGATTGTCTCATTGGCATTATATAGCCTTACAGTCATTAATACAATGATCTCAATCATTATGACAATAATCTCATAATGGAATATCCTGTGACATATTCTGGCATCCCAAATATGTCCTCAGGATATTCCCATGTGCTTATACTATACTTAAATATGACACCCAACATACCATATCAACACTCCCCCTCAAGATGGGTGAAAGATATTCACTAAGCCCATCTTGTCACATCCTCTAATCATGCTCACTGAGGCGAGTCCCTTGGTTAGTCCATCTGCTACTTGATCCCTGGTTGGAACATGGCCAAGCTCCAGTAATCCACTATCCAACTTCTCTTTGATGAAGAATCTATCAATCTCGATGTGTTTGGTCCTGTCATGCTGTACTGGATTGTTGGCGATACTAATAGCTGACTGATTGTCACACCACAGCTTCATCTTGGCTCCTTGATCCAGCTTCAGCTCCACCAGCATATTCTTCAACCATAGCAGCTCTGCAACTCCCAAGGCCATAGCTCTGTACTCTGCTTCAGCTGTCGATCTGGCCACCACAGACTGCTTCTTACTCCTCCAGGAGACCAAGTTACCTCCTACAAATATGCAATATCCAGAGGTAGACCTCCTGTCATCAGCACAACTAGCCCAGTCAGAATCACAGTAGCCCTCGATGCTCACGTGATTGTTCTTCCTGAATATTAGTCCCTTCCCGGGAGCACCTTTCAGGTACCTCAGAATCTGGTACACTGCATCCATATGACCCTTCCGTGGGTCATGCATGTAGCGGCTCACCACACTTACTGCAAAGCAGATATCAGGACGTGTGTGGCTCAAATAGATCAACTTGCCAACCAGTCTCTGGTATCTGTCCCGATCAACTGGTTCTCCAGCCTCAGCATCAATCTTGAACCTCTGATCTATTGGTGTCGCTGCAGGTTTGCACCCCAACATCCCAGTTTCTGTGAGAAGGTCCAGTGCATACTTCCTTTGAGAGAGAACAATCCCCTCTGCTTCTCGAGCAATCTCAATCCCAAGGAAGTACCGAAGAAGGCCGAGATCCTTCACCTCGAATTCCTTGCCAAGCTTTCCTTTGAGTTGGGCGATCTCCTGCTCATCATCTCCTGTGATAATCATATCGTCCACATACACCGCAAGCATGGTGATGTGGCCTCCACTCCGACGGAAGAACACAGTATGATCCGCATTGATCTGCTGATATCCCATCCCTATCATCGCTCTTCTGAATCTGTCAAACCACGCTCGAGGAGACTGCTTCAGTCCATAGATGGACTTCTTCAACCTGCAGACCTTGCCTACTGTCTGATTGGTGCCAAATCCTGGTGGTATCTCCATGTACACCTCCTCCACTAGATCTCCGTGAAGAAACGCATTCTTCACATCCAGTTGGTGTAGCTTCCATCCACCATTCGCTGCCAGAGAAATCAGAGTCCTGACAGTGCTCATCTTTGCAACTGGTGCAAAGGTCTCGTCATAGTCGATGCCGTACGTCTGACTGTATCCTTTGGCTACTAGTCGAGCTTTGTAGCGCTCAACCTGTCCATCTGGGTTCTGCTTCACGGTAAAGACCCACTTGCATCCAACTGCTCTCTTCCCCTCTGGCAATCTCACAAGCTCCCAAGTGTGGTTCTTCTCCAGAGCTCCCAACTCCTCGTGCATTGCCGCTTTCCACTTTGGATCGTTCTTGGCAACCTGCCAATTGTTAGGTACAGTAATACTATCCAAAGATGCTATAAATGCTCCATGAGAAGAAGAGATATGGTCATAAGAAACAAACTGAGCAATATCCCAACCATATCTGTTTGGAGGATTTCCTGCATTGCTGCGAGTGGTCCTCCGTACAGATAGTGGTGTGGGAGGAGTAGAAGTAGGAGGAATGATATTTTGTGAAGGAGGGGGTATCACCTGAAGGGGGGTTGGTGTCGGTGCCTCAGGAGTTGGGACCAACGCAGGCAAAGGACTTGGCACTGGCACTGTCGGTACTGGTCCTGCAGTTTGCTTCTCTCTCCTGCTGTAGGTAAGTAACTCTCCCTGAGCCGTAGGCCTAACACCTTCACCTTCTTGTCCCTTCTCCGTGCCTCCATGCCAAACTTCTAAATCGGTTACCACAAAGTTCTCCATCTCCCCCTCTCGCCTAATACTGGCAGTATTAGGCGTGTTGTGTGAAGTTCCGTCCTGGTGGTAGTATGGCTCATGCTCCCGAAAGTGGACATCCATACTGACAAACTTCTTCTTCTCTACTGGACTCCAGCACACATACCCCTTCTGGGTCGCCGAGTAGCCTACGAAGATGCATTTGACCGCTCTAGGGTCAAGTTTCCCAACTGATGGCCTGTTGTCCTTCACAAAACACACACACCCAAACACCTTCAGTGGGAGTATCCCACTATTATTGCCTTGCAATACCTCACATGGGGACTTCCATCCGAGGACCTTCGAGGGCATCCTGTTGATGAGTTGAGCTGCTGTCAACACTGCATGCCCCCACAGACTCTGTGGGACATTCATGTCGATCATCATACTTCTTGCGACCTCCAGAAGGTGTCTGTTTTTCCTTTCTGCAACTCCATTTTGTGCTGGTGTGTATGCACAGGTGGTCTGATGCTGTATTCCGTGTGCTGACAAGTATTCTGCAAGCGTCCTGTTGGTATACTCCGTTCCATTGTCAGACCTCAGTACCTTCACAACTGCTTTGTACTGAGTCTGGACATGCTTATGGAAATCCCGAAAACAAGCAGGTACATCATTCTTATTTTTCATCAAATATAACCAGGTAACACGAGAGGCACACTCAATGAAAGAAACAAAGTACTTATAACCATTCATAGTGTTAGTAGCACATCGACCCCAGACATCAGAATGTACTACCTCAAAAGCAAAAGTGCTCCTATGACCCGTGCCAACATATGAGCTCCTAGTAAGTTTTCCTAACTCGCATCACATACTAATTTCTCTTTTTTTGTTTTTGCATAAATCTCTGGATATAACTTACTTAGAGTATCAAAGGAAGAATGTCCCATCCTCCGATGATGGAGCATCAAGGTATCCTCAGTCCTCTGCTGCAGTCCTTCCATGCCAGCCTTCTCTGCCATAGATACCAATGCTGAGTCCAGTCCTTCTCGATCTAGGTACCACAGTCCCTCATGCCAAGTGCCAGTCCCAAGTCTTCGTCCTGTCCCTTTCTCCTGGAAGGTCACCTTAGGAATATCAAAAGAAACAATGCATTTAAGTTGGAGGATTATAGAACTAATGGACAAGAGACTGACTGGAAAGGATGGAGCATGTAAAACATTGGATAATCTTACTGAACCTGTACAATTAACAGTACCCTTACCGACCACTGGCTGGAAAGTGCCATCAGCTGTCTGAATGCTGTCTGCTGATGCTAGGTGAGTGTAGGAAGAAAACTCACTAGCATTCCCAGTCACATGTCGAGATGCTCCCGAGTCGATAATCCAGTCTGATGATTTAAGGGAAGAGGTAGACGCAAGGGCAAGTGATTCGTCAGTACCTTCTGATGGATGGGCATATATGGCAGCGTTGCCCCTAACAAAGAATGAGGTGGACGCCTCCTCTGTTCTACTCCTCATGTCTCCCAGTGCCCGGTCCTCCACAGTAATGGTGCCATCAGCTTCTCCGTTCCCTTCTGATATCAGGAGGTTTGCTCGATAACCTCCTCGGCCGCCTCGTCTACCCCCTCGACCACGACCACGTCCTCCATTATATCCTCGTCCGCCGAACGGTCCTCGTGCACCACCTGAGTCTCCCTCCCTAGGTGGTTTGGTACAAGCATATCGATGATGACCCATCTCCCCACAGTTGTAGCACTGCCGGTTATCCTGCCAGGGTTCTCCCTTAGATCGTGTGTTACCTGAGCTGGTGATCGCTAGTGCTGACTTTGCTTCGGGGGGACCACATGTCCCTGCTTGCAGCCTGATGCGTGTCTCCTCCTGGATCATGGCTGAGATAGCCTCCTCAAGGCTAGGGATCTTTGGTTGGGCTAGAAGTAGGGCCGTCCTCTGTGCGAAAGCTGCAGTCAGCCCTTTGAGAAACTTCATCGTCCTCTCCTGCAGACACACCTGTCTCTCCTTACACTTAGGGTCCCCGCAGCTCGCCCGATCTGAGGAGTGATCATAATCCAACCACAGACGCTCCAACTCCGTGGCATACTCCTGCACCGTCTTCTCTCCCTGTACGGTGTCATCAATCTCCCCCTTTATCTGGAAGACCCGTAAGTTGTTCCCCATACCATCATAGGTCCTTCTCAACTTCTCCCACACATCTTTCACCATCTCAATACCGTCTACTGTGGCGGCAATAGACTGGACTAAGGAGTTGAGAAGCCAGATGTAGATCACCATATGCGTGGACTTCCACTCATCGCGTCCTGTCGAGCCCTCGTCCGGCTCTGTCGTCTCGCCCGTCAGGAACCCCTCCATGTTTTTTCCTGCGAGGGTTCTTCTCACCCGCCGTGACCAACTCAGATAGGTGGCTGGTCCATCTAATTTCAGATCGATGGAGGGAAGCTTCAACTCCGGCGACGTTCGTGTCGTGTTCTCACCAGCCGACATCGTCAACAACTTCATCAACGTCGCCACCTCTGCAGAATCTAGCTTCTTGATGATCTCCTCCATCGATGCTTCGTCTATCCAATCACGTCACGTCCGCTCCACGACTCACGCTCGTCCTCGTCGTCCGCTCCTAGATCCGAACATGTCCCCCCTTTTTCCAGATCTAGGCATCCCTATTAGGCGATGTCTAGTGCTGGTGTGGAGGAGGCGGCAGCACGCATGTCACAGCCGCCGTCGCAGCAGCAGCAGCAGTCGCAGCAGCCGTGAAGATTTTTTTTTTTTTTTTTTTTTGAAGGGAGGGGGGTAGACGAGGCGGGAAGGGAGGGGGGCGTGGAAGAGTTCGGTGGAGGAGATCTAGAAAATCCTCCTGTGGGTTTGTGGAAGCTTGGTGACGGCTAGGGTTTGTGGAAACTTGGCTCTGATACCATGTTGAAATTAGTTGATGATTTTATTGATTGTCTCATTGGCATTATATAGCCTTACAGTCATTAATACAATGATCTCAATCATTATGACAATAATCTCATAATGGAATATCCTGTGACATATTCTGGCATCCCAAATATGTCCTCAGGATATTCCCATGTGCTTATACTATACTTAAATATGACACCCAACATACCATATCAACAAAACTAGTCGAGTCAAATTCATGTATCATTTTTTATGGATCAATTCTGTTTTGGTTCAACCATGCTTCCAATATTCTACTCCCTAACGTTCGATGCGACAAAAATTGTGCTAGCATCCACCTTAAGCCAGATTCCATTGTAAAATCGGAACGATAACGTGGAGTAGACAAGCTGGACTTTGTGCCACCAATGTGTTAGATTGGCAAGCCTATTGCCCATCTTGGTTTAGAATGGATAGTACACTTGGTTTTGCTTCGACCCACAAGCATTAACTCTCTTAGGGGTTCAAGTTTGTATCAAAGTTCGAAGTATCGACCGGATCAGATTGGTTTGGGAGCGTCTGAAATATCGGTATCGGCCGAGACAAAATAGAAATTTATTGTATCGGTCCGTTTTGGATGATAAATGACCGATCCAGACCGATATAAACTGTATAAAATTAAAAAAATCGAATCCAACATCCAAACAAAGGAAAAACACCAATCAAGATTCAAAATACAACATCGAATCAAGAAACAAAACAAGTAATTGAAATTTGACAATGTTAAAGTTCTCAATAATGGGGAGTAAAATTTCTATAAATAGGACGAAAAATTATATAGAAAAATTATCTGAACAAGATCTACCATAAAATTTATTTCCAAGTCGAATATTTGATTTCCAGGTAATTGACACCGCAGCTTCTTTCTCCGCCTCCGTCACTGTGCTTAGGGAGGAACACCCAAGTATCCAACCACATAACTTTCTCTGTCGTCGCCGCCGGCCTGTGCTCCGCCGCCTGTGCTCGTGGAAGAGGGTGTAGAGACGGGGGGAGGTGGGGAGAAGGAGAGGGAAAACAAAAAAAGAGACGAAGAGGAGAGAGAAATCGAGGTCGATCTCTCCTTTTCGTTGTTGTGTTCAAGGTTAAAAATTACTAGACGGTTCGCGGAGACTTAGTGATTAATGGGTTAATCGGAGACTAGTCGAGAACTAGTCGGATTAATCGTTTGGAGTTATATATATATATATATATATATATATATATATATATAAAGACCCTGATGATTGGAACAATTATGTATGTTAACTAATGTTACAATCAAGGATTTAATTGTAAATAGATTCCCCTTTGGTCCGGCTCAATGCCTAAATTACTAAAAATATGCTTGGTCCAACTATTATTAAATACTTAAATGTCAGTTCAGCCCATATATTATTTTAAACCTAAGAATACTTTGTTGACCGTTGCTTTCAAAGGAGAGAGATAAGAGAGTGGAGACAATTCATTATTCTATCCATACTCCACCTAAACCCATTCCCATATTCATTGAAGAAAGAACCCACTCACCCTTTTGTTCTTAGGGTGTGTTTGGTTCACTGAAGTGAACGCAGAACTGAAACCTTTTCCGGAAGTGCATCCTTCTTTCTTCTCCATTCACTTTGGCTGTTTGGTAGATGATGGATTACCGACATGAAGTGTACATATGGAGTTGCTCATATGCTGGCAACGCACATGCTATCATCTGCTAATTTTCCTCTTGCTCAAGTAATTCGGTACATTACTCAAGTAATTCGGTACATTCCTATGTACCTAATGGATTCTGTCCTCCTGGATATGTCCTCTATCTAGTTCATGATTAATAATAGTTTCTTCATTTGGTTTTTAAAAAAAAAGATTGGGAGAGAAAAAATAAGAAAATTAAAAATAATTATAATAATACTTAATTTATATTATTTAATAATAATAATGTTGGGTTACTGATTAATACTTAACTTATATAATAATAATAATAATAATAATGATAATAATAATAATAATAATATTATTATTACTTATTACTTAATTTTTTTATTCATACAAAATAATAATAATAGTAGTTGAGGGTAACCTCACCATATTCAAAAGTGGAAAACCATATCACTTCTCAACTATCACTTTCAACAACTATCCAAACGAAGGAACTGTAAAAAATTAACTTTCCAACTCACTTCCAACAACCATCTAAACGAAAGAACTCATAAAATATGCGTACGCATGACATGCGTAAGCAATGCGCACGCAAACTCTCTACTTCCAAAATTTTCACTTCGCACTACTTCCACTACTTTGTAAAGCCTACTATATAATATATATGCTAAATACAATTGAAGAGAGAGAGAGAGAGAGAGGACCATTTTACTCTTAGAGGAGAGGTAGAACTCTCCTCCTAATCCCAAAACAAAGAAGAGAGCGGGAGAGAAAAGAGAGGCAGGAAACCTTCACCAAGGAGTCAAGCGCTGGGGACCGACTTCGTCCGCGGAGAAAGGAATGGTGACGGCTCGTTGCTCCGACGGTTGAGTCGGGTCTCTTATCCGTTTTCTGTTTTCCACAGCCGTCTAGTCGGCCGACTTGAGACCTCTTAGTCGGTCGACTAGGAAAAGTCGGTCGATTTTTTCTGACTAAGGGGTTCTTCGATTTTTTGATCCACTAGGGGCGAAATCGAGTCGGCCCCGATTTTTCGATCGACTAGGGGCGAAATCGAGTCGGCCGGATCCGACTGCCGACTAGTCGTCGCCTAGTCGATCGACAAGGGAAATTTTTGCATCAATAGTTTTTTTCTTCCGAGAGGACGAATATATATTGCATCAATAGTTGTGTTCTTCCTAAAGGACGAATATATATATATATATGGTAAATTTCCCTTGTCGGTCGACTAGGCGGGTTCCCCGATTTTTCGATCGACTAGGGGCGAAATCGAGTCGGATGGATCCGACTACCGACTAGCCGTCCCCTAGTCGACCGACAAGGGAAATTTTTGCATCAATAGTTTTTTCTTTTTGCATCGATAGTTGTGTTCTTCCTAAAGGACGAATATATATATATATATATATATATATATATATGTATATATATATATATATATATATATATATATATATATATATATATATGTGGTAAACGGAATATGAGCCATAATGCTCATTTTTTTACATGAACCATACACATGTGGACCAATAGGAATAGACTTCCATATTCTATGTGCATCCATGTGCACTAGTACACTCTATTCCTATTAGTCCATATGTGCATGACTTATATAGAAAAATGAGCACTATGGCTCATATCCCGTTTACTCATATATATATATATATATATATATATATATATATATATATATATATATATATATATATAGTATAGATTTTCATATAGGCAAGAATCTTTCAAATAATAGTAGCTAAAGGGAGAAGTTTGAGGAATTTGCGAAAGAGAGGACAAGTCGCCAAATCAGTTGGCGAGTGGAAGCATATTGCTAAGTCAGTTGGCGAGTTTACCACTCCTATGCGAAGTTCCGCCAAGTCAAATGACGAGTTTTCCATTCTCTTGTAGACCGTGCTAAGTCTCGCCAAATTAAATGACGAGTTATCCAGCTCTACGCTAAATGAGTTGACGGACAGGACTTGAAGATCGCGCCAATTAGGTTGGCGTGCCCTAACTCACTGGAAGACCAACCCATGTTCGTTGGCATGCCCTGACCGTAGTTTCACTTCTTTCCTTTATAAACAACAAGCAATTTCACATCTTTTCCTCATTATAAACAAGTAAACCGAGAGGAGTTGGAGAAGAGAAACAAGAAGAGAAACTGAGAGGGAGATTGACTGCTAGAGAAAAAGATTAGAGATAAGTAGTTATATTGTTATTTTTAATTTTTTTAGTCATTTTATAAGTACTTATATTGGTAGTCATATATATTAGTCGGTAATGATGGTAGTTAATTTGCTTTTGTAGATGGCTAACCAAAATGACATGCGTATTCCTTGTGGGCCGACTACTGATATCATTATTCAAGAACGTGATAACCACATATCTAGTCAGATATTTAGTGGACATGTAATTTTTTAAATTGTAAGTATGCTAATTAAATATTTTTCACATAAACATAATGTATATATTTCATTTATAGTTATACGATCATAATATCGAATTTTGAACCCTGGAGCATAGAAATTAGCGGACCGAGAGAAACTATCGTACATGGGAGCTAAATATCGCCCAAAAGGCTTTGGTGCATTGCTTTGGGTTCCACTATTTAGATGAGTTTAAACTTCTAATACATGATGTTCACATAATTTTAAGTCTCGATGAGGATTGATGGCCTTAACGCAACACTTTTCAACTCCAGTTGTCGAGATGACGATCACATTATGGGATGTGGCAAATAAATTAGGGTTACCTATTACAGGTGACCCTATATATTTTGATCAGTAGTTAACTGCATCTGATCTGATTAGGAGATATCTCGGTGTTATGGCTCCTTTGGATATAGGACGTAGCAGTTGTGTGAAGTTTAACATGACTTCGTGGCGACTTCATGGATCTAGATCGCACTATTGACGACGATGTTGATGTAGATGAAATACATGTATGTAATTTAATGTTAAGGTTTTTTTATCATTTAATTTAGTTTAGTGTTTATGTAATATTTAATATTTTTAAGTCATTCGTTGCATGAGAGCATATTTGCTCTGTCTATGTGGTGTAATTCTATTTTTTGATGCATCAAAAAATATGATAAATGTGCAACTTCTACCATTCTTGGATTATTTGGTTGAAATCACTCGTCATGTATGTGGAGCTGCTACTTTAGCGCATTTAATACGCATGTTTGACGGAATCTGTGAGTTCGAAGCTTAACAAGAATTTTTGTGAATGTTTATTACTGGTTCAGGTAAGAACGAAAATGTAAGACCTAGATTAGTTAGATTATTATACAATTTATTTTTTGTACTAATATCATCTTATTTCTATTATAGGTTTGTTTTTACGAGCATTTCTCCATTGGTAGGTCTGTCACCAACATTACTAGTGATGCTGGAGTCTTTCTGCTTGCTATGCGATGGTCCACAGATGTAGTGGATCAACAACACTGTGTATAGAAGGTTGTATCAATTTATCATGCCCAATTTGATACATTGCAGCATAATGAGGTAATTATTTAATTATTTGGTCAATTCTTTTAAATTATTAGAGTTATCGTCGTAACAAAAAATTATATCAATTTGATACACTGTCATCAAATAGGTTGTATGGATACCCTATACATTTGAAGAGCTCCAGAAATAAAGAGAACATCTTATGATCTTAGTTTGCATAGATCTTATATTATATACGACCGGTACACTACGTATCATCCGGGAGACCGTGGTCTTCAACAGTTCAAGATGAGACAAGTAATTTTCGATGGTCTACCTTTTATGAGTTATGGTATATCCAAAACAAGAAATAGAATCCATAGTGTCATTGCTAATTGGAATAGTCGATACAAGAATTATAGTGCGAGGAACATGTCTCCCCAATTAACATTTTTTGATGAATGTAAGTTCTAACTTACTATTTATTTGGATTGATTAAGTACAAATAGTGTCCTAAAATTTTGTTTATATTATGCAAACCTTAGTGACTTTACTTATAGGCAATGGTAAGGATGCCCTCGTATGAGCAACAGAGCATATACATTTGAAGAGCCAAGGTTCAAGTGTAGAGCCATAGATAATTCTACTTTGTGTGCTTTTGTTGATAGCATATTTGAATTGGTATGACTTCATTACAAGTTCAAAATAACATATACATAAATATAATACAAATTTCAATTTGCAAGTTTCATATTTCAAGTGTTGTATACCAACAATCTTTCTACGAACCAGAAAGCGATTTGTGGCAGCATGGTCGAGTGCTTATGCAGGACCTTGTGACTCGTGTTGATTGTCTGGGTCTTGGACAACCTTCAACCTTCAGCAGTTCTCGACTATCATGATCGGATCTTTTTGCAGATATGTCATATTATACACAGTTTTTTTTCAACTCCATCACCACTGATGTTTACCTGACACAAGAGGTGGAGGAAGAGGAGGATGATGATGAGATGATGGAGTTGGAGTTGAAAACAATGTGTATAGTATGACATATCTGGAAAAAGATTCGTTGTTGATGGAGTCGAAAAGTGTTGACTAGTACCCTCTCCACCATAGTGTTGAGAAATACTACCAAGCGTACTGCTGATTAGTGCCTCTCCAGCATAGTGTATAGAAATATCTTCTCCAGCGTACTGCTGACTAGTGTCCTCTCCAGCATAGTGTAGAGCAATATCCTCTCTAGCATACTGCTGACTAGTGTCATCTCTAGCGCCCTCTCTACTATCTCTCCTACGACGATGTGATTGTCTCCGACTAACAGTACCGGCAGAATAATCTGGTAGGATACGTGTATGTAATAATCTGGTGGGATACGTGTATGTAATGGAGGCATTTTAGGCTTCCGTCCAAGACCCAGACGAACAACACGAGTCACAAGGTCCTGTATAAGCACTCAACCATGCTGCCACAAATGGCTCTCTGGTTATTGGAAAGATTGTTGGTATAAAATACTTTGAAATATGAAACTTTCAAATTGAAATTTGTATTATATCTATGTATATGCAATTTTGAACTTGTAATGAAGTCATACCAATTCATATATGCCATCAACAAAAGCACGTAAATTAGAATCATCTGTGAAGAACACACTTGAACCTTGGCTTTTCAAATGCGTATGCTCTCGCTCTGTTGCTCATACAAGGGCATCCCTACCGTTGCCTATAAGTAAAGTCACCAAGCTCTCTGCATAATGTAAAAGAAATTTTAGCACACTATTTGTACTTAATCAATCCAAATAAGTAGTAAGTTTGCTCTAGTTCGGAAGACATGTTCCTTAACACTATAATTCTCGTATCGACTATTCCAATCAACAATGACACAATGGATTCCATTTCTTGCTTTGAATATATCATAACTCATAAAAGGTGGATCATCGGAAATTATTTGTCTCATCTCGAACTGTCGAAGAACACGGCCAGCCGAATGATACATGGTGTACCGGTGGTATATAATATAGATCTATGCAAACTAGAAGATCATACAATCTTCTCTTTATTTCTGGAGCATAGAGTCAAATGTATAGGGTATCCAGACAATCTATTTTGATAACAATGTATCAAATTGATGCGATGTTTGGCTACGATAATAACTCTAATAATTTAAAGGAATTGACAAGATAATTAAATAATTACCTCATTATGCTGCAATGTATCAATTGGACACGATAATTTGATACAATCTTGTATGCACAATGTTGTTGATCCACTACATCTATGGATCATCGCATAACAAGCAAAAAGACTCTAACATCACTAGTAACGTTGGTGACATACCTACCAATAGAGAAGCGCTCGTAGGACCAAAACTATAATAGAAATAAGATGGTATTAGTATAAAAAAATTAATTATATAATAATCTAACTAATCTATTTCTTACATTTTTATTTTTAACTGAACTAGTGACATACATTCACAAATATTCTTGCTAGGCTTCGAACTCACAGATTCCGTCAAACATGCGTATAAATGCGCTAAAATAGCAGCTCCACATGCATGACGAGTGAGTTCAACCAAATAATCCAAGAATGGTAGAAGTCGCACATTTATCATATTTTTCGATGCGTCAAAAATAGAATTAATCACATAGACAGAGCAAATATGCTCTTGTGCAACGAATGACATAAAAATATTAAATATTACATAAACACTAAATTAAATTAAATGATAAATAAACCTTAACATTAAAATACGTACATGTATTTCATCTACATCAACCTCGCCGTCAATAGTGTGATCTAGATCCATGAAGTCGCCACGAAGGAGCCATAACACCGATATACCTCCTAATCAGATCATATACAATTAACTACTGATCAAAATATATAGGGTCACCTGTAATAGGTAACCCTAATATATTTGTCACATCCCATAATGTAATTGTCATCTCGACAACTGGAGTTGAAAAGTGTTGCATCAATCCTCATCGAGACTTAAGATTATGTGAACATCATGGATCAGAATCAAATTAGTGGAACACAAAGGAATGCACCAAAGTCTTTTAGACGATATTTAGCTCCTATGTGCTGTAGTTTCTCTCGGTCTGCTAATTTCTATGCTCCTGGATTCGTAATTCAAGATTATAATCGTATAACTATAAATGAAATATATACATTATGTTAAAATATTTAACTAGCATACTTACAATTTAAAAAATTACATGTCCACTAAATATCTGACTAGATATGTGGTTATCACATTCCTGAATTACATGTCTACTAATTATCTGACTAGATATGTGGTTATCACCTTCCTGAATAATGATATCAGTAGTCGGTCCACCAGGAATACGTCCGTCATTTTGGTTAGCCATCTACAAAAACAAATTAACTACCATCATCACCGACTAATATATATGACTACCAATATAAGTACTTATAAAATGACTAAAATAAAATAAAAATAACAACATAACTACTTGTCTTTAATCTTTTTCTCTAGCAGTCAATCTCTCCCTTTCCGTTTCTCTTCTTGTTTTTCTCCTCTAACAACTTCTCTTGGTTTGCTTGTTGTTTATAGCGAGGGGGAGATGTGAAATTGCTTGCTGGTTACAGGGGAGAAGTGAAATTGCAATCAGGGCACGCCAACCGACATGGGTCGATCTTCCAGTGAGTCAGGACACACCAACCTAGTTGGCGTAGTCTCAAGTCCTGCTCGTTAACTCATTTGGCGAAGTCAAAAAAACTCATTTGGCGTGGAACTGGACAACTCGTCATTTAATTTGGAGAGACTTAGCGTCGTCTGTGAGGGAATGGGAAACTCGCCATTGATTTGGCGGGACTTCACATAGGTGTGATAAACTCGCCAACTGACTTGACGATATGCTCCTACTCGCCAACTGATTTGGTGACTTGTCCACTCTTCTGCAAATTTTTCAAACTTCTCCCTTTAGTTATTATTTGAAAGATTTTTCCTCCATTTCAAAATTTTTGTTTGTAACGTTATATATACACTATTTATTATACACTATTAATTATGTTATACCACTACATTTCTAGAATTAATAGCGCCAAAAATTTGTAGGCTGGAAGAAATAGACGCTATTTGTTGCTAAAGGCTACAACCAAACTTATGGTATCGACAATGACGAGACCTTTGCTCCAGTAGTAAAGATGAGCACTGTGTGAATGTTGGTGTCTTGTGCTGTCAACTTCAATTGGCAACTACATCAGCTTGATGTCAAGAACGTTTTTTACAAGGGGATCTCCAGGAGGAGGTGTATATGGAGATTCCACCAGGCCTTTCTACTTCACAAACAACTTGGAAGGTATGCAAATTGAAGAAGTCTTTGTATGGGCTAAAGCAGTCTCCGAGAGTGTGGTTTGATATTCAGCCTTGCAGTCAATGGTATAGGGTATAGGCAGTGTAATGGAGATTATACTGTATTTTATAGATACTCCAAGACTCGTATCACTATCCTTGCAGTCTATGTTGATATTGTTATTACTGGAGACGATACTGAGGAGATCCTACGGCTGAAGAAAAAACTTGGAAATGAATTTGAAGTCAAGGATCTGGGACAGTTGAAGTACTTCCTCGGAATTGAAATTGCAAGGTCACGAAAGGGTATAGTGCTTTCTCAGCGAAAGTATGCTCTGGACCTTCTTTCAGAGACAAGGATGCTGGGTTGCAGAGTTGCTTTTACTCCTATCGAGCAGAATCACAAGTTGTGTGTCGAGGGTGGTCATCCAGTAAGTAAGGAGCAATATCAAAGATTAGTTGGTCGGCTTATATATCTATGCCATACAAGACCTGATATTACTCAGGCCGTGAGTGTGGTGAATAGATATATGCATGATCCTAGAGAGCCGCATATGGAGGCAGTTCGTCGAATTCTCAGGTATATTAAAGGAAGTCCAGGAAAGGGGTTATGGTTTAGAAGTTCTGAACATCTGAGAGTTGAAGGCTACTGTGATGCCAATTGGACGGGTTGTATGGACGATCGCAGGTCCAGTACAGGTTACTGTATTTTTGTTGGAGGCAATCTTGTATCTTGGCGCAACAAGAAGCAAAATGTAGTGGCTAGGTCTACAACTGAGACTGAGTACAGGGCTGTGACAGTTAGCCTGTGATGCCAATTGGACGGGTTGTATGGACGATCGCAGGTCCAGTACAGGTTACTGTATTTTTATTGGAGGCAATCTTGTATCTTGGCGCAGCAAAAAGCAAGATGTAGTGGCTAGGTCTACAACTGAGACTGAGTACAGGGCTGTGACAGTTAGCCTATGCGAGATGATGTGGGTAAAGAGCTTGTTGTGCGAGATGATGTGGGT
The DNA here is from genome assembly GCA_036927795.1 of Iris macrosiphon. NCBI lineage: Eukaryota > Viridiplantae > Streptophyta > Magnoliopsida > Asparagales > Iridaceae > Iris > Iris macrosiphon. Next base: position 13,171,387 of record JAYESA010000018.1, read on the forward strand.
AAAGAGCTTGTTGTCTGAGATGCGTTTGTTTAGAGGAGACTCCCTGCAACTTGGGTTTAACAACAAATCAACAATTGATATTGCAAACGATCCAGTTCAGTATGATCGTACCAAACATGTGGAGATTGATCGGTTCTTTATCAAGGAGAAGCTGAATAGAGAAATTTTGACTTTGAGCTATTTAAAATCAGCGGAGCAGTTAGTTGATTGTTTAACTAAAGGTTTAGGTAGAGTTTGATACATTTTATAACAAGATGAGGATGATTGATATCTATCGTCCATCTTAAGGGGGAGTATTGAGTTATGGGAGACTTATTTAGTCACACATCGGATACTATATATATCTACCCCCCTCTCTTGGAAATAAATAAATCAAGTCTTTTCTACAAATTTCATATTCATGAGTATTGTCAACACCAGCCGCGAGTGTAGCTCCATTGCCTCTACTATCCGTACTATTATCATTATTGTTGTCGACTTGTCAAGATTGTTCATCTGAATTAAATACACCAGTTCTCTATCCGAACTTTTTCGCATGCAGGGTGATATTACACAAGTTATGACATTAAAATATAAATATTGTAAAATTATGAAAAATCTAATATCAAATAATAATTAACTCTCTGTTTATATTAAGGCGTGTTGTGTTGTCATTCACCATTCAATTAACGACGCGGTGGAAGCCATTCAGCACCTCGTCGTCATTTATAACATTATTAGAATATCGGTATTTGATATTCAAAAAATAACTTGTAATATTGAATAAATAACTAATTTAAAAAATCCTAGAAATATTATAAAATAACTTTTGAAGGATGTTCAATTTATAGAGTACTTACCAGTTGTATGTATATCTTGATATAATTGAGAATTCCATCGGGTATTAATCATTTTACACCACTTATATCTTTTACCAATATTATTTTTTATAGATTCTTTAGCCATATACCTAGCCTCGTAAAAGATAACCTCTCTCTGCTTTATCATTGCTATCCACCATCTTTGAAATTTTTACTAGAGGTTCAAATATTGCAATGATATATGTAATATCCCTCCAGTAAGCTTGACTGTCGATTAAATTGACGATCATATTTGCCTTTTCTCTATCTTTGCGATTGAGTTTCTTGTAGTTCTCTATCCATCTCCTTGTATTTGTCATCCTTTTTAAATAGGTCTGGAGTTTAAAGATGAAATCTAAAACAAGAAAACTGATAGCAAACCTAGTGATGGCTGGTCTAACCGATTCTCCATTCCGAGTCTTGGTTCTGATGATGCTAAGAGCCCAACACCATAATTTTATATGAAACAAGTCAAAATTTGAAACTTTAATATTAGTGGACTAATACTTGGATTATTAGCTATATCCTTCTACATGAGATCTATGCAATGTGTTGCACATGGAGTCCAGTGTCTTCTCACCTGTATTAACTCCATTTCAGCCGTCTTTTAGTTGGAGCCATTGTCAGTAATTACTTGGGCGACAGTATTTTTCAATCTGTTCCACAACTTCATTTATCAGACAAAATATATAATTACTTCGTATTTGTCAGAGGCATTGTTTACGTCCCGCATCTGCATGATCGGACACGTGTTGTGAGCGCGCCCAGCTTACGCCGCAGTATCGACGGTAGTCATAGTCAACTGTTCTAAACCTCAATAGTCGTCAATTATTCACAATTTTGATCTTCTCATCACAGCACTAGAATACGAGAAAAATACCCAAGTACAATCACACATCACCATAGTCCACTATGTCTTTTTAGTACATTATACATCTCAACTCGTCGGAGACAAATCCGATAGATCACCATAATAAATAACATATACATCTGCGACAATACATAAAGATAATCTATACAAATCTATAAGTCTTCTAAAAACTGTCATCCGATCCAAAGCTGTCTCTGAAATCTGATATGTCAACATCCAATCAGGAAGTAGCAAAGTACAACCCTACTAAATGAACGCAATACAAAGCAAAACTGAAAATGCAATGCAACAAGTAATGAAATGACTAACCTGCAATTCTGGATAATATGCAATCATTGAAACAATGAAACAATAAAACAATGTACAAGAAACAATTAAGACTCGTGATTGAAATACTTTTTTGGTATGTGACCGGCTGGTGAGTACAATATAATACAATAATGGTACGGCTTAACCACACGGCACGTGTGTGGTTAAGCTCGGCACATGACCTAGCTAGCGTGAGGTGTGGTCACATATCTACTCAATATTTTTCCTCCCCGACACATGAACCGGAATAATAATCACAATAAAGTACAATAGCCACGTGTCAATCTCGTGTCCAATATGAGATCAAGGAACAATGCAGTAATACAATATAAAGAGCTCAAGTCGTAGTGTACTTGCCTCAATCCAATGGTGAAGACGGTGCTAAGTCCACCTAGAAGATAATATAGAGATGTTAGGTTACTTAGTCAAAATGGTACAACTAAACTTCTAGTTTTACTTTAAAACTCTAGAATTTAACTGATTCTTGATTTAGCTAACAACTAATTTTCTAAGTAAATTTTATCTAACAATGATGGTATCTAAAGTATCCTTTGGGTTACTTACTAACTATTTATTTAAAAAAATTATCAATTTCTAACTATCCTACTAATAATTTATATGACTGTTCAGATGAACAGTGTTTAAGCCCGACCTGCATAACTAATCTTCTTCAGTCATTGGGCCAACCTATAATCACATTCCTAAACAACTTTATTATACATTGAGTCGGCCCAACAATCAAGTGACCATAGCTAAATCCGAATATTATGTTCGAATAAATTACTGAGTTCTGCTTTTGAACTTAGAATTCCCGCACAATTTCAAACTAAACTAGAATAAAAACCTATGTTCTCTCAACCTAATAAATTTGAAATCAAGAAAAGGAGTGAGGTCAGTACCTGTGTTTTTGCTCAGGGTGCTTGGATACAGGAAACTACTTGTCTGATCTCTTAGCTCACAGACACGAGAAGTATATTATTGAGTCTGTCTGGACACAGAGCTTTGGTAACAGTACCATCCCTCTGTGTCGATCTGAATTATGAAGAAGCGTCATTAGTCGAATGTTCAACAGAAACTCGAAGCCGATCGAAGAAAAAGAATCTTCAAAATGATCAAACTAATAAGCTGATCGACACAGAGCTTTGGTAACAGTACCATCCCTCTGTGTCGATCTGAATTATGAAGAAGCGTCATTAGTCGAATGTTCAACAGAACTCGAAGCCGATCGAAGAAAAAGAATCTTCAAAATGATCAAACTAATAAGCTGATCAAATCAGGCTAAAGAAAATAATTCGATCGAACAAGTCAATTGGAGTGGAATGATATCATTGATCAGAAAAATTGAACTGAAATTGACCATAGATTGTTGGAATTTGAAGTTTTACCTATGAAGAATCCAAACTGATCATACATGATCAAGAAGACATCGGTTCAACTCTTCACCGGTGACTATAGGGAATTTTATCAAGGAATTTCTCTCAGAGTCTTTCAAACAGTTGACGCTCAATCAATCCAAACTAAAATAAAATGATCGAAAAGAAGAAATTGCTCACTGACAAGAGGAATGTATCGATCGATAGATGAAATTCAAAGCTCCAATAGATGATCGACTGATCTGAATAAAAAACAAATGTTCGGCTGATCGAATCGAGAGAGAAAATCAAACATCAAAAGAACTTACCGATCTGCACACTATGACGTCGTAGGAAATGGCGAGACAGATCGGAGCTTGATCGTAGTCAATTAAGAACAGATTGGCGTCCTCCCCGACGTGGTGGCGACACTATGTTCGACTGACACCACAACAGCCACTGCTGTTGCTTCCGATTCGGACGACCGACCGATAGCACGTGGAGGAAGAACGGATGCGCGGTGGAGGCGCGGCAGAGCTCATCTAGACCGGCGGCGAAGGAGCTACACCGCCGGAGATTTGTCGACGATTCGGAGTCGACGTCGCATAGTGACGACGAAGGACGAGATCTGCCATGGCTGAAGCTTTGAGCTCGAGTGTTCTTGATTCGTCGAGAAACGAAGATTGAGAGAAACTTTCTCTCAACTGAGCTTAAAAGCTCAGTAGACTTTGGGTCGAGCCCATGGTTCCACTGCCCATGGTTCCACTAGGGAAACTGTTGATATGGTATGTTGGGTGTCATATTTAAGTATAGTATAAGCACATGGGAATATCCTGAGGACATATTTAGGATGCCAGAATATGTCACAGGATATTTCATTATGAGATTATTGTCATAATGATTGAGATCATTATATTAATGACTGTAAGGCTATATAATGCCAATGAGACGATCAATAAAATAATCAACTAATTTCAACATGGTATCAGAGCCAAGTTTCCACAAACCCTAGCCGTCACCAAGCTTCCACAAACCCACAGGAGGATTTCCTAGATCTCCACTGAACTCTTCCACGCCCCCCCTTCTTTCCTTCTCTTCTCTTCTCCCTCGTCCTTCGCAGGCCGCCCTTCGCTGTTGCTGTCCCGTCGCGCGACTGCTGCGGCTACTACTGCTGCTGCGGCTGCTGCGACTGCTGCTGCTGCGATGGCGGCTATGACATGTGTGCTGCCGCCTCCTCCGCACCAGCACGGGACAACGCCTAATAGGGATGCCTAGATCTGAAAAAAGGGGGGACATGTTCGGATCTAGGAGCGGACGACGAGGACGAGCGTGAGTCGTGGAGCGGACGTGACGTGATTGGATAGACGACGCATCGATGGAGGAGATTATCAAGAAGCTAGCTTCTGCAGAGGTGGCGACGTTGATGAAGTTGTTGACGATGTCGGCTGGTGAGAACACGACACGAACGTCGCCGGAGTTGAAGCTTCCCTCTATCGATCTGAAATTAGATGGACCAGCCACCTATCTGAGTTGGTCACGGCGGGTGAGAAGAACCCTCGCAGAAAAAAACATGGAGGGGTTCCTGACGGGCGAGACGACAGAGCCGGACGAGGGCTCGACAGGACGCGATGAGTGGAAGTCCACTCATATGGTGATCTACATCTGGCTTCTCAACTCCTTAGTCCAGTCTATTGCCGCCACAGTAGACGGTATTGAGATGGTGAAAGATGTGTGAGAGAAGTTGAGAAGGACCTATGATGGTGTGGGGAACAACTTACGGGTCTTCCAGATAAAGGGGGAGATTGATGACACCATACAGGGAGAGAAGACGGTGCAAGAGTATGCCACGGAGTTGGAGCGTCTGTGGTTGGATTATGATCACTCCTCAGATCGGGCGAGCTGCGGGGACCCTAAGTGTAAGGAGAGAGAGGTGTGTCTGCAGGAGAGGACGATGAAGTTCCTCAAAGGGATGACTGCAGCTTTCGCACAGGGGACGGTCCTACTTCTAGCCCAACCAAAGATCCCTAGCCTTAAGGAGGCTATCTCAGTCATGATCCAGGAGGAGACACGCATCATGCTGCAAGCCGGGACAGGTGGTCCACCCGAAGCAAAGTCAGCACTAGCGATCACCAGCTCAGGTAACACAGGATCTAAGGGAGAGCCCTGGTAGCATAACCGACAGTGCTACAACTGTGGGGAGATCGGTCATCATCGGTATGCTTGTACCAAACCACCTAGGGAGGGAGATTCAGGTGGTGGACGAGGACCGTTCGGCGGACGAGGATATAATAGAGGACGTGGTCGTGGTCGAGGGGGTAGACGAGGCGGCCGAGGAGGTTATCGGGCGAACCTCCTAATATCAGAAGGGAACGGAGAAGTTGATGGCACCTTTACTGTGGAGGACCAGGCACTGGGAGACATGAGGAGTAGAACAGAGGAGGCGTCCACCTCATTCTTTGTTAGGAGCAACGCTGTTATGTATGCCCATCCATCAGAAGGTACTGACGAATCACTTGCCCTTGCGTCTATCTCTTCCCTTAAATCATCAAACTGGATTATCGACTCGGGAGCATCTCGGCATGTGACGGAGAATGCTAGTGAGTTTTTTTCCTACACTCACCTAGCATCAGCAGACAGCATTCAGACAGCTGATGGCACTTTCCAGCCAGTGGTCGGTAAGGGTACTGTTAATTGTACAGGTTCAGTAAAATTATCCGATGTTTTACATGCTCCATCCTTTCCAGTCAGTCTCTTGTCCATTAGTTCTATAATCCTCCAACTTAAATGCATTGTTTCTTTTGATATTCCTAAGGTAACCTTCCAGGAGAAAGGGACAGGACGAAGACTTGGGACTGGCACTTGGCATGAGGGACTGTGGTACCTAGATCGAGAAGGACTGGACTCAGCATTAGTATCTATGGCAGAGAAGGCTGGCATGGAAGGACTGCAGCAGAGGACTGAGGATACCTTGATACTACATCATCGGAGGATGGGACATTCTTCCTTTGATACTCTAAGTAAGTTGTATCCAAAGATTTATGCAAAAACAAATAAAGAGAAATTAGTATGTGATGCGTGCGAGTTAGGAAAACTTACTAGGAGCTCATATGTTGGCACGGGTCATAGGAGCACTTTTGCTTTTGAGGTAGTACATTCTGATGTCTGGGGTCCATGTGCTACTAACACTATGAATGGTTATAAGTACTTGGTTTCTTTCATTGAGTGTGCCTCTCGTGTTACCTGGTTATATTTGATGAAAAATAAGAATGATGTACCTGCTTGATTTCGGGATTTCCATAAGCATGTCCAGACTCAGTACAAAACAGTTGTGAAGGTACTGAGGTCTGACAATGGAACGGAGTATACCAACAGGACGCTTGCAGAATACTTGTCAGCACACGGAATACAGCATCAGACCACCTGTGCATACACACCAGCACAAAATGGAGTTGCAGAAAGGAAAAACAGACACCTTCTGGAGGTCGCAAGAAGTATGATGATCGACATGAATGTCCCACAGAGTCTGTGGGGGCATGCAGTGTTGACAGCAGCTCAACTCATCAACATGATGCCCTCGAAGGTCCTCGGATGGAAGTCCCCATGTGAGGTATTGCAAGGCAATAATAGTGGGATACTCCCACTGAAGGTGTTTGGGTGTGTGTGTTTTGTGAAGGACAACGGGCCATCAGTTGGGAAACTTGACCCTAGAGCGGTCAAATGCATCTTCGTAGGCTACTCGGCGACCCAGAAGGGGTATGTGTGCTGGAGTCCAGTAGAGAAGAAGAAGTTTGTCAGTATGGATGTCCACTTTCGGGAGCATGAGCCATACTACCGCCAGAACGTAACTTCACACAACACGCCTAATACTGCCAGTATTAGGCGAGAGGGGGAGATGGAGAACTTGGTGGTAACCGATTTAGAAGTTTGGCATGGAGGCACGAAGAAGGGACAAGAAGGTGAAGGTGTTAGGCCTACGGCTCAGGGAGAGTTACTTACCTACAGCAGGAGAGAGAAGCAAACTGCAGGACCAGTACCGACAGTGCCAGTACCAAGTCCCTCGCCTGCGTTCGTCCCAACTCCTGAGGCACCGACACCAACCCCCCTTCAGGTGATACCCCCTCCTTCACAAGATATCATTCCTCCTACTTCTACTCCTCCCACACCACTATCTGTACGGAGGACCACTCGCAGCAATGCAGGAAATCCTCCAAACAGATATGGTTGGGATATTGCTCATTTTGTTTCTTATGACCATATCCCTTCTTCTCATGGAGCATTTATAGTATCTTTGGATAGTATTACTGTACCTAACAATTGGCAGGTTGCCAAGAACGATCCAAAGTGGAAAGCGGCAATGCACGAGAAGTTGGGATCTCTGGAGAAGAACCACACTTAGGAGCTTGTGAGACTGCCAGAGGGGAAGAGCAGTTGGATGCAAGTGGGTCTTTACCGTGAAGCATAACCCAGATGGACAGGTTGAGCGCTACAAAGCTCGACTAGTAGCCAAATGATACAGTCAGACGTACGGCATCGACTATGACGAGACCTTTGCACCAGTTGCAAAGATGAGCACTGTCAGGACTGATTTCTCTGGCAGCGAATGGTGGATGGAAGCTACACCAACTGGATGTGAAGAATGCGTTTCTTCACGGAGATCTAGTGGAGGAGGTGTACATGGAGATACCACCAGGATTTGGCACCAATCAGACAGTGGGCAAGGTCTGCAGGTTGAAGAAGTCCCTCTATGGACTGAAGCAGTCTCCTCGAGCGTGGTTTGGCAGATTCAGAAGGGCGATGATAGGGATGGGATATCAGCAGATCAATGCTGATCATACTGTGTTCTTCCGTCGGAGTGGAGGCCACATCACCATGCTTGCGGTGTATGTGGACGATTTGATTATCACAGGAGATGATGAGTAGGAGATCACCCAACTCAAAGGAAAGCTTGGCAAAGAATTCCAGGTGAAGGATCTCGGCCTTCTTCGGTACTTCCTTGGGATTGAGATTGCTCGAGAAGCAGAGGGGATTGTTCTCTCTCAAAGGAAGTATGCACTGGACCTTCTCACAGAAACTGGGATGTTGGGGTGCAAACCTGCAGCGACACCAATAGATCAGAGGTTCAAGATTGATGCTGAGGCTGGAGAACCAGTTGATCGGGACAGATCCCAGAGACTGGTTGGCAAGTTGATCTATTTGAGCCACACATGTCCTGATATCTGCTTTGCAGTAAGTGTGGTGAGCCGCTACATGCATGACCCACGGAATGGTCATATGGATGCAGTGTACCAGATTCTGAGGTACTTGAAAGGTCTCCCGGGAAGGGACTAATATTCAGGAAGAACAATCACGTGAGCATCGAGGGCTACTGTGATTCTGACTGGGCTAGTTGTGCTGATGACAGGTCTACCTCGGGATATTGCATATTTGTAGGAGGTAACTTGGTCTCCTGGAGGAGTAAGAAGCAGTCTGTGGTGGCCAGATCGACAGCTGAAGCAGAGTACAGAGCTATGGCCTTGGGAGTTGCAGAGCTGCTATGGTTGAAGAATATGCTGGTGGAGCTGAAGCTGGATCAAGGAGCCAAGATGAAGCTGTGGTGTGACAATCAGTCAGCTATTAGTATCGCCAACAATCCAGTACAGCATGACAGGCCAAACACATCGAGATTGATAGATTCTTCATCAAAGAGAAGTTGGATAGTGGATTACTGGAGCTTGGCCATGTTCCAACCAGGGATCAAGTAGCAGATGGACTAACCAAGGGACTCGCCTCAGTGAGCATGATTAGAGGATGTGACAAGATGGACTTAGTGAATATCTTTCACCCATCTTGAGGGGGAGTGTTGATATGGTATGTTGGGTGTCATATTTAAGTATAGTATAAGCACATGGGAATATCCTGAGGACATATTTGGGATGCCAGAATATGTCACAGGATATTCCATTATGAGATTATTGTCATAATGATTGAGATCATTGTATTAATGACTGTAAGGCTATATAATGCCAATGAGACAATCAATAAAATAATCAACTAATTTCAACAGAAACAATAACCGAAAGAGATGATTTGAAAAAGGATTTTGGAAATGAATAAATGTGTAGGGCCCCTATTTATAGGAGTCTAGGAGAAGTCTCTAGAACTCCTATAGTTGATTGAGTTAGGTAGAGATTCTTGAGTTCAACTTATTTACTAGGTGTATGGGCCCCTATTTATAGGAGTCTAGGAGAAGTCTCTAGAACTCCTATAGTTGATCGAGTTAGGTAGAGATTCTTGAGTTCAACTTATTTACTAGTTTGCCACCCCTTCTTTCAAAATTACCGAACTTCTATTCCCTTCATCCTTTTTGCTTTAAATTAATTATTAGGCTATTTATTAATTAGAAAATTGTTTAGAAATTTTTTATTAATGAGATTTTTAGGAATTTTGAGGAAAGGAGAGTTACATGCATCTATATATATTTAAGAAATATCTTCACCTGTAGAGAATACACAAGAAAGTTAATAATGCTTTTATGTTTTGTCTCCATCCATTACGTGCACATAATGGTACACCCATACTCATCCCAATATCTATGAAAAGACTCCACAAGCTGCTATTGTATCTATCATAGGTTGATAGTATGGACTATTAGCATCAATGAATGGTATATAATTATATATAAGTAATTTTGCTATAAATCTTTCTATTTGATTTTTAGCACTCTTTACCCCTTTAAAGGTCATCATTTATTTTGGGTTGCTTTGTCACTTGTTTTCTTAGGACAAATAGGTCCATACTCCTTTCTCCTATCTCTAGATTATTTATAACATCCTGGTCATGATATGCAACCGACTTTGATCGCACACCTAACATCGGATCCTTGCTGGATCCTGTCTCTTTATCCACGACACTCCAACGTCTACTTTGTTTTCCAGTTGCATGTTCTCTCCTACACCTAACATCGGATCCTTGCTGGATCCTGTCTTTTTATCCCCGACACTCCAACGTCTACATTGTTTTCCAGTTGCATGTTCTCTCCTACTTTTTCTCAAGTCCCTTCTAAGGTCCGTGGGTTCTTCGATCTCGTTTTCTTTTGAAGAGGAATATACTTCATGAGCTGATCTTGTCAACACTCCTTCTCTATCCGTTGTTATCTTTTGTCAACTATTTTTTATCCTTTCTTGCTTCAACAAGCAACAATAATTTTAGTGGTAATCCAGGACACGATGTTATGTTTCTGTAATAACCAAGTGTTGTTTGAGACGAGTAACTCCTCCGTCTATCTTCTTGCCACAATAATTGTAATGTAGTTTCCTCCTATTATTTGGATCCACACATTTGCTATGTCTCTAATCAACATCAATTTTCTTTAACGTACGACTTTTTGGCGTCATTATATAATCATAGAAATGTAGTGGTAAAACATATATTACAAAAGTTACATACAAGTTATAATAAATCGTATATATATATATATATATATATATATATATATATATATATATATATATATATATATATAATATAGGAATATACATATATAACAAACGTTACATACAATAATAAAAACGTTACATACAAGTTATAATAAAAACGTTAGTATAAATAGTGTATATTTATAGAAAAATTATAAAAATTACACTTAGGGAGAATTGTGTTCCCTTACTCTCCCCAAGCAAATCCTTCGAGACCTAAGGCTGACGTAGTCAGGGAAAACCGGGTCCCCTTTACGAAATTTCAATAATGAATAGTATAAGAAAGAAAGAAATAACTCTCTCTCTCTCTCTCTCTATATATATATATATATATATATATATAAAAGGGAAAACCCGGATCCCCTTCAGGAATTCCAGACCTAGGAAGTGTCGGCCTATATACTATGTTAGTTAGTGTTACTCGTTAAAGTTATAACATTCAGAGAATGAGTGCCAAAACTAGCATCACATGAATAAACAGCATCAGTGGGATCAACCCATTCTGTTTTATACTCTGGTTTGGCAATGTTATTTTTTATTTTTATATACTCGATTTCATCTTCCTTCTCAGAATTCGGAGAAGATTTTTCTCCCTTTTCAATAATAGAAGAGGATCGAAAACTAGAAAATAAAATTCTAGCTTTAATTTGTGGAGTAAATATAACTTCTACATCTCCATCTGGAGTCTGGATTATCTGATCTAACTCAAATTATGGGTCTAGGAGGAATCGCCTGATTAAGAACCCATCTATCAGGGAATTGAATTTCATTCCATTTGATAATTTTATTAGCAGCGATATTTGATGTTAATAAATTAGTTTCAATCAAAGTCGTCTTACCTGGTTTGGTAAGATGTCTAGCTTTTGGAGCCAAAGTAGACAGTACTTTAAAGTAAATGCGATAGAGAATTGCAATGGTTTCTGAACCTTGCTTAAAGTTATAACCGTAAGTCTTCAGATTAAAAGTTACTGCATCCAGTAAATTAGTATCTGTAAGAGATAGGCTTAAATTGGGATAGAAAGCAACATATTGTCTCTCTTCCATACGAATAATCTTTTAATGAAAAAGATGTTCCGACAAAGGCTCGACCTTGTCAAATGAACAATAATTACCTTGAATTATGCAAAAAAGAGATCAATGATCTTCTTGATAAAAAACTTATTCGAAAATCCTATTCTCCATGGAGTTGTACAACATTTTATGTTAATAATAATGCTGAAAAAGGTGTTCCAAGTTTAGTTATTAACTATAAACCTCTCCAAGGACAAGGTTGGTTGTCTGCAGTTATAATTATTGGGATTATATTCAGGCATTTTATAACTTTTTATACTATGAGAATTCCTAGAGAACCCATTCTTGGTTTATTCGTATTTGTCCTAAAATTCTTCAGAACGAAATACCCTCCTGGTCCTTCGACTGGTGGTTGAAGCTTGGAGCCACTCTGGATATCATTCCTACTCCAATTCAAGAACAATTCTCACAGTGGATTTTATCCTATCCTCCTCGATGCCAGAATGATCATCTTTTTGGGGGAAAAAGTACACTATATTTCTATGTACAATTCCAGATCCCATATATATTTCGTTGGACAGTTGATTGTGAACTTAATTCCAACAATATTTCCATCCTGTCACGTAAATTTCTTGTGAAATGGTGGCAAAGGATTCATGAAAAAGATAAATTGATGGAAGTTAAGGCATCTATCAAGGATAATGAAAGTAAGATGGACAAACTCTTCGGTGATAATACGATAAGGATTCTCTAATCAGAAAGAATCCTAAAATATCAGCAGAAGAATTAAAGAAGTGCCTTCAGTTCCTGAAAGCACAATTTGATGCAAATTTCGATATGGATATCTCCAGCACAGCTTCGAATACGAACCTGGATGATATGTCTGCTGATGATTTCTATCAGGCAATTATTGACCCTATCAATGACGACAAATTATAATTCAGATAGGGCCCATCCTCCTATCACATGACCTGAGGATGACTTTTTGCAACTTTTGGTAGTGGGTTATCCACTTCACTGTTGTACGATGGTGACGTTACCAGCAATTTTGTCAGCATCTTTGCTTTATCAGTGGACGTCTTTTTCGCCTTTACTTTTTCAAAAGCAAAAGCAAATTGTTGCAGACCGCTCTTTGTGGATGACAAGTGGCAACTCTTCTTTTCTGTTGGCCTAGACAGCTGGCCTCGCTGGATGCTTCGTTTTGAAGCTTTTCTTGTATATATATAGGGGGAGTCCCCCATAGCTAAGGGTGCTATTCTCTCTTCTTGTTTGAGTGTTCTACAGTTCTGTAAACTTATAGCGATCAATTGTATCGTTATTATAAATAAAATATTCCAATATTTCGTCTAAAAGATCTCCTACGCATAACTCTGATATTTGGTATCAGAGCCATGATGGCTCAAGGCTGAGGTGATTCTACTCCCTGTTCTCTGAAATGTTGTTAGTAGAATGTTCTTAACTAATACTCTTATTATTCACTATGGAATGGATAAAGAATTTTTTTTTGTAATTCATTTAAGTTTTAGAATGACTACTTCTGGGAATAAAACCAAGGTCTAGTGGAACGACACCCAAGTCATTCTAAAACTTAAATGAATTACAAAAAAGAAATTTCTTTATCCATTCCATAGTAAATAATAAGAGTATTAGTTAAGAACATTCTAAAACTTAAATGAATTACAACGCGACTTGGGTGTCGTTCCACTAGACCTTGGTTATTCCCAGAGGTAGTCATTCTAAAACTTAAATGAATTACAAAAAAGAAATTTCTTTATCCATTCTATAGTGAATAATAAGAGTATTAGTTAAGAACATTCTACTAACAACATTTTAGAGAACATGGAGTAAAATCACCTCAGCCTTGAGCCATGATGGCTCTGATACAAAATATCAGAGTTATGTGTAGGAGATCTTTTAGACGAAATATTGGAATATTTTATTTATAATAACGATAGAATTGATCGAGGTATAAGTTTACAGAACTGTAGAACACTCAAACAAGAAGAGAGAATAACATAGAACAAACAAGCACATCCTTAGCTATGAGGGACTCCCCCTATATATATATACAAGAAAAGCTTCAGAACGAAGCATCCAGCGAGGCTAGCTGTCTATGTCACGCCCCAGTCCCAAAATACCGTGGGACCAGACACGTGGCAATGGCCAGCAGCACGCACCGATGGACAAACCCAATTTAATGGATCCATCAGGACGTACTTAAGCTGTAAAACAAAGTCTACGACAACATGGCATAACTAATCTCATCCACACAAGATAAAATATGATCCACAGATATAAGAAATGTAAATCATCAAACAGTCTCAACAAAGTGCTTCGGGGAACAACCCGATAAAAATCTAATACAATGGTTCAACAGACCAGAATATAAATGACTGAATAAAATAAATACTGAGCATGAAACATGGATGCTCAGGAAAAGTCTTCAGCTAACACCTCGTCCTCGGGTGCCGGTACAGCTCCTGTATCTGCTTCTGCTCCTGCTGCTGTCCCGTATACCTCGGGATAGATCTCGTCTGCAAATCCTGGGGAAATAATCTGGTATCCAGGTCCTCAGGAGACATAACAAGGTACAGAAATCAACATGCCAAAATGCAGTGTAATAGTAAATGAGATAAATAGGGTAAGCTATATAACCATCTATGTGAAATGCAAGATGAGAGCATCACGAGTACTCAGGCTGAGCCACTACAAGCTCTGTGTCGGGGATCCGGTAGCAGTAATAATGAGTAATGGGCCAAGCTCGGGTTTCAGAGTCTTGTGCCTCACAGTAGTAGGGGATATATATGTAATCGGCCTGTAGCCTGTGTGTCTCTCCCCACCCAATGTAATCACACGTCTCATGTCCATAACGTCTCATGTACATGGCACGCAAGATTATAGCTAATGCAGTAAGTCATAGAGTATCTATGAATATAATGTCTCTGTCAGAAGTCTGTATCCTATACAGAATCACCATGAATATCTCAGAAGGATCCTGTCTCATGTATAGTGTCAAGTGTCCTGGGTATACTGTACTTGATAAGACAAGTACGAGAATGTAAAGGGGTCACGAATGTCCATCTCTAGATGACATACACAACATCGCGTACGGTGTTGGCACCCGACTAATAATCGGACGCTAAGTAAGTCACACGGTCCTAGGTTAAGCATGCACAATGATATAAATAAAGCAAGAAAATATGCAACAAGAACTGTAAAGTTGGCAAGGTATACTTGCCCACTGATATATAAACAAGTCAATGAAATAAGTAGCAAAGCTGCAGGGTTTGGCAAGGTACACTTGCCTGGGGTTTGAATATCAACAGTTGTCCCTGTATCAGTGGATCCTGCAGGTACTCCTCCAAAAACTGTAATAAACATCACCAACAGTCTCAGAAGATATCAAATAGCTAGAAACGCCTGTCCTTAAGTCCAATTTGGACACAAGGGCAAAAATGACATTTTCGGGTCAAAGCGGGATCCATATGTGGGCCACTTTGCACCGAAAAGCGTGTCAGGGTCAAGGGTCTCCGAATTCGTCAAACTTAGTGTCAACAAGTCAGGATCGATGATACGAACCCAACGGAACTTCCAGAATTGGATTCCGATGAGCCGATCACAAAATCGTCCGTCAAGTGGAGCCTGCCACGATACACGATTTTGTCAACGTTCTCAGAATCGAACCAAACTTGGGTCACAGGACCAGCGTATTGCTACGAGTCCGATGGCGCAAGTTTTGTCTCGATCCGACGTGTGTACACAAAGTTACAGCGTGTTCCAGAATGGGCGGATACGGGACGTTGGCGGATACGCGTTGATTCCGGTGTGCACGCACATCCAAATCAACTTCTGCAAAATTTCACACGTCCGTATCAACGACGCGCACGTTTCGGTAAAGACCGCGTGCGACCAAGTTGTCCCGTTTGGCGGGGCGCACTCAGTTCCGGGGTGAAACAGGGCGTTGGTTTTCCTGTTTTTGGATCGCGGTTTGCGATCACCACAGGGCGTGACGCACCGAGCGGGTTGCACGGGCATCGAGAGGGTTATACAGTCTACGCGTTGCAACAGACAGAATCGAAAACGGAATTACGAGGAGAGAGGAAACGCTACCTGAACAGGGCTCCGTGAATCTGAATTTCACGTGTCCGTGTGCATCCTTGACACGAGCTGTCCTGGCCGTGTCCGTGCTGCTGCTCTAGGGTTAGGGCTTGCCGGAGGGAGGCGGCTCGAGCGGAGGCTGGCGGCGAAGCAGGCAGCGCTCGGCTCGGGGACGGCTCTGGCCGGAGGGGCTTGCGGAGGTGGATGATCTCGAGGCGGAGGTGTCGCGGGGTTGCTGTCGAGCAAGGCGGAGCGGCGCTCTCGAGGGCTTCGATGGCTGTGAGCGTCGGTGGCTGCGGGCTGAGGAGAGGGTGCTGCTGCGAGTCGGGGGACGGCCGAGGGTGACCGGAGCGGCTCGGGGCTGCCCGCGGAGGGAGGCGGCTAGGGCGTCGGTGGTTTGGGGGAGATGGCGGCGGGGATGAGTCGGGGGAGGAGATGATCGAGGACGGGGAGTTCTCAGCGGCGGGGAGATGGCTCAAGGGACGGCGGCGTCGTTGTCGGGAGGTCGACGGCGAGGGGTTCGAGCGGCTGCGGCGGTGAGGAGATGAGAGAGGAAGGGTGCGGCGGCTGGCTGGGCACGGAAGTCGAGAGCATTTAAGGGGCCGCTACAGTGAATCCGGTAGGGTTAGGGTTTTGGTCGGGTTTCGGGTCCGGGTCGGGTTTGACTCGAATCCGACCCGACCCGACCCGTTACGCTGGGTTGGCTTGGTTCGGTTCAGTTTGAGTCGGTTTGGTTTGGTTCAAGTGAATCGGGTTCAGTCAGGTTTAAATCGGTTTAGTCCTACCTCGGTTTATAGGGCTTTAAAAATAATTCCGGAGTCCAATAAATTCACAGAAAATTACCCTATGTCCGGTTTTTCATTTTACACCATAAAATATTATTTCCATAATATTTTAACATCAATTAACAGCATTTAAATTTTTTTTTACTCATAATTACCTTAGTTTTAATTCCAGAAATTTATCGAAAAATTAGGAAAAATTATATTAAAATATTCTGAAAAATCAGGGTGTTTACAGTCTAGGCCAACAGAAAAGAAGAGTCGCCACTTGTCATCCACCAAGAGCAGTCGACAATAATTTGCTTTTGCTTTTGGAAAAGTAAAGGTGAAAGAGACGTCCACTGATAAAGCAAAGTTTCTGACAAAATTGCTGGTAACGTCACCATCGTGCAACAGTGAAGTGGATAACCTACTACCAAAAGTTGCAAAAAGTCATCCTCAGGTCATGTGATGGAAGGAGGATGGGCCCTACCTGAATTATAATTTGTCGTCATTGATAGGGTCAATAATTGCCTGATAGAAATTATCAGCAGACATATCATCCAGGTTCGTATCCGAAGCTGCGCTGGAGATATCCATATCGAAATTTGCATCAAATTGTGCTTTCAGGAATTGAAGGCACTTCTTCTTTAATTCTTCTGCTGATATTTTAGGATTCTTTCTGATTAGAGAATCCTTAAGTTTGGTGATCGTATTATCACCGAAGAGTTCATTTTGGACACGTTTGTCCATCTTACTTTCATCATCCTTGATGGATGCCTTAACTTCCATCAATTTATCTTTTTCATCAATCCTTTGCCACCATTTCACAAGGAATTTACGTGACAGGATGGGAATATTGTTGGAATTAAGTTCATAATCAACTGTCCAACGAAATATATATGGGATCTGAAATTGTACATAGAAATATAGTGTACTTTTTCCCCCAAAAAGATGATCATCCTGGCATCGAGGATAGGATAAAATCCACTGTGAGAATTGTTCTTGAATTGGAGTAGGAATGATATCCAGAGTGACTCCAAGCTTCAACCACCAGTCGAAGAACCAGGAGGGTATTTCGTTCTGAAGAATTTCAGGACAAATACGAATAAACCAAGAATGGGTTCTGGGAATTCTCATAGTATAAAAAGTTATAAAATGACTGAATATAATCCCAATAATTATAACTGCAGACAACCACCTTGTCCTTCAGGAATTCCAGACCTAGGAAGTGTCGGCCTATACACTATGTTAGTTAGTGTTATATATATATATATATATATATATATATATATATATATATATATAAGATACACTATGTTAGTTAGATATATATATATATATATATAAGATACACTATGTTAGTTAGATATAATGATAAAAGAGAGAGATATATACAATAATAAATAATATATAAACTATGTCTTAGATCCATATATATCATGTATATGTTAATAAAAACATAAAGATTCTTTGACAATTTGGCTAAAAGAGGAAGGGATATTTCTCTGTTGTACTCCGGGTCATTGGTTCGAGTCATAAAGAAGCTGCGGTTTCTAAGTATTTTTTATTAGAGGGTCCCCTTACATCATAAATATGGCGGAGGCGGAGAAAGAGGTTGCGACGTCAATTACCTGGAAATCAAATATCCGGCTTGGAAATCAAATTTTGTGGTGGATCTTGTTTAGGTAATTTTTTCTATATGAGTTTTCATCCTATTTGTAGAAACTTTACTCTCCATTATTGAGAACTTTGACGGTGTCAAATTTCAATTATTGATTTTACTTTTTCTTGATTCGACGTTGGATTTGGCACTGATTGGTGTTTTTCCTTTGTTTGGACGCTAGATTTTTTTGCAATTATGCCGCCCTCACGTATCGGCATGTATCGATCGGTATCGGTTACTTATCGGCCGATACGGACTGATACAATAAATTTCTAAAATTTCTACCTTTTCTCGACCGATATTGATTTTTTTTTTTCTGGTATCGGATCGGATAGCCCCCAAACCGATCCGATCCGGCTGATACCGATACTTTGAACCTTGGTTTGTATGCGGACGTGGTTCAGAATGATAGTAGGTTATGCTTTGGTTCAACCCAAAAGGATTAACCTATTTAGTACTAGGGTTCAAGTTCATTTATCAATGTGGTTTTAGTACGTAGACTGGTTTACTTCAACCCAGATTGAACCTTTTTGGGGCTATGTTTCAAGTTTATTTATTAACTATCTTTTTTCTTCTTCTATTGCACGTGGTTTAGAATGAGTAGTAGACTAGGGTTTTTCATCAACTCTGATTAAACCTGTTTGGGGCCAGGTTCAAGTTTATTTACTCTCTATTTTTTTTCTTGTATTCCATTTGGAACTAAACTCCCTCTAAATAATAGTCACATGGTTCTCTCTACTGCTCAAACAAGTTCAGTACATAACACAGCAACCACACAAGCAAGACTGAACTCTTACTTGATGGCAATGATATTGGTTTGATTAAGCTTGCGTTAAGTCACTTGCTTTACTTTTGGAAGTAGACATGCTTCATAAAGAAGGTTCACATGGTTCTTAATACACTTGACGATTCAACTACACTTCATCATTGCCCATGATACCAAATTTTTAAGCTGTCATGGATGCTCCCAGTTAGGTCTATTAACCTGACTGCCTCTTCAAAGCTACTTTTCCATGTATATTGTTAATCTGGATATTTAGAATTATGAAAGCTACTTAGGAAATGAATGCTTGCTGTCTAAATTCTGAACATTTTGGTTCTAATTTTTTTTTTATTATCTCAATAACTCCAATTTTAAGGATTGTGAGTTTCTCTTTTTCCTATCGGGAAATAACTCCTTTTGTTTAGCATTTTGTTACTGGTTATCGCATGTCATTCTGAGTTCATTCCATTTTGCTTAAGGGTCCATTTGCACAGATGTACTACCTAATTTTTTGTGCATTTGGATTTTTTTATAACTTTTCGAGTGTTCTGTTTCTTGTTATAGCATGCACATCATCATTCCCACGATATGCCTCAGACTATGGCTTGATTGTGGCGAATGGCAGTTATGCCAGCACTGCTGGTCACTGTGTTCAATGCAGTTGCGGTCCAGGAAATCTCAAGTATACAACTGCAATACTATATCATTTTCTTTATTGCATTTTACATTTCCTCTGGTTAAGACCTGTTTGACCTTTTTGATCTTGCAGTTTGTATTGCACTCCAGCTTCGTTATCAGTGTCGTGTTCAAGTATGCAGTGCAGGAACAGCAATTTAATGCTGGGAAATGTTACATCACAACATACTAGTGCTGGATGCAACGTCACTTCTTGTACTTATGGTGGTTATGTTAATGGGACCATTATCACTACGTGAGCTTGCTAATTCCTACAATTACTATGTATGCATTTCCAAAATCAGCATCTGACTTGTGATTTTTTACTTGTAGGTTGTCAACTTCTTTGCAGCCTCAGTGCCCAGGTAAACTATAAACTAGAATGTTATTCATCACTTGCATATGCAGATAAATATATGAATGTTACTGAAACTCTGCTTGGAATTTGAAACAGGGGTACACCAGTTCCCTGCTCTCATACCCCCGCCAACTGAAGTAATCCATGATTCATATCTTGCTCCATCACCATCGCCACCGCCATCATGGTCAGGTGGTCCTGTGAAGACACCAAAGACTTCGTCGACAGGATCTTTTGTACTGCCTGGTGTTTCTCCTGTGAATGGTCCTGCTGGAAGTTTCTCTGCAGCAACTTCTTTTGTCAATCCGTGGAATCACCTTGTTGTAGTCTGCATTTTGCACCTGTTTCTTGCGTTTATGATGTAAATGGTTCAATTTTTAATTCAAATTTATGTTCACTGTACTCTGATTTTTGCTCTGGGTAGTTCTTATGTATTTGACCTCTGTACGATAGATTTGGTCAGTTTTCTTTAGCTGTTTCAATTGGTAAATTATAAGTTCTGTGATGCTTGTTTGTTGTTAGATACTGTAGTGCCCCGTTCTGCGTTGGCACTATGTACAAGTGCTATTGATTTGAAGTCTTTCTGAAGAGCTTCATGTTGGGACACAAGACGATTGATCTGGGTGAGTGGGCAGAACTTTATTCTTTGATTCTTTCATGCCTAATAAAGAATCTGGTTTTATAATTGCTTGTGCTAAGAAGATAGTGTTCATAAGAAGATTGATAAGAACTTGAACCTGCATGCTTAACTAGATAACCTGTATTGCTTGTCTAATGAATAAACCCATGCCATGCTAAGTATAGAAAATAATGTTGCAAGCTAAGTTACACGGTCACTGCTATTGAATGAATTGATGCCATGCTAATAAATAAGATTAAAAGAATGATCATATGTTTCCATCAAATGCTAGAGAAAAAGTAGAAATGCATTCTTAGTTAAAAGAGAGAGAACTGCTTCCATGCTTGCTTAATAGAGACTGTTTACATGTTTCCTTCATCGTACTGTAAAGATAGAACAATATGAAATGCTTTAACTGTAACATAGAGATGACGGCTTGTTCGCACTGAGTAATGCACAACAAGAAGATGATAGATGGTTACGTGTCCCGTACATCTAATAAGAAGATAGAGCATTGATGGTTACGATCCCGTACATTGAAGGTTATGTGTTCCGTACATCAATATAGGCTGATAGAGTAGAGATGATATAAAAGAGTTTCTTGTTCATTGTCGACTTGCATCGTAATGTTAATCTGATAGAAGTTCATGCATTGCATTGGTTCGGACAACTTGTGCACAAGGATAATTCCACGATCGGTTCTTGGGGCACTGGGGACCATTCGTCCTAGGGGGGGGATCGGAGAGAACACCCTGAGGCAAAGAAGTCCTCGCGATCAGGCCGGTGTTCATGTCCATTAGTTAGCTGGTTCACACGTCAAAGCAGCTAGTATGAGTGTATATCAGTGTAGTGTTAGGCCGTGATAACACCGTTACTAATCATGGGGAAGAACACTCATGACTAGGTCGCATACTATGATAGCCTTCTTGCATACCTAACTATTTGATGCCGAGACGAACATAGAATATTACTTATATGTTTATGTAAATTGTTGTTAACTTGTATGTCTGTTGCAGGAATAACCGTTCGACTGTGGGTAAGAATCACTGAATAAGTGATAAATTATATTCCTTATGTTCATTATCGTAACCGCTCATGAGATGTATCTATTTTGCTTGAATATGATGCTGTCTATTTAAGATGAGATGATAGTTCACTAGATGTTGCCAATGCTCCTAGAGTAAATGAATATGGCTCACGATACACACTGCGCACTTCATGATAGAGTAATTCATATTGCATGCCTAAATTGAATATGAACTCTGATTTCAAAGATGTTTTCAAAAGAAGTAAATTGACTCTGATCTTGTATTGCATGAAATGAACCTAGGTAAAAGTAGCAAGATCACTAGTAATGTAATATTATACCACATGATTACTTAGTGTTGGTTTTAGAGAGTATTGTTTTTGTTCGTTGCTTTATACTCACCAGTGCTTTTTTCAAAGTGTTGACCTCCCCCACCAGTTTGTTCGCAGGTGCGGGATTGTCCGAAGAAGCGATAACCGATCCTCATCCTCAGGAGCCGGAGATCATGAGTCGAGATCCCTTGAGTTGTATCGAGATATTTTAAACTGCTTTTGTATAAAGGTATGTAATATATGGAGCGAAGTCATTGTATTTTGTATTGCTCTTGAGAGATGTAAGCCAATTGACAAGCCTTGTAGTCATTTCAGATATCAATAAAGAGATTATTTTCTTATACCATTGTCTTCATTTACTTTTCTGCAATATTGTGCCGCTACTTCTATCTTTGAATAGCTTATTTTGTGATTGTTCAAACATTAGTCTTGTGCAAGCGCAACTTAGGCTTGCACGGCATCACGTCCATGCGAGGATGATCGGTTCCGTAAAGCCCAAAGCAAGGACGATCGACCCTTACGAGATCGAGACGTGACATATCCTACTTTATGTGTGCTTGTTTGTTGCTATATACTAATTAACTGAAGTACTACTTTGAAAATGTGTCTACAATATTGTGCCGCTACTTCTATCTTTGAATATCTTATTTTGTGATTGTTTAAGCATTCGTCTTGTGCAAGCATAACTTAGACTTGCACGACATCACGTCCACGTGAGAACGATCGGTTTCATAAGACCCAAAGCGAGGACGATCGGCCCTTGCAGAATCAGGACGTGACAAATGTGTGTGCTTGTTTGTTGCTATATACTAATTAACTGAAGTACTACTTTGAAAATGTCTGATGGCTTTAACAAAAATTTGCCTGCTACAGCAATGTCCTAATTTGTCTACTGTGTTATCTGCTTCGATTGTTAACGTAAGTAGAAATGTTGGTATTTGTGGAGTAGATGTGCACTATAAAATCATGATCACCACATCACCTAAGCCTTCTTTTATCATAACATGTTTGTTAAGAAGAATAGAAGGTTCTATAAAAGGAGCAACAAAGTTAGTTTGTTGGTGGAGCTTGATAAACCTAATTTTTAGCTATGCAGTTTAGATCATGCAATCAAGAATCACTCCAAATTTCACTAGGGACAGAGCTAAAGTATATTACCAGGGCCATGGCGTCTCAAACTTCTACAAACTTTGAGCTGCTTGCCTTCTCTTAACTTTGCGAAAACTGAAAAATGTGTAATACAACTTTCCAAAATTTTGAAAGCATATGTTAAACTTTTCTTATTGTTTCCAACATGTTGTTAGTCTCTGCTTCTTTAGAGCGACACACATTTGCTTTTGGTGAAAAAAATATTCTTTCAAATCTAGAATGTCTGGTTGGCAAGTTGTTCTTCCTGAACGAGCAGAACTCCGTCTAAAATTTAAGGAAAATACTACCTCTATACATAACTCTAAGCCGAGGCATCCCACTACCCCATACATTACTAATAGACTTATTGATATCAATATCACAAATCAAGCACACACAACTGGAGATAAATATACACCACTCAGAGAATTGAATCACTTAGCACACAAACATTCCTTCTCTACACATAGAGTCAGCGTCTTATACTGGACAAATCTTACCATGGTGGTCCCAACGACCATAAATATAACATCCACTTTCCTGCCACTTGGCAATCACTTGAAATTAAATTGTAATAATTCCACTTGGACAAGTTGTTTCCATTCGCTGAAGTTTATGCTCAGTTCCTTTATGTTGTGCAACATTCGAATAATCATTTTTTGATCATCCAACATTCGAATTATCATCCAACTTCCTTTACTCACAAGTTACTACAGTACCTCTACTGATATTTTATTGATCATCCAACATTTAAATTATAATTTTTTTCTAAACAATCCGTCTTACAGTCATTTCAAATCATTTATTGTTGCTCTTTGAAGCCATCGCTAATTAAAAAAAAATAACCACATTAGAATCATAACATATATAAACTTATTGTATTGAACTTTCAGTAGAATATCAAGGAGGGTCAAAAGACTTTTGATCACGAAAGCAACTTAGAGTTGAACAAAATCAATCGAGGATCCAAGAAAACTAACAACGCTCTGATACCATTAATTATGTTACGCCACAGTTCTACTGAACTAGAAGTCGCCATTAGGTCTGATATCATACAAGTCTAAATTGTACTCGTACAAGACATGGACATACATGGTCGATAAACATAATGGTAGACAAAAGATATATGAAAATGATTATCTTTATTGATAATTTGCAGCGAACAAAATCAATTGAGGATCCAAGAAAAATAACAATACTCCGATACCATTATGTTACGCCACGGTCCCACTAAACCAGGAATCGACATTATGTTTGATATCGTACAAGTCTAAATTGTACTCGTACAAGACATAGACATACATGGTCGATAAATATAATGGTAGACAAAAGATATATAAAAATGATTATCTTTATTGATAATTTACAGCGGAATACAAAAGACACTCCATGGCCAACTTGTTGGCCCATCCGGTCTTAGTCAACTTGATTTTGATAGTTAACTAAACCATGCATTGATATGTCGCATCTGAAGCCTCAACACTGCTATTACATGTCGTTTGTATTGTGTCTATTCAAATGTAATCTTTATTTATTTGAGTCTAGGACTGATGTACGCTGAGTCGTACTGGCAAAACCAAGAACCTATAAACCAGATACCTAGTCCACTCAAATAAACCAAAGAACCTATCCACCAAATCAGGCCACATTCATTTACAAAGTCTACCATACTAGGAGACCGAACACGGGCCGAACTCGTGTCGAACTCGGTTACCCTTTTGGTATGAAATAAACCAGTTCAATAGCTCCTGATTTTTTGGCCCAACGGTTGAAAATTTAAATTAAACTCTAACCAAATTCTGACTGAATCATGTTTGCCTACAACCTATAAATAGGATTTGAATTCTCATTCTTACTCACTCAACCAATTCAACTATTCTTAAGTCTTCTATTCTCATTCTTACTCACTCAACCAATTCAACTATTCTTAAGTCTTCTATCCTATTGTGAGAAAAACCCCTAAGCTTTAACCTTTCCATCTAAAGAGCAACTCCCTAGCCTTCCTAGTGCCAAGTGCGACCTCGGTCTAGAAGTCTTCTGAGTTGTAAAGAGCTTTGTTCGATCTGTTACTCTCTCTCTCTCTCTCTAAGCTGTGAAGTTATGAGACTTCAGATCAAAACTCGTGGTATAAAGAAGTGGCAAGCCTTTGGATCAAAGTTTGTGATTCACTATTGGTGATTATAGATAGTGGAGAAACTCTGAGCTTTAGTTCTCGGGACTGGACTAGTCCTCTAAGAGGAAAATCAGTATACATCCTGATGTTTGCGTTTGCTTTCTCTCTACTTTACTGCTTTACTTTACTGTCTTTATACTTACCGTTAGTTAGAAATTGTCTTCATTCTGATAATATAAAATTGGATAGATTATTCTACTGCACTCTATTCACTCCCCCTCTAGAGTTGCCTCACGGTCCTACAATTGGTATCAGAGCTAGTTCTCTTGATATTTGGCTTAACATCCTAAGAGACTTATGACAACTGTTAGATCTATCCATACCAATAATGGTGAAGGCCTGTCCATAAATAGGCCACCCCTATTTGACGGTACTAACTACACATATTGGAAGACACGTATGAGATTCTACCTAAAGTGTAAGCCCCCTCAAATTCTTATTTTAGGTAGACTAGATATGGTTAAAAATTTTGGTTTAGCATCAGGGTGTTTAAGGTTTAGAAATTAGGTTGGGTAGACTGGTTCTTTAATCTAAACCATTGGTGCACCTTACCGTTGCTATAATAATTGGAGCCCAATAATAGCCTTTAATTTGCAACAAATTATTGCACTCTCGACCTGACAAGCCAACCTAGGCGCTGGATATTTTTGTCACTTACAAACACACTCCCTTGTGCTCTAATATAATTGCACAACTTTCCAGTCATAAAATCAATTCTTTAATCCTATGTCGCGTACCTATATCGTTGCCATCGATTTGGGGACACAAACTCAACCCGTTTCGCTGAGCTAATTAAAGGGGCCAAGACTGACACCAAGCCTACACCGTTCATGACCTTTGTGTCACTCCTAATTAAGACCCTATGTGTCCCCATTTAATTTAAGAGCACATGATATTTTATTTAATTAAATTAGGGACACAAACTTAAACTAATCCTAACCTAACCCCAATTTAACCCAATAACCCTTTCATGAGGCTCATACAAAACACACAATACCCTCTCACCCTAGAAAATACCAAACACCACTTCCCACACCAAATCCTCACCATTTTTCCTTCATGTGCATATACCCAAAAGTTAAGGGGCTTAATGTCAAAAAGGGTGCTAGGTGTCACCACCATATTGGTTAAAGCCAATGAAGAAACCCCCCTCCCAAACCTCACATATTCGGTCACATCACACACTCTCTCTCCCCTTGCAAAGTATTTTTCTTCTTGTGGAATCCTAACCATTGATTCAAATTCTCCCTCCCCCATCACAACCACTCATCCCCCTATATTAATACACACACACACACACACACACACACACATACTCTTCCCAAAGTGGCCGGCCCTAATCCCTAGAGAAACCTAGGAATCCCCCCCTCTCTCTCTCCTCCCTCTACTACCATCAGCCGAATCCTCCTTCCCTCTCCTTCTTCTTCTTCTTTACTTCTTCTTCTTCTTCTTCTTCTTCTTCTTCTTCTTCACTTCTTCTTCTTTATTTTGCCTCCTTCACTCAGCCGAGCTCCAGCCACCACCCGCTGCACTTCACCCGCAGCAGCTGTAACGCCCCGCAACCGCTCGGAGCGTTACGCTGAGTCGGATTGAATAAATCAATTGCTGGTTACATTTGAAATGTTGGATTTTGGGAAGAAGGATTAATAGAGTTTGTTTCAATGTGCAGATGGCTAGCGGGTTCAATGGAAATCAGGTGTTCGTTCAGAACAGTACTAAATAGCTGGATGGAAGCGATAATGTCGTCTTCCTTAGTCAGATCGGTCGAATGATTTGGAGAGCACGGCCTGCTCGTACGGTCATACCAGTTGAGTAGATCGTGCTTGCATCGGACCACGGGTTCAAGGGATTGGCCGTATCGGCAGGACATGATGCCTAACGGGATCAAACATTGTGAGTGGGCTCTTTCCCTTCTCCTCTACTCCTTCATGCCTAATAATATGGAAAACATGAAAAAAGGCTTGAACACTTGGGTTGAAACATTGGGAATCACTACACTGAGGCGTGCATAAAGTGTACGTCATTGGCTTGATAGGATTGTGGCTTGAAATGATTTACGCGTTGGTTAGTTGGAACTAGAGTTGGATAATACATTTGAGGCAGTCGGTTGGATACATTGGGATTATGCTTGGACGGTTGGAATTATACAAGTTGGAATGATACATTGAGGCAAATGGGAATATCGGGAATTCGGGCGAGCGAGCGTGCATCCGTGCACGAGTATCACTTGGTCGCTTTGTCTTGCAAAGCGAGCAGTTGCGGTTCGAAACCGAACAACTGCATCGGCGAGGGCGTTATACCACGGTTGGGGCATTTTGCCATGGGTTTGTTCCGAGTTGGGGTGTTGCATCCAATATGAAATATTGAGTTGAGCAGAGGCATTTGCCTATGGAAACACTTGATATTTTGGTGCCTTGGGCTATATATATTGAGGTCGAGATTTGGATTCTTTGGTTGGGTATGTTGGAAGAATGGTTATGGATGTTTTGGTTGGATATTCGGTTATGGATGCTTCGGTTGGATATTCGGTTGAACGAGTCTAGGATCGCTTGGTGGGGCGAGAATGTTCGATCCTCTCGTCATACCTACTTTCTGCATGTCACGGACAACCTGTGTACACAGGGTTTGACATTTCCTCGAAACGGCTTCCCGGGGCACTGGGACCGTATCGATCCGGAGGGAAATATTGATTTGTGCTAGTCACGATGCATTACGGGACCTCCAGCAGGGCTTGCATCCCGGGCTGATAGGGCGCACCGTTAATGCTTGGAATATGTCCTTTATGGCTTTGCCAGTGACTTCATATAGATAAGAGTTGGCTTGCTGTTCTTTTGTTGGTTTGGCTTTCGTGTAGGCGTGGCCACCTTGCCTCGGCAAGAGTGTGCACTCGAGATTGGAATATAAACTTTGGTTGAGGATGGATATTGAGGCGAGACTGATGGTTCGATATGTTATCGTGCAAACGATAGCATTGAGTAGGACGGGTTGCATGCTAGTTTACTCTGGGTTGGATATATATAAATGCTTGTCGATTGGTTTGAGTTGAATGCTTGCATGCTTAAACTTCTTTACAGCTTTCCTTAACATGTCATCCATATGCCATGAAACGAATCTAGGATTCAAACTAGTAAGATCATCATATAACTGTTTGCATTCACTATTTTACTTAGTGTCGGCTTAGGCGAGTGGGTTACCCCGCTCACCAGTACGGTTGTGTACTGACCCACGTTTGTGGGCAATATTTCAGGTATGCAGGCGTAGTGGCGCTGCTTGGATATACGGGACAAGATGTATGAACTGTAAGTACCTTTGTGGGCTAGAGAAAAGAGCAAGAGCATTTCATCGTCTTCGTGGCATCGCCTTTGTGGCATTGCCTCGGGGCATCTTATTTGGACCCTATCGTGAGCTTCGCTGCGTATTACTCTGATGTGTGCTTGGTACACAATACTTGATTTCCGCTGCAACTTGGTTGATTCAATGATAACATTTGGTGTTTGACAACATCGCCTTGTACGAGCGCAACTCCAGGCTCGTACGGCATCACGTCCCGATAGAACGATTGTTCCGCAGGAGAGCTGTAACGTGGTGATTCACGTTCAGCGGGAACTTTTGAGCTTGCGGAAGATTGGGGCGTGACAAATTGGTATCAGAGCGCCCGGTTCATTTCTTCGGACTTGGTCCTTCGCTTCATCACAAACTCTAAATAGCTTCCGCTTGTCGTTTAGCTCTTGACTCTACTCGGTGCCGCATCGGATGTTTCATGCAATAAGTCTATATATTGCTGGTTGTGGCTGCATTTTGTTCTTGGTTGTGTTTCTTTGGTTGGTTTTCGTAGGATCGCTTAGCCTCGTTAGGCGTTGTTGCATTCGTGCAGCAAGTTGGTTGGCGTTGTTGCAATTATGCAACAAGTTGTGGGCTTTCGTTGGGTTGGCTTAGCTTATCGTTCGGGGAGTTTCTGATTGTCTCAATGGATCAGTTGGTTGGCTACGAGATTTGGTTATGCGACATGTTTTGAGTAGAAACATTCGATGAGAATGGATCCTTGCACGAGTTGCTCGTCTAGCGAATGTGTTGGGAAAAAATTAGAATTTCGGCTATGGCGCATCGGTTGGGCATGTTTGAGTTTGGCTCGAGAATATCAGAATAGTGTTGAACGAGTTGCTCGTACAACAAATGTGTGGAACCATTGGGTATTGGGTTGAATTTTTCGGAAGAGAGTTCGATGCACGGGATTGCTCGTGTTGCGAAAGTATCAGACGGTTTGAGAAACAATGGGATAATTCAAGCATTGCCTGAGTTCTGTGTCAGACTCGAATGGGAAAAGGCATGATCACACAGAAGGGATGGTTCGAACGGATCTTGGATCAGTGCAAGGAATCGTAATACGAGTAACGACTTGATTCGGAGTGGTATATGGGATACCACATTGTGAGCAAGGCATTGGAAAATGTTTTGGTTGGACATCAATGGGAATTGCCTGAACGGACTCGGATAACGGGAATACAAGTTGGTTGGTACAAATCGGCCGAGTTGGAAAGAATGAAAATGGAGCAAGCGAATATTGAGTTAAGATATCGAGAACGGACTGATGCAAATGAAAGCATCGTTAGGCTTAAGAGGTGGGACGGAATCAGAACGAGCATTTGGGTTACGCTTGAGCAAAGTGATGGGATTATCGAAATGATATCGAGCACGGACTACGATTTTGGGAAATATATTTGAGCTGTTGGTTGAGTAATGAAACACGATTTGGTTTGGAGGAACAATAAGATGGATTCACACAAACTCGAAAGATTTTGGATATTGTTGCTCGAGAAGTCGACTCAGGTTTAGCTGAAATAGAATTTTGGGCAAGATGGTACAACAATGGTAGACGGATTCTCTGTAAGACGTGGACGGATCGTGGCAATAACGGAAGGCAAAAGATTATGGCGGATTGACTTTTGAAGATAGCTAAATGTGGGAGCGACGTCGAAATAAATCACTGTGCTGCTCGAGTAAGTTGGACGTACATTGTGGAACGTGGCAAACGGATATGTATTTGAGCAAGTCTTTGGTTTCGAGAATTATTGCAAGAGGTAGTGCGAGAATCGAACATGCAATTCGGAAATTGATGGATTCAGGGCAGAACGACGGATTGATGGAAAACGGTATCAACGAGCGTGGTTCTCGGATTCGGAAACTTCGCTCGGATGAATGGTTGGAATTTTGATTCAGATTTGGAGATAAGATATTGCATGGTTCATAGTAACTGTCCATCGTGATGATTACAATTATCGAGCGTAGCTTCGGGACAGCTGACCCTAAGCGACCTTGCCCGTCGAATTGGATATGAATATGGTAAACCCATAGAACGACCCTTGAGGCGGCATATTTGGGAATGCGTCGAGGGAAGATGTGTGTTGGAGATTTGGCTTATTGATTGAGTGTTGGATTCGAGAGACCCTTGGGATAGTCTTCAGCTGAAGAAGCAGCCAGAAGATCGAAGCGATAGTGGATGTAGCCTAGTCAACTGATGAGATTCAGAGTCGCAGATTTTTATCGATGGCATCGCCTCTGACTCATCGTGCCCTGGAAGGGAATAGCATTCATATGAATTGACGACTGTGAAACTAGCTCGTGAAGTTAAAGCAGCGGCTCGTTCAGATCAAATCCTTGCGAATACTGGAAGGGACGGATTTGCCTCAGATTTACAAGATGTCTCGAAACTTAGTCTGGGAAGCGTGCTCGTTCGGAAGGCAAAGGTGATGTCCTAATGCTTCGAGGCAGTGGAAGCAGTACGAAGAACTATTCCATGCGCAACCTAAGAATTGTGGCGAGTGTGTCCACGTTAAAATCGTGGCGACACTATCCCTTTGGCGTGGCGGCGAGATCTTCGTGGATCACACGAACCTCGATATAGATATTCACCCAGCGAGGTATTGAGATGGAAGGAAAATGTGTTGGACTGAGCTGATCTAAACAAAGTTGATATTTGGGTAAGTGGCATAGCTGGGGTAGATCAGTTGAGATGACCGTTCGGTGCATGAGATATATTTCGAGATATTGCTAGTGTGAATTCAGAAATAGTTGGATGGATTGAGTTGAAACACGAACTGATTGAGTCGGTAAGAAATCATCATATTTGAGAATAGTGCTCAATCGAAAAAGTTGGAAAGAAAATCGGGATTGATTCAATTGGGAGCAAAGCAAATGGATGCCTCGAACATAAAGATACCCTTGTAACTTGTTCAAATTTGCTATCGCAAAGCTCGGCTGAAATGCATGTATTTTAGGGACGCCTTAAATATATGTACGATCCAAAACTAAGCGATACGAGAAATTCGTATTGAGCTGCAAGGAGGATGTGGAAATTCGTAAAAATTTGTACGAGCATTCAGCAGAGCGAGATGTTGAGTCAGGATCGTGGATATGTGAGTTGCATAGAGCAGATCCATGAAATTGGATTATGGCAGGTGATAGGAATGTGTACCAGCACGGTTCGTGGACGAACCTGATTCTAAGTGGTATATTATGTAACGCCCCGCAACCGCTCGGAGCGTTACGCTGAGTCGGATTGAATAAATCAATTGCTGGTTACATTTGAAATATTGGATTTTGGGAAGAAGGATTAATAGAGTTGGTTTCAATGTGCAGATGGCTAGCGGGTTCAATGGAAATCAGGTGTTCGTTCAGAACAGTACTGAATAGCTGGATGGAAGCGATAATGCCGTCTTCCTTAGTCCGATCGATCGGATGATTTGGAGAGTACGGCCTGCTCGCACGGTCATACCAGTTGAGTAGATCGCGCTTGCATCGGACCACAGGTTCAAGGGATTGGCCGTATCGGCAGGACAGGATGCCTAACGGAATCAAACATTGTGAGTGGGCTCTTTTCCTTCTCCTCTACTCCTTCATGCCTAATAATATGGAAAACACGAAAAAAGGCTTGAACACTTGGGCTGAAATATTGGGAATCACTACACTGAGGCGTGCATAGAGTGTACGTTGTTGGCTTGATAGGATTGTGGCTTGAAATGATTTACGCGTTGGTTAGTTGGAACTAGAGTTGGATAATACATTTGAGGCAGTCGGTTGGATACATTGGGATTATGCTTGGACGGTTGGAATTATACAAGTTGGAATGATACATTGAGGCAAATGGGAATATCGGGAATTCGGGCGAGCGAGCGTGCATCCGTGCACGAGTATCACTTGGTCGCTTTGTCTTGCAAAGCGAGCAGTTGCGGTTCGAAATCGAACAACTGCATCGGCGAGGGCGTTATACCACGGTTGGGGCATTTTGCCATGGGTTTCTCCGGAGTTGGGGTGTTGCATCCAATATAAAATATTGAGTTGAGCAGAGGCATTTGCCTATGGAAACACTTGATATTTTGGTGCCTTGGGCTATATATATTGAGGTCGAGATTTGGATTCTTTGGTTGGGTATGTTGGAAGAATGGTTATGGATATTTTGGTTGGATATTCGGTTATGGATGCTTCGGTTGGATATTCGGTTGAACGAGTCTAGGATCGCTTGGTGGGGCGAGAATGTTCGATCCTCTCGTCATACCTACTTTCTGCATGTCACGGACAACCTGTGTACACAGGGTTTGACATTTCCTCGAAACGGCTTCCCGGGGCACTGGGACCGTATCGATCCGGAGGGAAATATTGATTCGTGCTAGTCACGATGCATTGCGGGACCTCCAGCGGGACTTGCATCCCGGGCTGATAGGGCACACCGTTAATGCTTGGAATATGTCCTTTATGGCTTTGCCAGTGACTTCATATAGATAAGAGTTGGCTTGTTGTTCTTTTGTTGGTTTGGCTTTCGTGTAGGCGTGGCCACCTTGCCTCGGCAAGAGTGTGCACTCGAGATTGGAATATAAACTTTGGTTGAGGATGGATATTGAGGCGAGACTGATGGTTCGATATGTTATCGTACAAACGATAGCATTGAGTAGGACGAATTGCATGCTAGTTTACTCCGGGTTAGATATATATAAATGCTTGTCGATTGGTTTGAGTTGAATGCTTGCATGCTTAAACTGCTTTACAGCTTTCCTTAACATGTCATCCATATGCCATGAAACGAATCTAGGATTCAAACTAGTAAGATCATCATATAACTGTTTGCATTCACTATTTTACTTAGTGTCGGCTTAGGCGAGTGGGTTACCCTGCTCACCAGTATGGTTATGTACTGACCCACGTTTGTGGGCAATATTTCAGGTACGTAGGCGTAGTGGCGCTGCTTGGATATACGGGACAAGATGTATGAACTGTAAGTACCTTTGTGGGCTAGAGAAAAGAGCAAGAGCATTTCATCATCTTCGTGGCATCGCCTTTGTGGCATTGCCTCGGGGCATCTTATTTGGACCCTATCGTGAGCTTCACTGCGTATTACTCTGATGTGTGCTTGGTACACAATACTTGATTTCTGCTGCAACTTGGTTGATTCAATAATAATATTTGGTGTTTGACAACATCGCCTTGTACAAGCGCAACTCCAGGCTCGTACGACATCACATCCCGATAGAACGATTGTCCCGCGGGAGAGCTGCAACATGGTGATTCACGTTCAGCGGGGACTTTTGAGCTTGCGGGAGATTGGGGCATGACAGCAGCCACCTCCATCAGCACAGCCACTGCACCGGAGCAACCCAATACTGCCGTACCTTATCGTCAGCACCCCCGCACCACCACCTCCACGACCTTCACCACCACCACGACCTTCACCGCCGTACCTCATCGTCAACACCCCACACCACCACCTGCTGTACTTCACCCGCAGCAACCGCCTCCATCAGCACAGCCACTGTACCGGAGCAACCTAACACTGTCGCACCTTATCGTCAACACCCCCGCACCACCACCTCAACGACCAGCTTCACCACCACCACGATCTTCACCGCCGTACCTCATCGTTAACACCCCGCACCACCACCTCTACAACCAGCTTCACCACCACCACCACGACCACCATCTCCAGCACCACCTCCTCCATGTAGCCGAGCACCACCTCCTTCATGCAGCCGAGCACCCCCACCACCTCGGTCGACACGTGCGCCACCCCTGCGGTCGACGCCATCCCTGACCGAAGTCGCAGCATCGTCGCTGCCACTACCCCAGCCACCGGGGTAACTCCTCACCCTTCTCTTTTTGTGTAGTATGATGTTTGTGTTAGAGAAACCATAGTTAGGGTTAGGGTTACGTAAATACTTCATATGCATTTTTATGGTAAATATTGAGGTTAGGTATGCATGTGAAAATGGTTATATAGTATTTTAATTACGGTTATTATTGTTAACTTGATAAATTATAACTAATTATTTGAGGATGAATAAATTGGGTGTATAAAATAACGTCTGTGAATACAAGGATGGTATGGTTGAGCATAACTTGAACGACTGAAATCACTGTGATGAACATTAGGGGATTGGAGATTTTGTTGAGGACGTTATACTGAGTGTTGATTGTATTTGATGTAACGTTACCCTAGTCAACTTGGGTCAACCCTCTAGTTAGTATCTATGTGAGCTATATATAACTAAGACAAAAGCCTATGCTAGACGTGTGTCACCTCTTATTTTAGAATAGTATCGAGATAGATTATTGATTAATTTTATATATCGTCTCTAGGTACTTCGGGATCCACGGACTTGGACGTTGTACTGGAGCCCCGCCTTTAGCATCCGGATCCAGGCAAGTGTACATTGCCATCCTGTATCTTAGTTTCCAGATTACTATTTATTTTATCTATGCATTATGCGCGCTTTGGATCAGAATCGTTACTTAGCGTCCGGGTCGTAACCGGGTGCAGACGTTCGTTGGTAATGTCTAGTATCGATTGATAGATATTTGTGACACCTTGATGTACCTACTTGGTTACATCGAAACCCTAGGACATATTCAGACACTGTCATCGTGCCAGACTTCCTGTATCCTGATACTGTCAGCATGACCAGAATCTGGGATGAATTTAGGGTCGTGTTTTGTTGATAGTTACTTCAGTATGACGAGGCTGTTAGATAGAGGTTCTGGTTCAGCGAATACTCATTGACTGCATTGGGAGGAGAAGACAGTTACTAGACGTTTGGGCTACTTTGCATGCGCTATATATATGTATATGTTCCTATTTTTGTAGTGATTCTGTATCCGGAGTCGTAGTATCACCCGTGTGACTCTGTGCTCGAAGCTACGGTACACCCCGTGTGTCTCTATGCCTCGGAGATACGATTTTATATTTGGAAAGCCCATGCGTCGAACATTGTCTTCAAAGTTGCATCTCACTTAGGTGTTTTTGCTAGATTACACCGGCGTATCACATGTTTCCTTTATGTTTTACTATGGCATATTATTTTTGTACCTTGTTACATCCCTCTGAGGACCTGGTCCCTTCCAAGCTTAAGCGATGAGGACTACCCGGAGGAGTACGGACATGGTGTATATCCAAGAGCAGGACCTGTTACAGAGGACGAGATCCTTCCCGAGGACTTCTTTTGATCTCTGGTGGTGACTTCACCCTAGGCCGGTATAATTATCTAGTTTGCAGATACCGGCCCTAGTTATCTTACTGTTTCCATTCATTCAGTATTTGTATTAGCGGGTTTGTTCCCGTGTGACTCTACTCGTATTTGTATTATGATACATTTCCAGTCTTATTTCCCTTCTGCACATTAGTAGTTATGATTTCTCTATGTGCTCTATATTCAGATGTTTGTGGATGAGATTTAGTTTCATTGTCTGTGTGTTATATGTTGGGTTTTATCATTGTACTTTGTGGATGAGATTTCCAGTCTTATTTCCCTTCTGCACATTAGTCGTCTAACACAAGAGTATGAAGCATTCAAGATGAAGCAAAATGAGATAATCACTCAAATATTCACGAGATTCCTCGACATCGTTAACCCTCTATTATCACTCGGCAATGAGTACATCAATCACGAGAAGATTTACAAAATACTCAGGGGACTCACCAAGAACTGGAATCCCAAGGCCACCGCAATTATAGAAGGAAATGATCTTACCACGATGACCCTCGAGACGCTTACGGGCAAGCTGATGACTCACGAGCTGGATCTCAAGGAATTTAAAGAACCCACTCCCAAGGAGAAGTCGATCGCTCTTAAGGCGCATCACAAAAAGGTCACCAACTACAACTCCGACGACAATGAGTCTCAAGATGAGAAAGTTGCCCTGACCACAAAAAACTTCAGAGAATTTCTAAAGATTGAGACATCAAAGAAGAAGGAGCCAACTGACAACAGTGATGAAGAGCCTATATGCCACAACTGTAAGAAGACATGGCATATAAAGAAAGATTGTCCAACCTTAAGAAAAAGAAATTACAATAATTACTCATCCAGAAGAACATCATCATGAAAATATGCAAACACTAG
The DNA here is from genome assembly GCA_036927795.1 of Iris macrosiphon. Taxonomy (NCBI): domain Eukaryota; kingdom Viridiplantae; phylum Streptophyta; class Magnoliopsida; order Asparagales; family Iridaceae; genus Iris; species Iris macrosiphon. The sequence goes on from JAYESA010000018.1 coordinate 13,208,207, forward strand.
TATTTGGCACGAAGGTGAAGCTAGTAAATCCGAAGAAGATAATCCTCGAGAAGCAGCAAACCTATGCTTCATGGCGTTAGCTGACCAGGTAACGGATAATGACTTATGATGATTTTACTTTTGATGAACTAGGTAATGCTTTTAGTGATTTGCTTTATGATTTTAGAAAACTTAGAAATAAGTACAAACATGCTAAGAAAGATGTTCAAGAATGTCAAACTGAAATAGAGAGACTAACATCTCTACTAAGTGAAGTAAATGATACCTCAAACGATTCAGACGAGAATTCTAGACTTAAGCTTAACCTCCACGAGGCACTTGCCAGTCTTGACAAGAGCTCTCAGGCGAAAGCTAAACTTAAGGAAGAACTCGAATCTGAAAAGAAGAAGTATTCCATTGCTGCACATAGAATAGATGCTCTTACTGCTAAATATGATGAAGTATATGCTACTTCTAAAAAGTTAGAGATTAGATTGGATAAACAGGTAGAACAAACCTCCACCCAACCTAACACGAGACACGTAGCAAGATAAAAGAACACTCACAGCTATGCTCCTACCTATATGCATAACAGTTCATGCAATCATCATGCACATAGAACCAAACACGATCATGCATTCTATTATAGATATCCATGAAGACCACAAAGAAATGTCAAACACAATCATGTATTCTATCCACATAGACCACAAGAAACTGCTTCACACAATCATATCTATTATGCTGCACCAAGCATCAATCACACAGCTATATGTGTAGTGCCCCACTCTGCGTCGGTACTATGTAATCAGGTGAGTGGGAAAAACTTCGTTCTCTGATTCTTACATGCTTTAATAATAAATCTGAGTTTTTGAATGCTTATTTTCATTAGAGAATGATAGAACCTGCCTTGCATACTAAATAAGAGAACTCACATAGCTTGTCTTTGAAACGAACTTCTGCTTAACTAAGAGAACCTGAAATGCTTGTCTAAGAGTAAGGGTTTGCATGAACATATTCCACTATCGCTTATGCTTCGAGAGAACCATATCGTGTGCTTGAACTTGTTCAGAAAGAGGGCGGCTAGTCCGCAACAAAGATATATGGTCTGATGGTTCATCTCGTCTGCATCCTAGAGTTTATTTGATAGTGTTTTATGCATTCGCATCGGTCGGACAATGGCTATTGGTGGAGAGCTGAACCTTGGTCACGGCTGCTACAGGGATAGTGGAAAGCAACCATGAGTCACAGATAGCATCAGATAAAAGAGTCATTGGTTAGCTGGATTAACCGCTACCGATCCTGAGATACTCGGGGACTGCACTGCATATAAGATAGTTCATTGTGTTGGCTTCATAGAGGATTATCCCTAGATGTGCATTTGTCCCTAGAGTCTTTGAGTATAGCTCACGAGACACGCTGCGCACACACTGATAATAGAACGATCGGCTTGTCTTGCTTGCTTGCTTATATCGAATATGAACTATGTTTTCAAAGATGTTTCCAAAGCAAAGTAATGCGAATCCGTTCTTGTGCTGCATGTAACGAACATAGGTAAAAACTAGAAAGATCACTAGTAATGTAATATTTTATAACATGATTACTTAGTATTGATTTTAGTGAATGTTGCTTCTGTTCAGTTGTTTATACTCACCAGTACTTATAAAAGTGCTGACCCACCAACAGTTTACTTGCTTGCAGGTACTGGATCGTCCGAGGAAGCGATAGGCGTACCTCATCCCCAAGACCTGGAAATCTGGTTTTGATTTGCCTCGAGCTGCTTTCGTATAGAGGAGCATAATGTATGGAACGATGCCATTGTATTAAAGAGAACCCTATCCCTCGATTTGCCCCGAATACTCAGATGGATAAATGCTTGCAACAATGTCCTCCACTGCTTACTCGATAGATACGATGATAGCCAAAAACTTTAACAATGTTGCCTTATGCGGGCGCAACCCCAGGCTCGCACGGCATCACGTCCCTGTATCAAACGACCATACGCCCTGCGGGAGCGCCGAGGCACAGTGATTCGCGTCCGGCCCGACGGAAGACGGTGGTCGGAAGGCCTTCGGGATCGCGGTATGACATAATGGTATCAGAGCGATCCGATTCTTTGCCCAATCCGTTGCTATGACTCTGAGAAGTGCTCAATTGCAATAGAGCATTCCATACAATAAGTCCATAGATATTCTCAAAGTTGTGCAAAAAGTTTTCTGGATTCGATTAGTTGCTTGAGAGTGCTTTCGTGCTTGTGTTTTATTTTTTATTGAGGACGGCGAGGGATGAGGACTATCGCTGCCCAGAATATCGAAAGGTTTTTCCTTAAAGTTTCGAGGACGAAACTTTTTATTGGTGGATAAGTATGTAGTGTCCTGCTCCGCGTCGGCACTATGTAATCAGGTGAGTGGGCAGAACTTCGTTCTCTGATTCTTGTATGCCTTAATAATGAATCTGAATTTTTGAATGCTTATTTTCATAAAAGAATGATAGAACCTGCCTTAAATGCTAAATAAGAGAACTCACATAGGTTATCTTTGAAACGAACTTCTGCTTAACTAAGTGAACCTGAAACGCTTGTCTAGGAGTAAGGGTTTGCATGAACATGTTCCACTATTGCTTCTGCTTCGAGAGAACCATATCGTGTGCTTGAACTTGTTCAGAAAGAGGGCGGCTAGTCCGCAACAAAGATATATGGTCTGATGGTTCATCTCGTCTACATCCTAGAGTTTATTTGATAGTGTTTCATGCATTCGCATCGGTCAGACAATGGCTATTGGTGGAGAGCTGAACCTTGGTCACGGCTGCTATAGAGATAGTGGAAAGCAATCATGAGTCACAGCTGCTAATAGCATCGGATAAAAGAGTCATTGGTTAGCTGGATTAACCGCTACCGATCCTGAGATACTCGGGGACCGCACTGTATATAAGATAGTTCATTATATTGGCTTCATAGAGGATTGTCCCTAGATGTGCATTTGTCCCTAGAGTCTTCAAGTATAGCTCACGAGACACGCTGCACACACCCTGATAATAGAACGATCGGCTTATCTTGCTTGCTTGCTTATATCGAATATGAACTCTATTTTCAAAGATGTTTCCAAAGCAAAGTAATGCGAATCCGTTCTTGTGCTGCATGTAACGAACATACGTAAAAACTAGAAAGATCACTAGTAATATAATATATAACATGATTACTTAGTGTTGGTTTTAGTGAATGTTGCTTCTGTTCAGTTGTTTATACTCACCAGTACTTATAAAAGTGCTGACCCACCAACAGTTTACTTGCTTGCAGGTACTGGATCGTCCGAGGAAGCGATAGGCGTATCTCATCCCCAAGACCCGGAAATCTGGTTTCGATTTGCCTCGGGCTGCTTTTGTTTAGAGGGGCATAATCTATGGAACGATGCCATTGTATTAAAGAGAACCTTGTCCCTTGATTTGCCCCGAATACTCAGATGGATAAATGCTTGCAACAATGTCCCTCCGTTTCTTACTCGATAGATGCGATGATAGCCAAAAACTTTAACGATGTTGCCTTGTACGGACGCAACCCCAGGCTCGTACGATATTACGTCCCGGTATCAAACGACCATACGCCCCGTGGGAGCACCGAGGCACGGTGATTCGCGTCCGACCCGGCGGGGGACGGTGGTCGGGAGGCCTTCGGGATCGGGGCGTGGCAATATGTCACTACTGTGGTAAAAAAGGATATATATCTAGATTATGTAGAACAAAAAAATTAGTAGATATGAATGTTTATGCAGGGGTACCAAAAACTAACACAGCAGGACCCTCAAGGAAATGGGTACCAAGGGTTACATCTATAACTTATTTTGTATGTGGACCAACCCTCTCATGCTAGAAGCAAGTGGATTCTCGATAGTGGTTTCTCACGACATATGACTGGTGATGCTAACATATTTGCAATGCTATCAATGAATAAAGAAGGTTATGTCTCCTTCGGCAATAATCTCAGAGGATATATTATTGGTAATGGTAATATAGGTGTTCCTCACTATCCTGTCATAAAAGACGTTTGCCTAGTAACGGAATTAAAACACAACCTACTCAGCATCAGTCATCTAGTTGACCATGGTTATGGTATTAACTTCATTATAAATAAATGTTCTATCTATGAAAGATCCACTGGTAAAGTTATCTTTGAAGGGATCAGGGAAGACAATATATATATTTTCTATCTTACAAAAGACACTGACAATGTAGAAAAATATCTATATGCCAACAAAGATGACAGCTGGCTATGGCATATGCGTCTAGGACATACAAACATGGACACTATTGCAAGACTATCTATAAAGAAACTCGTTATGTCGCCAAAAGTAAAGGATTCAGAATATTCAACAAAACCTCATTGATTGTTGAAGAATCAATCAATGTTACATTTGATGAATGTAGCGCCCCGTTCTCCCGATGCGGAGAGTGCGACTAAGAAACACAAGACGGTATCGTTCGATCGGGATAGATTGAATTAAGAACTCGTCCTCGTTATGGATTTATTTCTTCGGAATCGATTCCCATATTCAGTGGACTGTGCCCCAAGGATCGGCTTAGCGGCAGAGTCAGGAGGGACCTCTCCGCTGCTATCTTTTATTGCCTCAGTTTTCGATGTCGCTTGTTGCTTTCGTGCTTTGAGTTGGTTTTGGGATTTGCTTGTTTTCCTTGAACGATTTTGATGGTTTTCATTGTTTTCGTTCATTGAACTGCATTTCAATTCCGAGATTGGAAAGAGAGGAAGAAGTATTAATCAAGCTGTTCGTGTACAGGTGAACGAGCAGTAGGCGGCTTACGAGCGGAGTCGTGAAGTGCCTCTTTCCTTCTCTTTTCCTTCCAACCAAGTGAGTGGCTACCAACCCGATTAGCTAGCCCTGCTCCCAAGCTTCACAGCTAAAAATCTGCACTCTCCTTTGCCCCGATCAAACGATACCAAGTAATAATAAAAGATACCAAGATAAAAGAGAATAGACTTGGTAATACTGCTTGTCAATCAAACTTGTGAACGAATACTTGTATGCATGCTTGTTCGTTTGGAATGTTCGTTATATGTTTCAAGTTTAGATAGAATGCATATCTCTATGAAATATTGTTATGCATATGGAACACACTTTTCTTTGCCATAGATGGATCATATAGACTATGCAAAGACTGTTGTGTATGGAACTTGTATCGTGCTAGAAATTATCTTGAAACGTGCATGGATTGATGGAAAACTTAACGAACGCTTCGATCACGGACAACTTGTGCACAAGGTTTTGGAGGTTTCGCGGACGGTCGCCAGGGCGCTGAGACCGATCCGATCCGGACGGAACATATGGATTAGTCAATTGGAATTGAGGAAGTAAACGACATGTGGCGGGGCTCGCAACCTGCGTCGCATATCGTTTTCTATCCCGTGACTATAACTCGTCCCTCGTGGCACCACGCCAGTGATCTCTATGTATATTTAAACCTGTTGCATACTAACTTGTGTCTTCGTGGCAGAGAAGGCAAGGTAAGTATTGTGCAGGTAATTCAGACGGTCAGGTAAAATCCACCGAACGGTGGCACGTTCATTTCAGTAAATTCTATATGCTGCTTACTTGTAAATGAACTAAGACAAGATAGAAACCCACAAATATGCATGCTTCATTAAAACAACGTATTGATTGGTATAGTCAGGCTAGCTCGCCTTCACCAGCATGTTTCGATATGCTGACCCTCGTTGAAACAGGTTCTCCGCACCAAGGCGAACCGAGCGATGAGCCGAAGTCGTCTACCCGATCCAGTCCAGCTGTTGGCGCACCTTCACCGCGCCCCTCGAAGCCTTTTAAAGCCAGAAGCTGCAACTCTTCATACACAAATGCAGCTCCGTGGCAAAGCGATCCTCCAGCCTGGAGGTCTTTATCATTTTGAGTTTATAAAGGGATGTAATGTACATGACTGTTATCTCATTTTGAGTCAACCCTTTTGTAAGCCGTTCGGCATATTAGCTGACTCGTTCAGGAGTTTGTAATAGATGTTCATTATCAATAAAGAGAACTTTTCTATGTTTCAAATCTGTGTTTCAATTTATCTGTGTACTCTGAATATGTGCTTGCTATGCAAATCATTAAAGCCTTGTGCGGGCGCAACTCCAGGCCCGCACGGCGGTCACGATTCGGGGGACGCCTCAAACGATTCTAGGAATCGGGTCGTGACAATGAACACAACACTCAAGCACTAAAGAAAGCGACGATGACGGTAGTCAACCCGCAACCAATAAGACATCAGAAGATACAAACAGTACAAGTCATCCGAAAAGTCTGCCAAGGAGACTAAAGTTCTCTACAGATCATCCTGAGGACTTGGTAATAGGTGATGTATCAAAAGGTGTAAGTACACGTTCCTCAAATAGAGACATCATTGCAAATTTTGCTTTTATTTCTCAAGTATAACCTAAAAATACTGATGAAGCTTTTGCTGATGAATTTTGGATTTCTGCTATGCAAGTGGAACTCAACCAATTTGAACGTAATCAAGTTTGGGAACTTGTTCCTAAACCTAAGGATTATCCGATCATTGGTACTAAATGGATTTTCTAAAATAAATTAATGAGGATGGTTCAGTTACACGTAACAAAGCACGTCTCATAGCTCAATGATACAACCAAGAAGAAGGTATTGACTACGATGAGACTTATGCTCCTGTTGCTAGACTTGAATCTATCTGAATGCTTTGCGCTTTTGCTAGTTTTTATAACTTCAAACTTTTTCAAATAGATGTTAAAAGTGCTTTTCTAAATGATGTTATCAAAGAAAATATTTTGGTTAAACAACCCCCTGGTTTTGAAGATTTCAAATACCCTGACCACGTACTCAAGTTACGAAAGTCTCTATACAGATTCAAACAACCCCTCGTGCTTGGTATGATCGTCTTAGATTTTTTTTACTTGGAAATGATTTTTCAAAAAAAAAATTTGATACTACCCTTTTTATAAAAACTTTTGCTGATTCTTTGTTATTAGTGCAAATATATGTTTATGATATCATATTTGGATCTACTAATGAGATGCTATGTAACGAGTTTGCTAAGTGTATGCAGAGTAAATTTGAGATGAGCATGATGGGAGAACTGACTTTCTTCCTAGGATTGTAAATCAAGCAAGATTCACAAGAAACTTTTATCCATCAGGCTAAGTACACGAAAGATTTGCTCAAAAAGTTCGACATGGACAATGCAAAACCTATCGAAACTCCAATGGCAATATCCACTAAGCTTGAACTTGATGAAAGCAGTAAACCGACAGACATACGTAAGTATCGAGGTATGATTGGTAGTTTGTTATATCTAACTGCTAGTCGCCCAGACATTATGTTTGTTGTATGTCTTTGTGCTAGATATCAGGCTAATCCTAAGGAATCACATTTGTGCGCAGTTAAGCGTATCTTTAGATACCTTAAAGGGACTTTGTCATCAGGCTTATGGTATCCCAAAACCACGTTCTTTGACCTTGCTGGTTACTCGGATGCTGATTTTGCTGGATGCAAAGTCAATCAAAAAAGCACCAACGGCACATGCCATTTTCTAGGAAAGTCTCTAGTCTCCTGGTTTAGCAAGAAACAAAATTCTGTTACATTATCAACAACTGAGGTAGAGTATATCACCGCAGGACGTTGTTGTGCTCAAATTTTGTGGATGAAACAAACCCTAGAAGACTTCAATCTGCACTATAAGAACATTCTTATTTTCTGTGACAACACTAGTACCATTAATCTCACCAAAAATTCAGTATGCCACTCACGCACTAAGCACATAGAAATCCGTCATCATTTTTTAAGGGATCATCAATCACACGGAGATATTTATTTAGAGTATGTGGACACGGAACATTAACTAGCAGACATCTTTACTAAACCTTTAACTGAAGATCGATTCAACTTTATCCGTCGAGAATTAGGTCTTTTAGATTATGATAAAATATAAGAATCATTAGATGCTTTACACATTTTTTGTCCTATTTTTTTTAGTTTTGAAAATTTTGGATACAAGCCGAAAGGGCCATTCTGTCAAAAAGGTATAAATAACCTAAACGACGCGGTATTTAAGTGTATTCGGACCACCGATAGCTGGGATCCGGCCCCTACAGCTACTCCGAGATGATTTAAACTCTTGAATGTACGATTTAAGTTCAACACTTATTGTTCTGTATTCATATCAAGTCAAGAAAGGCATAATATCGATTAAAGTTACATTGAGATTCTGGAAATAAATGTCAACAGAATTCGGACCAAACTCGGGCCGAACTAAGGTCCTCGGACTTCCAGGCGGTTTTTCTTTTGGGATTAGTTTAATTCCAGAATATGCTATGTCATTTAATTCTCTTCCTAAATTGGAATTTTGCTACTATATATATAGATTATTTCGTTGCTCTTTGATTTAGACCAACGAAAATTATTCCTCCTCCACAAATAACCTTAGCATTTCCTCCTACGTCCTCTCCCAATGGCCCCTAAAAGGAAACAAAATTCCTTTTTCGACTCTCTTTTTTGTCCCATTATACCAAACATTGGTGAATTCGACGGTTTCACTTTTCGAAGCCTCAAAATTTTAAATGATTGGTTTAATGATTTCTCCAAAAGATACATTTGTTTTGGCCATCCTATTGATTTTACTTTTGTCACGCCCCGGTCCCAAAATACGTAGGACCAGGAATACGTGACACGCCAGCTACGCATTCGACCAGACTCTGGTCTGACTCGAATACGTATAAGCTGTATAATATAAAGGACACTATCTAGATATCCCATAAATGTAAACCTCTATGTCTCAATCCACAATGTACAGCAGTATACAAGAAAGAGCTATATGTGCTAAAGTCGGCCGCCCAATAACACACAAACTCGAATATACTCGAAAAGAGATGAGTCTACAAAAACTAGGCTACAACAGTAGATGAACAATCAATATAAAATAAGTAACCATAATGCCGGTAGAAATGATATGAGTACCTGGTACAGTGCCCGCAAGAAATGCAGCTCCAACAGCAACTCCAAATGCTCCATAATCGTCTATGCTGCAAAACTGGCAGGGGACCAGGTCCTCAGAGGGACGTAACAAGGTACAAAAATACAGCATGCCAAGTAAACAGAAAGTACAAGTGCAACGACAAGGTACTCTATCATAACCAAATAAGTGTGACACAGTTTGAAGACAATGTTCGGCGCGTGGGCTATCTAATAAAATTGTAGCTCCGAATACAGAGACACACGGGGCGTACCGTAGCTCCGAGCACAGAGTCACACGGGTGATACACTACTCTAGAATACAGGAACACTATATATATATATAAGCACGTGCAGAGGAGCCCAAACGTCTAGTAACTGTCTTTCCTTTTCCAAGCGATCAACGATGGTGCGCTGAATCTGAACCTCTATCTAACAGTCTCAACACACAGAAATAACTCAATAAACGCGACCCTAAGGTCGTCCCAGTCTCTGGTCATGATATCAGTATCAGGATACATGAATCTGGTACGATCACAGTGTATGAGTGTGTCCTGGGGTGTCGATATACTCAGGTACATACATCGAGGTATTATGAGCATCTAACAATCATTCTAAGATGTTATGACGTATGTCTGCACCCGGTTGTGATCCGGACTTGAAGTATCGAACGTCAACATAAATACGTGCACCATGTACATAAAGAAACAATAAATATCTATAATCTGAAACACAGGGTGGCAAGGTACACTTGCCTGCGTCCGGCTGCTGGTGACGGGGGTCCGGTACCACGTCCAAGTCCTCAGGTCCCGTAGTACCTAGAGATGATATACAAACTCAATCAATAAACTATCGCACGACAACAGGGGTGTGACACACGTCTAAATATATACTAAAATCTTAGTTACAAGACATATAGACACGACGCTAGAGGGTTGACCAAGGTTGACTATTGGTACGCTACATCAAATCAAACTAATCATCTGTACATCATCATCGAACCATCCTCAATCCTTCTATATTCAGCACAGTGTTTATCAGTATTTTGAGCCATGATAAATCATCAAATTCACCTCAGTGTTTACAGGTGTTAACATGTACAATTAATTTATCATCTTCGAAATAAATAAATAATTATTTATTAAACCCTCAATGATATACAATCTTTACCATTTCACAATAAAACTACTACTCAATTAAGTTCATCATCATTCATCAAACGTCAATGAAGGGTTATTGGTTCAATATTACACACTACTACACAACACTCACCAGCTCCTCAATTTCCATCAGTGTTTCATCATTAAAAATATTAACTCTTAATATTAATCAATGCTTTGATAGCACAACGTCATCCTACGACAATATGCACCTCAAAAATATTCAATGTTCTCGATATCTCAATACCGTTTCACAATAATTAATCCTTCTCCTTGATACTAATCAATATTTTAATATCACGACATCATTTTAAAATGCTTAAACCTGCTCCTCAATAATAATCAATATTTTATCAATCCTCAGTGAGTGACTAAGGGTTTGATATTAAACACTACTTCACCATCAAACACCTGCTCCTCGATGTTCATCCATGTTCCAATATCAGAATCTTATTTCTCCATAATTTAAATATGTTCACCAACCATAATCAAATGCATATATTAATTGAAATGCCCTAACAGCTCAATGTATCCCAATATCATGAACTTAGTATATATTCAATGCCTTAAATATTAACCCTACATTTTCCACCCATGCATATAGTTCATAACCATTTCATATATCTCCACCCTAAACAAAGATCCATTTTCTCATACCCTAACTCATGTATATCCATTAATTACACTTAAATACTTATGTACATAAACCCTAAACACTACATTAACCCTAATCACCCTCATTAAACACAAAGTCCATTAGCACTATACTAAAATTACACAAACAAATATACAACAATAACCCTAACTAAATACACAAAACAATATATATCAATATAGAGAGGGGGAGTGGTATACCTCGATGGCTAGGTGGTTGCTGGCCGAAGAATGGCAGTCGAGGTGGCGGGGTGACGTGAAGCTAGAGGTGGTGGTTGGGCAGTGGTCGAGAAGCTAGAGTAGGAAAGAACGGCCCTGGCTGGAGTGGCTCGTCGCTGCGCCGGAGCAGGACAGCGGTCGAAGCCGCGGGGAGGACGGGCACGCCGGAGCTCGTGCTCGTCCGGGGATTCAGCCGTCGGTTGGTGGAACGGTGTGAGTGGTGGTCGAGGGGTCGACGGCGACTCGCCGGAGTTGCTGGGCTGGTGGTGAAGAGTGGTGGTGTAGGAACGAGCAGCTGGCCGGAGCAGGGAGAAGCTCGTGGCAACCGGCGATATAGGGAGAAGCTCGTGGCAACCGACGGTGCAGGGAGAAGCTCGTGGCAGCGGCTCACTGAGGGGTGGTGCAGGCTCGCCGTGAGGCGGTGGCTGTCGACGTGAATGGGTGTGGTTCATCCGCCGGAGTAGATCTTTCGACAACAGCTCGGTCGGCCGGTTCGTGGCGAAGCAGCAGCTCGGTCGATGGCCGGCTCGTGGCGAAGCAACAGCTCGGCCGATGGCCGGCTCGTGGGGTGGCTCAGCAGCTCGGCCGGAGTATGGAGGGGTGGCACAAATACAGGAAGCCGCCGGAGAACCTCAGCAGTCGGTGGGTTAAGCCGTGGATGGCCGGAGGGGTGCTGGCCGGATAAGTGAAGTGAAGGAGAAGAAGAAGGGAAGAAAGGAAGAAGAAGAAGAAGAAGAAGAAGTAGAGTTCGGTTGGGGTTTTGAATATAGAAGAGGGAGGAGAGAGAGAGGGGGGTTGTATTCCCTAGGTTATGGGGATTAGGGCCGGCATGGGGTTGTGTATAAGGATGGTGACATTATATAGGGAGGGGTGTGAGGATTGGAGGGTGAGGATTAACCCAATTCAAATGGGTGGTGGTGATTGCACATGAAGAGATTTGTTTCTTCATGCAAATAAGAGGGGGAGATTGTTGACTACGGTCAAAGAATGGTAATCTCTCCATTTGGCCTTGGCCAATGAGGTGGGGACACCTAAATCAATAAATTGCAACTAAGCCCCTTAAATTCGGGTAATTGCACGAACACATAAAATGATGCAAAAATTGTGGGAAAAATAGTGTTTGGTGATTTGTATGGTGAAGGGGTGTTGTGTGTTTTGTATGGATTTAATTAAATGGGCATTAGGATTAATTGGGGATTAAAATAGGATTAGACAAAATTGGTATTCCCGATTTAAATAGAATTAAAGTGTCCCGCGCTTTTAAATTAAATGGGGACACTTGGGGTCAAAATTTGGAAATAACGCAAAGGTCAAAAATGGTGGGGGCTTGGAGTCAGTCTTGGACCCTTTAGTTGGTCCGACTCAACGGGTTAAGTTGGTATCTCAAAATTGAGGGTAACGACACAGGTGTCCGACACGGAATTAAATTATGGGATTTAGGATACGAAAAATTGTGCGATTAATTTAAGGCACAACGGATTTGATTTTGTGTGACAGAAAAGTCCAGTGCCTAAATTGGCGAGTCAAGTCAGAAGTACAATAATCCACTGGAATTTATGGGTTGATATTGGGCTCCAAATAAATCAACAATGGCAGGGCGCGCCAAGGGTTTAATTAATAAAATAACAGACATATGCAACTCTACTCTAAACCTCAAACATCTGCTGCTAAACCAAAATTTTCCAATCTATCCCTGACTATCTATAGAATTAATTGAGGGGGTTTACAACTTTCCAACACAAAGACTATCTACCTACTTTTCAGAAACTTTAACTTGAAGAATTTGTTACAACCCGTACCAATATTTACACCAATGCTATAAATATTCTATTATAACTTAACATATGAACATGACACTATTTCATCTAGAGTTCATGGCATTCCAATTGAATTCGATGCAGATGACTTGGGTAAAATCCTATGCATTTTCACTGATGGACAACCCTTAGTCAACATCACGCAAGTTCAATTCAATCATGACTTAACCCTAGATTCTTTCAAGAATATCCTTTGTCACCCCCTTGAATGTCCACCTGGTAAATTTTATGCTAGATATTTGAATGGTCACTTCTTTGAAATATATCGCATTATCTTTTTAACTTTTCTACCTAAGAAGACTTACTTTGATGAGGTCTCTTATCTAAAAATGTCAGCTTTACACATTTTCATTTCGGCATTAACTTCAATGTTCCACAGACTATCTTATCTCAAATGGTTCAATGTCACAAGAAAGGGAGTCCACTACTTTACGCCATGTACTTGCCAACCATTTTCAGCTATTTTAATATTCCTTTGGATACTTGTCCAAATCTTGAGGAACCTTTATACCTCAATCAAATTCGGAGAATTAAGCCAACTATGCTTTTACCTTATAACTCATCATCAAACTCCAACACTCATCCTGTTGATTCCGTTCCTCCTGCTGATGACCAACCGCCAACCTTAGAGCCTATTTTCACTCTTTTGCGTGATCGCTTCTACCAAGAAGATTTACGCATTCGTGCTACTGATCATCGCCAAACTCTTCAGACTCTGGCTCTTGGCAACACTTTGATAGACATTCATTACACCCTATCGAAGCACCCAGCCGGACCTTTTTTTATTCTCCGGAATCCAAATCAACAAGGATTTCGTATTGATCACCCATATGTTCAACTATATTTGGATCCAGCTGATGCCTTCTTTGATCTAAGCAGAATCCTTGAACCAGATGATGAAAATGAAGAAAATGACAACTAGTTACTTAATTGACTTGAATGTTAAAAAGTTTACTTTGAGATGTTCTACTATAATATTTTTATTACACATCCACTTTTGTATGTTTTTTTTCTTTTAATGAATAAAAGTTTAAATATTTTTTTTCTCATTATATATTATCTTGTATACTCTTTACTCTCTTGTTTTTCTTATCATCTCACCGATTTGGGAGAGCATGCCATTTCGATCAAATGACAACGGGGGAGAAAGAATACATGATACTAGCATACAAGAAGATACTTGACAGACGTTGTCTTCAGCATATCAACTGCTCCACAGTTATGGGGGAGTCTTGTATATCAAAGACTTGCAGTATCATTCATAGTTTGTCAATTATCAAAATGGGGGAGATTGTTGGCCCATCAGGTCTCAGTCAACTTAATTTTGATAGTTAACTAAACCATACATTGATATGTCACATCTGAAGCCTCAATACTGCTATTGCATGTCATTTGTATTGCATCTATTCAAATATAATCTCTATTTATTTGAGCCTAGGACTGATGTACGCTGAGTCACACTGGCAAAACCAAGAACCTATAAACCAGATATCTAGTCCACTCAAATAAACCAAAGAACCTATCCACCAAATCAGGCCACATTCATTTACAAAGTCTACTATACTAGGAGACCGAACTCGAGCTAAACTAACTTGGACCGAACTCGGTTACCCTTTTGGTATGAAATCAACCAGTTCAATAGTTCCTGATTTCTTGGCCCAACGGTTGGAAATTTGAATTAAACTCTAACCGAATTCTGACCGAATTCTGTTTGCCTATAACCTATAAATAGGATTGAAATTCTCATTCTTACTCACTCAACCAACTCAACTATTCTTAAGTCTTCTATCCTATTGTGAAAAAAACCCCTAAGCTTTAACCTTCCCATCTAAAGAGCAACTCCCTAGCTTTTCTAGTGCCAAGTACGATCTTGGTCTAGAAGTCTTCTGAGTTGTAAAGAGCTTTGTTCGATCTGTTACTATCTCTCTCTCTCTCTCTCTCTCTCTCTCTCTCTAAGCTGTGAAGTTGCGAGACTTCGGATCAAAATTCATGGTGTAAAGAAGTGGCAAGCCTTCGAATCAAAGCTTGTGATTCACTATTGGTGATTATAGTGGAGAAACTCTGAGCTTGAGTTCTCGGGACTGGACTAGTCCTCTCAGAGGGAAACCAGTATACATCCTGGTGTTTGCGTTTGCTTTCTCTCTCTACTTTATTGCTTTACTTTACTTTCTTTATATTCACTATTAGTTAGCAATTGCCTTCATTCTAATAATATAAAATTGGATAGATTATTCAGCTGAACTCTATTCACCCTCCCTCTAGAGTTGCCTCACAGTCCTACACAACTAAATTATGCGAACTTGGCTTACAACTCACAAATACATAATATTTATAATATTTTATACATTATGTCATTTATAAACAATGATAACATCTTCTAGAAGAATAACTTCAAGTTGCCTAACGAGCTCCAAATGCTTGACAATGTCCAAGCGACTCTTCGCACCTGTGGAGGAGGGGATCGGCACATTGGAGAATCCACTGGTGAGTGGTCTCGATCTGACTCATCTAAAATAATATAATAATCATGTGAGAACATGTAAAATTAATATGTGATATTTCTACTTTCTCTAGGATCGGTTAACAATTTTATAAACATATATACAAAACATAAATGTATCATTGACACAATAAATCTTATCCAAGGTCACCATCTTTTTTTGCAAAATAAGGATTAGCGTACCAATATATTTTTGCTTCAACAAAAAATATATATCGGAGTTCACTATTTAGGTGCCACAAGTCCGGACCTGTATCAATTTGTTAGGACTGCAAAATAGTTGACATTATCATGCAGCCTAATTATATGACGGTCACTAGTGACACATTGGACAAATCATGGTAAGATGACGATCCTTCCAGTACAGTTGCAAGCCCCATCGAAGGTCCCAAAATATATGTGTTTGCACATCAACACCAGTTATCCATGTTTCTCCTAGGCCAAATCGGTTCCTTGGCCGCAGATGTCATTCGAGGAACTAAATCTTGTGCACAAGTTATCCATAATCATACAAGAACATGCAACTTAGCTATTAAAATATAACATGAATGATAACAGAAACTTAAAATAACTATGCAACACATTCTCTTTTGTATTTTCACATTCCTCGAGCCATCGCTCAAAATTCCTTACTTCCCAATCCATGAATTTCAATACTGGTTACTTAACGGTCCCAAACCCCTTTTCATAATTCTATTTCTTTGAAATAATAATATAATATTCAATATTTTTATATAGCAAGTTAACTACAATAAGATTACTCTCTTTTCTCTTGTTAATTTATCATTGATAAAAAATACGAAGAAGAAATGATAAATCTCATGTTTCTTTATTAAAGCGTGGAGATAAAGGAGAGAGGATCATAATCACTCATCATTTGATGAATTGTGTTTTCATTCTGAACATATAGATTTCTGAATGATTTCTCCATATGATTCCAAGTCCAACTAGGCCCTTCGAGCCAACGAGCCAAGACAACGCACCGTCAGGAGCAGGACATTATAACTTGTACTTGAAAGTCAAAATTTGAGATGAAGGATCTAGAAAAAATGAGCGAGTAGGCTAAGTAAAGGAAAATAAGGATTCATAAGGTAAGAAGGTCCATTTTCTTTTTTGACATCACTCCGCTCGCCTGCTTTCCGATTCCTATTCAGAATAAACGAGTACACTCGAGGGCCTATCTACATCCGGCCCGAGGAAACCTTTGCACACCTCCGTTACCTTTTGGGAGGCCTACGCCCCATAGAAACTGTCTACCTGATGTCACGCCCCAATCTACCCGGATCGTCTGCTCCTTTCGCAGTCGATGAAGCTCGGAAAGCAATACGGGAGGTACGAGAACTCCGGGCCCGCCTAGACTATGGACAATCAGGACTCACTGCGCAAGCTTGGGACCTGACAACCGTATCCCCTCGAGTGGAGAGATGTACCGTATCCGCCCAAGTAAAAGCCCTTCAACTTAACTCCGTTCGATGGGAAGATATCTCCTCGTCAGTTCATGAGTTACTTCGAAACGGCAACGAGGCATCTACCTCACAACGACACCCTCTTAACCAAGATCTTTGTCGGGACATTGTCTAGAATAACCTTCGATTGTTCTGCACCCTCCAGGACAACTATATTTTGTCGTTCGACGACCTCAAAGGTCTTTTTCTTGCTTGGTTCTACGACGGAGAAAATGACATGACGATGTCCTCATTAATGGATATCACACAAAGGTAGAAAGAGTCTGTACGGGAATACATCGAGCAATACAGGCAAGCAACACTAAAATTATCCTCCGGTAACCCTGACTCCACGCTGATTGACACCTGTCGGAGAAATCTTCTTCCCACAGTCAGGCTCTGAATGGGTGAATCTCATTTTAAAGACTGGATGACGTTCATCATAAATATTGTCAGTGCTGAGAAGAAGGTGAATGACGCCCTTCTCCTGGGGATACAGATTTTCGTCACTGATGAAAGGGGAAAGGGCCCTTACAACAACAACAACAACATCGGCAATATCACCCGGGATGACAAGGAAATTCAGGCTCTTATTGCCAATATAACCAAGAAATCCAAGAAAAAGCCTACAAAGGCTCCAAAACTAGAAACCTATTCCTTCGAAGATGATGACGTCATGGCAATATTTGACGTGCTAATGAAAGAAAATAAGCTTCGGCTCCCCAACATCAAGCACCCTGTTGAGATAGCCGAGGTGAATAATCCGAAGTACTGCCACTACCATCGTTACGTCCATCATGCGACGAGGGACTGCTACATATTGAAGCAGTACATCTAGCGGCTGCTCGACACCAAGACCCTCACTCTGGACTTCAATGAAAAAATAGTTGCTGGGAGCATAGTATCTCTCCAGTTCGGCAACTTTCCGGCGACAGAAGCCTAAGATGGAGTAATCCCGATCCCCCAGGCAATAATGGAGGTTATCAATCTTCCGACAGCTTGTGACAAAACAACCGGACTGATACCTCTCACCACATCATGGGGGGAGGTCATGTGGGTCCATCCCGATCTTGCTCCAAACTTGATACAATAGACAACACCTTCTGCTACTAAGTCCAAGGGCAAGAAGTCCAAGTTCTGCTACACAGTTTTTATCCCTTCCGAAGAAGCTATAGCAGGAACAACTGTAGTACCCTGCTCTGTGTTGGCACTATGTACAAGAGATATCAGTTTGCTGACTCAAAAAGAAAACCTTCTTGAAGAGATCATTGTTGAACCAAAAGATGACTGATCTAAGTGAGTGGACAAAACTTTATTTTCTGATTCTTGTATGCCTTAATAATGAATCTGAGTTTTTTTGCAATGCTTGTTTGCTTAATAAGAAAACGATCGCATGAGAATGATAGAACGATAACTTGCATGCTTAACTAGAGAACTTGTATGCTTATCATTGAAAAGAACCTAGCCATGCTAAGTTAAATAATAGAATATTGCATGCTTAGAGCATGGACACCGCTATCGATCGAATCCTTGCCATGCTAATAAGAAGAGTAAAAGTTGCTTGAACATGTTCCTTCATTATGCTAAAGAAAGAGTAGAACTGCATCCTTAGCTAAAAGAGATAGAGAACTACTTCCATGCTTGCTTAAATAGTAAATTTTTTATGTTTCCCTTATATCATGTTGTAAAGATAGAACTATTTGAAATGCTTGAACGGTATAAGAGAGATGGCGGCCATTCCGCATAGAGATAGAGATGGCGGCCTGTCTGCACAGAGAAGAGAAGGGAAGAGATTAAAAATATGCTTGTTTATTGAACTGTTGCATCCATATAGATTTTATCTGATAGAGTTGCATTCATGCATTGGTCTTTAGACAACTAGTGCACAAGGATAATCCTACGACCGATTTTCGGGGCACTGGGGACCGTTCGCCCTAGGGGAGATAAGAGAGAATACCCTGAGGCAAAGAAGTCCTCGTGATCAGGGGGGTATTTATATCTATTAGATAGCTGGTTCATGTGTCAAAACATCTAGTATATGAGCAAATATATTAATGCAGTGCTGGGCCATGATAACACCGCTACTAATCATGAGGAAGTGGACTCAAGAGCCATCATATAGTAGGTCACATGCTAGGATTCAGCCTTCTTGCTTACCTAACTGTTTGATGCAGAGACGGACATGGAATAAAACATATGTGCTTATGTATATTGTTGCTAACTTGTATGTCTGCTGCAGGGATAACCGTTCGGCGAAAGGGTAAGAATCACTGAATAAGTGATATATATATATTATAAAACGTGTTCTCTTGTATACAATGCTTTCATAGAGAAGTCTTGTTTACGTATATGCTTCTATCTCGTTCACACGATAAGATGATAATTATTGATAAGAGAGAGAAGGACAGATAATAAGAAGATAGTCCACTAGATGCATGCTAGAGTCTTTAAAGAAATGAATATGGCTCATGAGACATGCTGCGCACTAGAGTTACTAAATGAACCTGCATATCGTGCATGAACTGCTTGCCTTGCCTGCTTAGTTCTATTGAACTGAACTATGATTTCAAAGATATTTTCATAAGAAGTGTAATATGACTATGTTCCCGTATTCCCGTACTGCATATAAGGAACCTAGGTAAAACTAGAAAGATCACTAGTAATGTAATATTTTATAACATAATTACTTAATGTTAGTTTTAGTGAATGTTGCTTCTGTTCGTTGATTTTATACTCACCAGTACTTTCTCTAAAGTGCTGACCCACCAACAGTTTACTTGTTCGCAGGTGCTGGATTATCCGAGGAAGCGATAGTCGTGCCTTATCCCCATGACCAAAAAATCTGGTGTCGATGGCTTGAGCCGTATCAAGATATTTTGAGGTACTTTTGTATAGAGGGACATAATATATGGAACAATGCCATTATATTTAGAGAACCTCATGCATAGAGCTTTGTTTCGCATACTCTGATTATAACCTTATTTGTAACACTGCTCCTCCACTGCAAACTCGATCGGTTCGACGATAGCCACAACTTTAATAATGTTGTCTTGTGCGAGAGCAATCCCAGGCTCGCACGACATCACGTCCCGAGGAAAACAACTGTCTCGCGGGAGCGCCAAAGTTTGGGACTGCGACAGTTTGGGGTGTGAGAACAACGAGGTCAGGAATGGCATACCAACGAGAGTATGACATCCCCGATGATGGTGCACTCCCAATCGCCACATTCGATCCGGGTCTATCCCAACTTCGAGCAACGGACAAGTCCAAGCAGAAAGAAACTCGCTTCGACAGACTACTGCACAAAGATACTGCTCATGGGCTAGAGAATCCTTACAAATTTGACATCTTAGCATAACTCGTCAATACTCCCGCGAAGTTGTCACTATTCAATCTTCTCCGACTCTCCAAAGATACTCGGGTTGCTCTGAGTGAGGCATTGCAAAATGCCGACACCTACCTGGCGCAGGTCAAGCCGCCAGCTAAGGATCCTGCCACATGCCCCCACTGTAATAATGTGGTGGAGGCGATACCCAACATCACGTTCTCTCAACAAGGCATGTTATTGAAGAACAATTTGCACGATCATCCTCTGTATTACATAGGATACATCTGCACCATCAAGGTGGACCGGATGCACATCGATCCCGGCTCATCAATCAGCATCATCCCATGAAGTCTGCTTCAGACTCTGGGCATCCCGATGCATCTCTTGTCAGCGACCAATACTGTCATCAGTAGCTTCAACGCTGGAAGGAGCTAACCTCTGGGCAAGATTCGTTTGAAATGTCAGATTGATGACTTAAAAATAGAGGTCACCTGCTACGTCATAGACGTAGATGTATCCTACAACGTCCGATTGGGACGTCCATGGATATATCAGTATATGATCGTACAATCAACCTTGCATCAGTGCTTGAAGTACATAGACGATCACGGCGTCGTCAAACTAGAATTTGCCAATGTTAATCTATTTAAAGGGGTCGAGGCCTACTACTCTGACTCGATCATTTACAAACAAGTCCACCAAGATGAAGATCATAATGATGCCAACGATGGGGCAGAGACTGGGACAACATCGAATGAGCCATTGAGAGTCCATCTTAAAGCACGTGCTCCCGACACACCTCCTTCCCTCAAGGTAAAACTACACAGGAAAGCACCTGAGCCTCTGGTCGTTCATCTCCGTAGACTGAGTCGACCATCAAAGAAAGATCCAGCACCTACTACGACTTCCAAACCTCTAGTGGTAAAGCTGCGCAAGAGACCTCCAAAGTTATCGCTCGTACTGGGGTAGATCTCGGAAAGGATGAGATGGAGGAGTACGTAGCCGCTCATGCTAATGTACCTTCTCTCGACGATGTAATTCCGGAAGACGAGATACCTTATTTTATCAATAAAGGGCTATCTTTGAACTACTCGGATATTGTACATCTCAACACGCTATATTCCCTTGAGCACGGTCTGGGCCTGTACGTGCATACACAGGTGACTACTACCTATGAAGTAAACCAAATTCTCCCCAGTCAAAACTCCTACTTCATAGTTCCAGCAAGGAAGAGGGAGGACAAAATCATTATCTCCAGCAGAGTAGAAAGTCCCCAATCCTTCGACCAAGAGGAACTGGAGCCAGAACCAGATACCGGCAAGATGCCACTTTATCGATACAGCTCTCGAGCCAAGCACCTCATTCAGAAGATGGGATACGATCTGAAAGCTGCTAGGGGCTTGAACTATGGCAAAGGTGGACGGCTGCCTCTCCATCTGCAGGCTCTTATAGGAAAGCCCGATGATTACTACTATAAGACCAAGCATGGCTTAGGGTATGTCACGCATCCCACAACCCCCGAAGGCTCGGATGAAGAAGATGAGTTACACTCTCACTCTTCATAATCTTTCTTTTGGGACTCTGACAACAGTATCGCGGAGATGCTCAAACAAACATTATCTGCCAACATGGTGTTAGCCGACCCTGAGGAAGATGACGAGGATCCACTTGGACTCTTTGAAGTAGAACCGTGGGCCCAACATCTAGATGCACAATAGGAGATACGGTTCGAACAACGAGAACCTTCCACTGAGGATGAAGTCGTACAAATCGATCTGGGCGACGAATCTTCCCCTAAACCTATCTTCATCAGCAAGAGTCTGTCCAATGAGGATCGGGAATATCTGCTACATTTCGTCAGGGAATACATCAATATCTTTGCTTGGAGTTAAAAAGATATGTCAGAACTGGCACCCAAATTGTGGTCCACAAACTCAATATCTTGTCGAACGCTAAGCCAACATGGTATCCCTCCAGTTCAGGAACTTCCCGGCAACAGAGGCCTAGGACGGAGTGATCCCGATCTCCAGGACGATAATGGAAGTTGTTAACCTTCCACCAGCTTGAGACCAAACAGCGGGGCCGATACCTCTCACTACATTATGGGAGAAGGTTGTGTGGATTCATCCTGACCTTGCTCTAGACATGATGCAACAAGTAACGCCTTCTTTATAAATTCCTGTATGTGCCTATGTGCAACTTTTTCTCCTTCTTTGTAAATTTTTGTAAAAGCCATCATCTGTGTCCAGGAGTCCTGGATACGCAACAAAGGATGGATCCTTAAAGTCTCCCCAGCAGAGCAGTCCTCAGATACACTCGTACACTCCCGCAGTGACCACTCAAAAACCAATTTTGTTAGACGCTAGCCATGTTCATATTATCTCTGAGCTATCATCTCACAAATCTCCCCAGCGGAACAATCCTTAGGTCTATCTTTATGTTCAGATAGACCACACTCATTAAATCACTCCTCAATGAGTTTTTCGGTCATCGGTTCATGACCATATTACCTCTAAACTATCATCCTAACATTTCTTTCTGGCTGAGTTTGCAATATCCATATTACCTCTGAGCAAAACTCTCGGGTTTTGGCTATCGATTATCACGTTCACATCACCTCTGATATCGGTTGCCCTCTTCACTTATCACCTGTACTCACCAAGGTATACCTGCGGTGTTAAGTCCACAAAAACTGCCATGTCTATATCACCTTTGGCAGGGCTTATTCCAAAATCTATTACTTGCACTAACATGCGCAAAAAGTAATGGGTCGACAAAACTTATTATGTCCACATTACCTATGATAGGTATTGTTTTCAAACTTATTATTTGTACTTAACGTACGCAACAAATAATAAGTCCACAAAAAATCCTCCAGTGGGATGTCCACAACAAATATGGAGTTATACTACGTCCATATTTCCTCTAGTACAAGAACTAGAAAATCCACACGCAGGAATGCAACAAAATTAAAATTTTATTTCCTCTACATAAAGGAAACTAAGAGCAAAACACAAACTCTAAGAGGAGTTAGAATCCTCTAGATTGTTTACATACATCGCAAGGGCATGAAAAATAAAAGAGTCCGAAGATGCAAACAACTGACGGGAGGCATCTACCCTGGAGGGTTAGGGAGGCATTTACACATAAATAAATTTATTTATTTACAGCTGATGCTGTGGCAATTGAGAGAATAAGATCTGAATAGTATCGGTGTTGTGTGTTACCTTTATGTGTCTACATTATTAAGCACATATTAGCCGATGGAGGGTTCGGGTAAAACCTGTAAGGGACTGATACTTAGTATCAGATGTAAGGGAGCGAGTGGCAGGGTAGATGTATGAGGTATCAGATATAAAGGTTCATGTGTGTTGCTTCAGGGGTATGCACAGTGAAGGACTAGAGTGTGTATACTATATTTAAGTATGAGAGTGTATTATAGTAGTGTATCGTGCACTTATGTATTAGAACAAGATTAGTGCTAGAGGGGATTTTGTGATGATGACTATGTTATTGAGAGTATGTATACTCCACAGGAAGGTACATAGGTACTGTGGTTTAGGAACTGTGGTGTACAAGGTTTTGGGGTTAAGTGTTAAGTATAGTATCAGTTAAGTTAGTAACTAGAGTAGCTAAGGTAAGTTTACCTTGATACCATAGTATATGATATTAATAAGTATCTAGTATAGCGATTAGTAGCTAGTGCAATACTAATATAGCTAAAAGACCCTAGTACTAACTAGTACAAGCTAGGTAATAACTAGTATTAGCTAGATATTGACTAATTGACATTGTTATGACCTAGAAACCTAGTATTGAACAAGCTAACCTAGTTTGGACCTAGAAATCATATATTTATCTAGTTTGACTTAATTATCATTCCAAATCATCAATTAATATTAATATCTGATATTTAGGTTATTGTGACTTTATTTTGGATCCCGATCCTCATTCGTTGCTCAAACCACAGGCGAGTTCATTCTCTGATAGTTTTTATTATTTTTGATGATTATTATGATTCTAGTTTGTAGTGTTATACTTGATTCCCGACACAGTGGATATATGGGCTAGTATTATAGATACCTGTCATGAGGAGTCATGATTAGATCCATCGTAGAGGACGGGAAAATATTAGCAAGTTATGTAATCATATCCCATCTTACATCATCATAGCTCACCCCACTGTCACGACCCACACCCGAAAAATGGACATGAGTCTTGGGTAAGTCCAACCTATGCCGCAGTATCGACGTAGATTGATGTAAAGGTCCTCAACATAATCTAACAAACTCACTCAACATAATATATATATATATATATATATATATATATATATATATATATATATATATATATATATATATATATATATATATATATATATATATAACCTGTCAATGGTAACTCAACTCCATAAGGAGGACAAGATGAATATATATATCATTAATACTCAATCACCAAACTAGAGACAGATAATGGCACGATATCATAAAGAGAATGAGAAATAATAAGTCACAACAATATCCAAGTCTAGAGTTTAGCAATAACCACAAATGGTCTCAAGGTAAATAACATGCCATAGTCTAATGCTGGAGATATATCCAGTATAATAATAGATACTAGCTAAGGGTATGCTATAGCTAGGTGTGTCTCCTCGACAGCTGGCACTAGATCGTCCTGGCCTACAGGTGCTACCTCAGCTGGCTCTTCGTCCTGTAGGCCGTAGTATGTAGGACACGAGTCCTCTAAATAGCCGTTTGAAAAAATATATCCAGTCAGGATTTTAGCAAAGTACAAAACTCTGAAAGCAGTTTTATATACATGGTAGAGAATATATAATAGCAATAGAAAAGAATACAAGATGCACAGGTATGCAAAAAATGACAATACAGCTGAACTGGACATATAAACACAAGGATAACTAGAAAAGCAGATACATGCATCATGGTATGAACTGTGAATAAGATAACTGTAAACTAAGGGAACTGATGATACTACTAAGTGTTTTAGAGTATAAGTTCATTATGTGATCGGTTTGGGTTGTACATGAATATACTAAGGTAACTCAATTATACGTGTCTTGTATAATTGGCATGCACACGAATACACTAAAGGGTGTGATCATATAATCGACTCCTACTCCCCCTCCTCGAATAATATTCATGTATCCAATCACGACACGTTACGCACACGAATATGATATGAGCAAACGGAGCACACGAATATAGTGTGAGCACACGGGGCCACGAGTAGATACGAGTATAAGGAACACATGATATACATGATAAGATACAAGTACAAGGAATGTCCGATGCACCCGTCAATAAATAATCTCTCCTGATTTGATCCATACAATACCAGCCCATATAACATCATGTCAGAATCAAGTAATACAGTTCTAGAACATGTGATATATGGACTATCAAGTACCAAAAACTAACAAAGAATGTACTCGCCTGAGGTCCTGAACAAATAACACGAAACGATATTCGAACTGGTATCACACAGACCTATATATGAAATATCATGTCATTTAATGTAATGAAGGGATAAACAAGTTAAAATAAGTTAAAATAAGATTTTTAGGTTAAATCTAGGCTCATCTAGTTAAACTAGGTCAAAAGGTTGACTTTTAGGGTCAAACTAGTCAATCTAGTCAAACTAGGTTATACCTAGGTCAACTCTACACAATACTAATCTATACCTAGGCTATGGTTAGGTTCCTAGTCAATACCTTGGGGTACTAGCTATACTAGCTAATTATCATTAGGTATCTATATACCTATCTTATGAATATACTAGTAATATCATTAAGTAACTTATACATATAACTTGTCTAAATACCAGTTACTTCTATTACCTATCTTCCCTTAACTTATAACACTCATCTCTAACCTTAACATGACTTGGTATCTAATAGCCTAACTATTGTATCAATCTCTAAGGTATCAATTATTGGTGTTACCTGTATCAATTATTGGTGTTACCTTACCCAATCTCCACCTTAGTATATAGCTTACACTTACACTAACTTACTACACCTCACATATACACCATGCACACCACTCACAAACACACCCTTGCAAATACCTTGCCTTCTCATCTCAACCCGACTGCACAATGCCTCCAACACCGTCACCTAGATGCTGATGCTAACATCTATTCTTTCATACAAACCTATGCATAACTCCATCTCCTCACATTCACACACTCACACAATATATACTCACTAATACACTAAAGAACCTACACACAGCCACACACATACCCATGCACCATAATTGTACCACAACTGAATACAAATATCCCCTTCCTTGGTGCCTTGACACAAGATATTACCAATTCTCTAGTCACCTTTATAGTCACCAACACTCTCATACTATATCCAAGTACCTAATATTTAATTTAATACCCTCACTAGGATATCTTAACACTAGACAAAATACCCACTTGTACACCTCTACATCTGTATACTGAATACACTACTCATCTGTCACGCCCAAGATCCAGAATACTGGAGAGCGGGAGAATGACTCAGTCAATCACACCTTGCAGAATACCGAAGCAACCTGCAATGTGTTAAGGTTATCTAGAGACAAGAGGGTGCATATTATATTCAAGTCTTCTAGGGTCAAGAACTTCTATATCTTAATCATTCAAACAAGTAGCAATAACATAGAATATTTCAGAATAAGCAGTAAGGCGTCCCCAACCCCGTATCAGAATATTCTAGAGATCTAGCAATACAAGTAATATGCTAGATACACAATCAAAAGCATACATGACAGTGAGTCAGCTACAGTCTGAATATATTATATGTCATATAGGGAACTAGTGTCCAGATTATCCGGCTAACAGGTACGGGTTGGCTAAACGCTCAAAAAGTTATAGTATATAAAAGATGAGTAGTGAATGAAGGAACCCACTCGTGACCCTCAGCAGCCTTCCTTCTGGTGCGTGCCATCAGTGAGGGGGAGATACGCTTGATCCTCAGGTGCTGGCTCTAAACCTGGCCATGCAAAACCAGTGGGGTCAGACCCCAAATAGCAAGTACCACAAGGAAGCACGCAATGAAGAAACAAAACCAGTTCTATAGCATGAGATACTTAAACCAACAATCCATGGCATATGTCACATCCATGACACGACACCCCTTCACCAAAAAAGGACAAAAAGTGACACATCATATCAAGATAGAAAACGTCCCTTGATTATGGTCAAGTTAGAATAACTCTGCGTCGTAGTTTCAGTCCACATGCTATCTTAACACAATAGCGCAATCCAACAACCAAACAAGGACATGAGTTGAACTATTATGCCAGGACAGTCTATGTCCCTAATTCCATTTAACAGAAGGCACAATACACAAGCAAGGATACAATATTAAGTAAAAATAATATAGTGATAACAAGTAGCTTCGATCCGTGTTCTGTTGTAACACAACAGCGCAACTAAACAACCAAACAAGGACACGAGTTGAACTTTCATGCTGCAACGATCCACTTCTCTAACTAAAACAGATTTAACGGCCAAACATGTGTTACAACTTGATATATGATCTCTGAGTTATTCCAGTAATGCATTATATAAGTATCCTAAAATTGTGCCATAATCGAGCAGGGCTGGCTGAACCAATGATATACAAGCAAGAATATATGATGCACCAGTCCCTTATAAGGGGCCATGAGCTAATTTAATGATCAGTAGCAGTTCCAGACTTTCTATAGAAAAGATACTGGCTCGACTTATAAATAAGTCAGATACTGCACTCCACTAGTGCAGATGATATACAGTATCCGTGGTGGCCAGCCTTTACTCCCAGTTAACTTAGGGTGGTTCGACATGCACGATCTCGAGATACCGTTTCCTCCCAATGCTCTACAAATTAAGTTACCTAGTTAATCCTAGGTGATTTAGAATCTCATGTCGTGGTCACATGAATATTCTTTTCTAAATATCGTACTTTAAGTACGGGCACTCTTGATACGAATCCATATTGTCTCTTAAAGTTAAATATGGATTCACCCAAGTGTGATGCAACAATCAATTCTATCTAGCCACAACTAAAGTCACTGTCCAACTACCAGATCTGTGCTAGAAAATAATTATATATATCATGTAGCAAGTGTATGTGGCACGATGGCTCACTATATATCGAGTAACACTCTTGGTGCGATCCAGTGTATCAGCACAAATATAATAGTCAGGGCAGGAACAAGTTCTAGTATCAAGGTTATGGATAAGTCATCAAGTAGTAATATATTCATGATAGGACAAGCAAATGGTGGTCACAATAATTTATCACTTTATTATATCGATAGATAAAATAAGAGTAGTGCAAGAACCCCTCGAGATCAGATCCATAATCCTTAAACCAAACAAGGACCGGGATTACAGACCCTCCCTCGAGTTGAACTACGCCCCTTATTCTGTCCAACGTATAATAAGGTGATCTAGGAAAAGTAGCCTAATCAGTAAATAAGTACATGTAGGGCCATATCTACAAGCTCATGCCAGGGGCTTAATCATTTATCACGTGGTCACATCTGGGTCAAATAATTGATTTCTAAGTTAACACATAACATCATAATCATTTAATCAAACAAAAATATTAAACCAAATAGGTGTCAAAGTGTACACATGGGAACAGTTGACGCATGAGTCAGTTGGCCGCATGACCAAACGGGCCGCATGAACCAACAGGTCACATGAGATCTTTGGCTGCATGAGGTCAAGGCCGCATAAGATCAAGGCCGCATAGACAGATGCAACAAATGCAAGTCAAGTCAGAAAAGTGGCTGATGTAACATGTGATAAAAGTGACAGAAGAAAAGATAAAAGTAGGAAGAGTCGTGCCGAGTCAGTCAGTAGTTATGCGTCCAGAAGAAGAGGGACGCATAACTTCTGGGCCGCATGCACACTTGGCCGCATGAAATTATTTGTGGACTTAGTGAAATTTTATCCGTTCAAGTTCATGCATTTGGCCAAGGGTGCATGGCAAATTCAGTCATGCGTCCAACAAGGTTGGTCGCATGCTGACTCGAGACGAGAAGTCCAGGCCGCATAGCACTTCGTGCCGCATAATACTCCTTCGTCTCCACCAAACAATAGCTTTTCGGCCATGGCCAAAAGCTCGAAAATAAGATTTTATTTCTTCCATAGAAACCTCAAATGATGTCCAAATCCAGCAAAATAAAGTTCTAAACCACTCAAAATCAAGTGATCATCAATATAGAATAATAAGTTTTCGAAAATATTAAGTTTTAAGAGATCAAAACCCAAGAACATTCAAGAACACATAAAAACCTTAAACCTTAAAACTTAGATCTACACTAATCCGTTCACCAAATCCAAAAATACCAAGTTCTAAATGCATGGAGATTCATATAAGGAACATAATAGAATAAAAATATAAATGGTTTTTCCATTTCTTACAAGATGTACTTGCCTATGGAGGGGGAGAGGAAAACCTAAGAAAGAGAATGGAAGAGAAAAAAAATGAGAGGAGAGAGAGTGAAGTTGGGTTATATATGGAGGGTTTGAGGTTTGGACCATGGGTTCAACTCATGATAAAACCAAACCAAACAAATAAACCAAGAGCCAAGTGAACCAAAGAATGGGTCTAGTCTCTCTACAACATATAACTACGCTAGCAAGAAATTAATTACGCTCCAAATACGTATATTGGGAACGAAGAGTGACATTATCTGTACCCGACTATCTTAACATACTGTAGCCTTTCCCTCATACTGATACACTTACATCAGTTATTCTAATATCACTCAACATCTAACACACACTAGCCTCTCACTCGAGCACATCCCCCACTTTCTATCAACACAACACACCCTATACTCTAACACCACACCCTATATACTTCTTGCCTTAGCACATTTGATACTCAAGTATCAGAGTTGAACTTGGTTTTTGCTCCACTGCAGTGCTACTACTGTTCTTCACCTTAATGCACTGGCAGTGACTCAACTCGAATGCACATGCCTGCATACCACACACATTGATACACTGCTGCACCCAATACCTCATCCTACAGTTCCTATACTGCAACATGCATAATAACAAGAAAACAAGTAACAAGAACCATAACAGCAAGAAGTAATAATGTTACAGCTGCTCAAACACTCACAACACTCTTGCAGCAGGTGCTACACCATCCCTGCATCTGGCAACCTCCCCCCGACCTTGTTACATACAACAACAACAAGGCACAACTACTGTGATGCCTAAACCCGACACCTCCTCATCCTTGCACAAATGTGCATACTAATACTTCAAGTATCAGTGTCTAAGTCTCCCAACTTACCCACAACAACAAGCTCTGTTGTCTGTATTCCCATAGTGTAGTGCACTGCCCTGCAGTGTAGATATACTCCATACATCTTACCTATACACACATCCCTCACTCACACTGACCTACATAGTCCTACCCCGACCTCCTCTCATCCACTGTACACCTGACACAAGTGCACATATGCACTTTAAATATCCATACTTAGCACCATGCACAGTTGGGTGCACCACAGTGCTCACTGGTGCATAGTTATCAGTCAAGACACAACACTCACAACACATCTATATGATACCCTCAAAATTATGCTCTCTAACACCAACCCATACAAGTAATAGTATAATATAAATATATATACACTAAATACACATCAATATACTATTATCTATATACATAGATATGTACATACTACATAGACACCTAGCATGGCAATTAAGCAAACATATCAAGTGCATTATCAAGATACCTATGATACACCCTTCAAACTTCCATTCTATGTGATACCACTACCCAAAATGCATCATACACATCCTTATATACCAAATACAATATGAAATAATGAGGAATGACCCATTAGGCATTTCATCAAACATTTGGTGTGCCACCTCAGAGTTTTCTCCAAATGGATACAAAACTCCATGTAACTTTTTTCATAGGCCTCCTATGGACCTAGTTCTTCTTCCTATGTGTAGTCTTAAACCAAGGAAGGGTTCCTATGGGGTTATTACACCATTGTAGATTTTAAATGACAAGGAAAATAAGATTTTACTTATTGGGAGATGGATTCCCAATGGGGTTCCTTCAAATGAGCACAAGAGTGAGGAATAAACACCAATCTTTAGCAAAACTCCTCTTCCTCAAGCCTCTTGCAACCTTTAAGCTTCTAGCTCTCCTTGAGGATAAAAATGAGAGGGATTGTGATTGATTTGGAAAAATTTGGTGGATGAATGAATGCTTGGAGAAGAACTCAACTTAGGGTTTTCTTTATGAACAAATAATGAAGTAGAGGGGGCTCCCTCTACCTATATAGGGCCGACCACTCTAGGGTTAGGGTTGGCTTGGTTTGAAAATTCTAAAATTTCCTCCAAGGTTTGTCATGAAGAGTTTAACTAATAAGGGTTTAACTTATGTAAGTTCTAATTTAAATGAATAAGATATCCTAGTCATTCTCTCTACTTTAATTAGTTAACCAAGGCTAATTAATTGGATTATACTATTGGTCATGACAAGTCTAGTTGGGTTCAAGTCTAGTTGAGTTCATTAGCAACTAGTCTAATTAAGAGGCTAATTATGCACTATCCTCTATATTATATATATATATATATATATATATATATATATATATATATATATATATATATATATATATATATATATATATATATATATATATACAACCATACCAATTATTATTAAATAAGGATATATCAATAAATATAATACCAAATGACATAAATATTCCTATCCTGAAAAGTGATGGTTACACCCACATATTACGTAGGGTATAGCTTGACCATATTACATGTCTCATAGCCTGTTATATATGATTAGCCTGACTCTTGCTAGCATCATAGCTAACCAGATGGTTAGCCTGACCTCACATGTATCATAGCCAACCATATATAACAAGCCTGATATAGTCCCAAGTCGATCACATAACAAACTAATATTTCAAGGCACTTACCCAGTATTTCTATTCCTTTATTTCCAGTTCATACATTGCTAGTATTCACATTTATCTGTTTTTACTGATTACTTTTACCAGTGTACTCATTGCTAGTTATTTTTCTATGATATGATGATTGTCTCTCTAGTTTTTCTTACATTCCAGTATTTTATTCCATCATGTATATTCTTTACTCACTGCTTTATAATTTTTATCAATATAATTGAAATTGCTGTTAATTTATGTGCTTCACTCATTTCCTGACTAGATAATATTTTTCAGAGGATATCGAGAACTTTTGTCCCACTCATTATGGACCGAGAGTAGATGAGGGTTACATCCAAAAGCCTCATGAGGATCCCGTTCCAGTAGAGAATCCATTAATAGTGGCATAGAGCCTATCATTTATTTTGTATTTGGGATTGTTCCACTTGAGATATTCGGAGTTATATTATTTTGAGACTTATGCTTTTATGGAGTTATCTAGACTCTTAGAATTATATTATTTTTGAGATATTTATCTCTAAACACATGTGTTGGAACATCCTTTATATCATTTTTATATCTTAATCGTGCCATTCATCTTCCTATAGATATCATTGTGGTTGAGTAGACATTATATTATATTTATCTTGTTTTCCTTATGGAGTTAAGATCATTGACAAGTTATATTATTGTGAGATGTGTTAGTTATATTATTACCTAGACATTGTTCTACCGTCGATGTTGCGGCATAGGCTGGATGTACCCACGACTCATGCCCAATTTTTGGGTACGGACCGTGACACTTTTGGTGTCCCATTATGCTTAGGCCTACATCTTGAGTATTGTACCGATGATATTTTGGTTCACCAATCGAGTTACACCCATAAGGTGTTGCATCACTTTAATATGGACAAAGCAAAATCCTCGAATACACCCATGATTGTTCAATTTCTAGATGCTAAATGAGACACATTCCGTCCTAACAAAGACGATAAAGAGGTATTGAAACCTAAAATTCTACATCCAAGTAAAATAGGTGCATTATTGTACTTGAAATATGTGCATTATTGTACTTAGCTCAATACAATAAACTGGACATCTTATTTGTTGTGGATCTCTTGGCTAGATTTACGTCGCACAAACACTTCTCTATTGGAATGAGACATATTTTGTTAACTTAAGGGTACTACGAACATGGACTTATTCTATTCATATACATTCTCGGAATAGTTTAAATCTTCTTGGTCCTTGAAATGGCGTTCGCCTTGTTGGATTTGTTGATGACGGTTATATATCTAACCCGCACAAGACGAGATTCCAAAGTGGTTATGTCTTTGTCATTTGGGATACAATGATATCATGAAAGTTTACAAAACAGGTTATGGTCGCCATTTCTTTAAATCATGTCGAGCTCATCGCCCTTTATGTTGCCACTCGGGAGTGTTTATGGTTGCAAGCTGTCATTAAGCATATTCATACTACAAGTGGATTCTCTTCTATCAGTAATGTACCAACAACAATATACAAAGACAACACATCATGCATTGAGCAGCTGAAGGACTACATCAAGGGAGACAATACTAAGCACATCGCACAATTTTTTTTTCCTTCTCACATTATAATAATAGCAAAAGATTGAAGTCAAACAGATATGATCCCAGGACAACTTGGCCGATATGTTCACATTATCCTTGCCGAAGTCCAATTCCTAGAAAAATTGTTTACGACATCGGATTGTGAAGGCTCTCTACATTACAACATTCATAGTTTGGGATTATGTCGAAATCAAGGAGTTCCAGAAGTATACCTACTTGACCTTAATACCCTTTTCTCTCGGGAGCATTTTGAACTGTGGTTTTTGCACCTTATGAAAGTTCTAATGAGGCACCCACATCAGGCTGGTCATACATTTAGATATTTTAAAGTCCCGAAGATGTACTGACATCGACTCACTTTTTCCTTGGATTATGACTTTTCTACTAGATTTTTTCGAATTGAGGTTTTGGTGAGTCTATCTACATCTTTCTCTCTCTCTCTCTCTCTCTCTCTCTCTCTCTCTCTCTCTCTCTTCAAACTCGTGTTAATCATCCTGGAAGACTGATGCTAATCATCCCTGAAGATTGATGCTTATCATTCCTAAAGATTGATACAAATTAATTATTGAGTTGTGCATACTTAAGGGAGAGAATTTTAGTTAGTTTTAATTAACTATTAGATGATTGTATCAACCAATAATAAAGATATAATTATCTCTTTATAATTATCGTAATATATTGTTAAGCCATCAAGCTATTATAAATAGAACCTGTATAGAACCCTTGAAAGATTCAACTATTGGATAATTCATCTCTCCACCTCTCTCGTATCTTAGTCTAAAACATTAGACTACGACACTATTATTCTTATTCTTATTCTTATTATTAGTTTAAGGGGTAAAGTGCAAAAAACTCCTTCTTAGATTTGCGTTTTTGCAATTAAAGACTCCCGGTTTAAAAAAAAACCTCGCATTTATATTTGGTGTATTTTGCACCAAATTTGGTTTCTGCGGTTAACGACTATCAAATTAGGTGTGAAATGTCTAAAATTATTGATATGGTATGTTGGGTGTCATATTTAAGTTA
The DNA here is from genome assembly GCA_036927795.1 of Iris macrosiphon. Lineage (NCBI taxonomy): Eukaryota > Viridiplantae > Streptophyta > Magnoliopsida > Asparagales > Iridaceae > Iris > Iris macrosiphon. Next base: position 13,242,868 of record JAYESA010000018.1, read on the forward strand.
GTATAAGCACATGAAAATATCCTGAGGACATATTTGGGATGCCAGAATATGTCACAGGATATTCCATTATGAGATTATTGTCATAATGATTGAGATCATTGTATTAATAACTGTAAGGCTATATAATGCCAATGAGACAATCAATAAAATAATCAACTAATTTCAACATAGTATCAGAGCCAAGTTTCCACAAACCCTAGCCGTCACTAAGCTTCCACAAATCCACAGGAGGATTTCCTAGATCTCCTCCACCGAACTCTTCCATGCCCCCCCTTCTTCCCTTCTCCGCCCTTCGCAGGCCGCCCTTCGCTCTTGCTGCCCCGTCCCGCTACTGCTGCGGCTACTACTGCTGCTGCGGCTGTTGCGACTGCTGCTGCTGCTGCGACGGAGGCTGTGACATGCGTGCTGCCGCCTCCTCCGCACCAGCACGAGACAGCGCCTATTAGGGATGCCTAGATCTGAAAAAAGGGGGGACATGTTCGGATCTAGGAGCGGACGACGAGAACGAGCGTGAGTCATGGAGCGGACGTGACGTGATTGGATAGATGATGCATCGATGGAGGAGATCATCAAGAAGCTAGATTCTGCAGAGGTGGCGACATTGATGAAGTTGTTGACGATGTCGGCTGGTGAGAACACGACACGAACGTCACCGGAGTTGAAGCTTCCCTCCATCGATCTAAAATTAGATGGACCAACCACCTATCTGAGTTGGTCACGGCGGGTGAGAAGAACCCTCGCAGGAAAAAACATGGAGGGGTTCCTGACGGGCGAGGCGACAGAGCCGGACGAGGGCTCGACAAGACGCATGAGTGGAAGTCCACTCATATGGTGATCTACATCTGGCTTCTCAACTCCTTAGTCCAGTCTATTGCCGCCATAGTAGACGGTATTGAGATGGTGAAAGATGTATGGGAGAAGTTGAGAAGGACCTATGATGGTGTGGGGAACAACTTACGGGTCTTCCAGATAAAGGGAGAGATTGATGACACCGTACAGGGAGAGAAGACGGTGCAGGAGTATGCCACGGAGTTGGAGCGTCTGTGGTTGGATTATGATCACTCCTCAGATCGAGCGAGCTACGGGGACGCTAAGTGTAAGGAGAGACAGGTGTGTCTGCAGGAGAGGACGATGAAGTTCCTCAAAGGGCTGACTGCAGCTTTCGTACAAAGGACGGCCCTACTTCTAGCCCAACCAAAGATTCCTAGCCTTGAGGAGGCTATCTCAGCCATGATCCAGGAGGAGATACGCACCAGGCTGCAAGCCGGGACAGGTGGTCCCCCCGAAGCAAAGTCAGCACTAGCGATCACCAGCTCAGGTAACACAGGATCTAAGGGAGAGCCCTGGCAGCATAACCGGCAGTGCTACAACTGTGGGGAGATGGGTCATCATCGGTATGCTTGTTCCAAACCACCTAGGGAGGGAGATTCAGGTGGTGGACGAGGACCGTTCGGTGGACGAGGATATAATGGAGGACGTGGTCGTGGTCGAGGGGGTAGACGAGGCGGCCGAGGAGGTTATCGGGCGAACCTCCTGATATCAAAAGGGAACGAAGAAGCTGATGGCACCTTTACTGTGGAGGACCAGGCACTGGAAGACATGAGGAGTAGAACAGAGGAGGCGTCCACCTCATTCTTTGTTAGGGGCAACGCTGCCATATATGCCCATCCATCAGAAGGTACTGACGAATCACTTGCCCTTGCGTCTATCTCTTCCCTTAAATCATCAGACTGGATTATCAACTCGGGAGCATCTCGACATGTGACGGGGAATATTAGTGAGTTTTCTTCCTACACTCACCTAGCATCAGCAGACAACATTCAAATAGCTGATGGCACTTTCCAGCCAGTGGTCGGTAAGGGTACTGTTAATTGTACAGGTTCAGTAAGATTATCCAATGTTTCACATGCTCCATCCTTTCCAGTCAGTCTCTTGTCCATTAGATCTATAATCCTCCAACTTAAATGCATTGTTTCTTTTGATATTCCTAAGGTGACCTTCCAGGAGAAAGGGACAGGATGAAGACTTGGGACTGGTACTTGGCATGAGGGACTGTGGTACCTAGATCGAGAAGGACTGGACTCAGCATTGGTATCTATGGCAGGGAAGGCTGGCATGGAAGGACTGCAGCAGAGGACTGAGGATACCTTGATACTCCATCATCGGAGGATGGGACATTCTTCCTTTGATACTCTAAGTAAGTTGTATCCAGAGATTTATGCAAGAACAAATAAAGATAAATTAGTATGTGATGCGTGCGAGTTAGGAAAACTTACTAGGAGCTCATATGTTGGCACGGGTCATAGGAGCACTTTTGCTTTTGAGGTAGTATATTCTGATGTCTGGGGTCCATGTGCTACTAACACTATGAATGGTTATAAGTACTTTGTTTCTTTCATTGAGTGTACCTCTCGTGTTACCTGGTTATATTTGATAAAAAATAAGAATGATGTACCTGCTTATTTTCGGGATTTCCATAAGCATGTCCAGACTCAGTACAAAGCAGTTGTGAAGGTACTGAGGTCTGACAATGGAACGGAGTATACCAACAGGACGCTTGTAGAATACCTGTCAGCACACGGAATACAGCATCAGACCACCTGTGCATACACACCAGCACAAAATGGAGCTGCAGAAAGAAAAAACAGACACCTTCTGGAGGTCGCAAGAAGTATGATGATCGACATGAATGTCCCACAGAGTCTGTGAGGGCATGCAGTGTTGACAGCAGCTCAACTCATCAATAGGATGCCCTCGAAGGTCCTCGGATGGAAGTCCCCATGTGAGGTATTGCAAGGCAATAATAGTGGGATACTCCCACTGAAGGTGTTTGGGTGTGTGTGTTTTGTGAAGGACAACAGGCCATCAGTTGGGAAACTTGACCCTAAAGCGGTCAAATGCATCTTCGTAGGCTACTCGGCGACCCAGAAGGGGTATGTGTGCTGGAGTCCAGTAGAGAAGAAGAAGTTTGTCAGTATGGATGTCCACTTTCGGGAGCATGAGCCATACTACCGCCAGGACGAAACTTCACACAACACGCCTAATACTGCCAGTATTAGGCGAGAGGGGGAGATGGAGAACTTGGTGGTAACCGATTTTGAAGTTTGGCATGGAGGCACGGAGAAGAGATAAGAAGGTGAAGGTGTTAGGCCTACGGCTCAGGGAGAGTTACTTACCTACAGCAGGAGAGAGAAGCAAACTGCAGGACCAGTACCGACAGTGCCAGTGCCAAGTCCCTTGCCTGCGTTCGTCCCAACTCCTGAGGCACCGACACCAACCCCCCTTCAGGTGATACCCCCTCCTCTGGCAGTCTCACAGACTACTTCTACTCCTCCCACACCACTATCTGTACGGAGGACCACTCGCAGCAATGCAGGAAATCCTCCAAACATATATGGTTAGAATATTGCTCAGTTTGTTTCTTATGACCATATCCCTTCTTCTCATGGAGCATTTATAGTATCTTTGGATAGTATTACTGTACCTAACAATTGGCAGGCTGCCAAGAACGATCCAAAGTGGAAAGCGGCAATGCACGAGGAGTTGGGAGCTCTGAAGAAGAACCACACTTGGGAGATTGTGAGACTGCCAGAGGGGAAGAGAGCAGTTGGATGCAAGTGGGTCTTTACCGTGAAGCAGAACCCAGATGGACAGGTTGAGCGCTACAAAGCTCGACTAGTAGCCAAATGATACAGTCAGACGTACGATATCGACTATGACGAGACCTTTGCACCAGTTGCAAAGATGAGCACTGTCAGGACTCTGATTTCTTTGGCAGCGAATGGTGGATGAAAGCTACACCAACTGGATGTGAAGAATGCATTTCTTCACGAAGATCTAGTGGAGGAGGTGTACATGGAGATACCACCAGGATTTGGCACCAATCAGACAGTAGGCAAGGTCTGCAGGTTGAAGAAGTCCCTCTATGGACTGAAGCAGTCTCCTCGAGCGTGGTTTGACAGATTCAGAAGGACGATGATAGGGATGGGATATCAGCAGATCAATGCTGATCATACTGTGTTCTTCCGTCGGAGTGGAGGCCACATCACCATGCTTGCGGTGTATGTGGACGATATGATTATCACAGGAGATGATGAGCAGGAGATCGCCCAACTCAAAGGAAAGCTTGGCAAGGAATTCGAGGTAAAAGATCTCAGCCTTCTTTGGTACTTTCTTGGGATTGAGATTGCTCGAGAAGCAGAGGGGATTGTTCTCTCTCAAAGAAAGTATGCACTGGACCTTCTCACAGAAACTGGGATGTTGGGGTGCAAACCTGCAGCGACACCAATAGATCAGAGGTTCAAGATTGATGCTGAGGCTGGAGAACCAGTTGATCGGGACAGATACCAGAGACTAGTTGGCAAGTTGATCTATTTGAGCCACACACGTCCTGATATCTGCTTTGCAGTAAGTGTGGTGAGCCGCTACATGCATGACCCACGGAAGGGTCATATGGATGCAGTATACCAGATTCTGAGGTACTTGAAAGGTGCTCCCGGGAAGGGACTAATATTCAGGAAGAACAATCACGTGAGCATCGAGGGCTACTGTGATTCTGACTGGGCTAGTTGTGCTGATGACAGGAGGTCTACCTCGGGATATTGTATATTTGTAGGAGCGAACTTGGTCTCCTAGAGGAGTAAGAAGCAGTCTGTGGTGGCCAGATCGACAGCTGAAGCAGAGTACAGAGCTATGGCCTTGGGAGTTGCAGAGCTGCTATGGTTGAAGAATATGCTGGTGGAGCTGAAGCTGGATCAAGGAGCCAAGATGAAGCTGTGGTGTGACAATCAGTCAGCTATTAGTATCGCCAACAATCCAGTACAGCATGACAGGACCAAACACACCGAGATTGATAGATTCTTCATCAAAGAGAAGTTGGATAGTGGATTACTGGAGCTTGGCCATGTTCTAACCAGGGATCAAGTAGCAGATGGACTAACCAAGGGACTCGCCTCAGTGAGCATGATTAGAGGATGTGACAAGATGGGCTTAGTGAATATCTTTCACCCATCTTGAGGGGGAGTGTTGATATGGTATGTTGGGTGTCATATTTAAGTATAGTATAAGCACATGGGAATATCCTGAGGACATATTTGGGATGCCAGAATATGTCACAGGATATTCCATTATGAGATTATTGTCATAATGATTGAGATCATTGTATTAATGACTGTAAGGCTATATAATGCCAATGAGACAATCAATAAAATAATAAACTAATTTCAACAAAAATATCCATCCCTAATCCTATTCCTAATCCTAACCCTAATCCTAATACTAACACCCCCCCACCCGCTACAGACCTCCCCCCACTCGGCCTCCTCCCCCTACTCGACCCCCCTCCTCCCCGCACCCCACCCCCAAGCCTCCTTCCTCCCCGCGGCCCTCCACCCGAGCCCCCCTCCTCCCCCACTCGGCCCCCTCCTCCCCGCGGCCCTTCCCGCGCCTCATACTAACACTCTCTATTCAGCCGCCCTCCTCCTTCTTCGGCGGTGGCCGGCGGCGCAGGCAGCAGCATTAGCGGGGGAGGAGGTGGTGGCCGGAGAGGAGGGGGGTGAGCGCGAAGAGGAGGGGGGTGAGGGGGTGAGGCGCGTGGAGGAGGGGGGTGAGAGCGGGGGAGGGGGGCTCGGGGAGGAGGGGGTGAGGGGGATGAGCTGGTGGGGGAGTGGGGGGGGGGGGGGTAGAGGGAGCTCGGGGGAGGAGGAGGAGTCGCGGGGTGGGAGGGGGGGGGGGGGGGAGGAGCTTCTGTAGCCTAAGGTGGGGATGTGATGGGTTAGGGAAAGGGAGGTATTTTAGGTATTGCATATATATATATATTTTAACCAGCCACTAACCGCCAACTCCAACGAAAAAATAGACGAGAGGAAATATTTTGATCTTTTGCTATTTTATGGAAAAGTTAAATTAATCAAAAAATTTACAAAATCTTATTTTGCTAACGAAACAAATTAAGATTTTTTTTTTTTTTGGCACTTTACCCATATTTTAAGACCGGTCTACTTTTGTAACCCGATTCCCAACCAGCCAAACAGCTTAACGTTGATCAAACCGGAGCTCCCAACACTCATCTCATGTCCGTCTCTAATTTTAAGAAACCTAGCCCTCTTCTTTGGCTAGAAAAGTGATTCCTCTTCCATACACTCACACATACACACCTTCTCCCGAGCTATCGGTCCGACAGGAAAATGGAGAGGAGCGGCGGCGGCGGCAGCGACGCGCTCGGGTCGTCCATGCACGATTTCCTCGAGCGGATGCGCCACCCCTCTGCCGCCGACCTCGTCAAGTCCATCAAGAGGTACCCACACCTCCCCCTCTCATTCATTTCTGAAGAATTTTTGCTTATGTTTGCGGAATCGATCTTGTCAATAGTGGCGACACGGATTGGGCACCTATTTGGTGTGTCCTAGTGTACTTTAGAGTGTCCGTGCGTGTCCGAGACGTGTCCAACACAACACGATGTGTCCGTGTTTCTTAGCCCTTAAGTTTTATGGCAAGACCCCCTTTTCTGTGGCTCATCGCTTGAATTTTGGAAGTGATGTAAAGAGTTGATGTTAGATTGACGATCGTTCATATAAACTTTATGAATTTGTTGTGGAGCTTCCATGTGCGGCCCATAGCCAACCCCATTTTGATAGGGGAATAGTTTGATGATGATGATGACGAAGATGAGCCTTTGCTGATTGGAGTACATAGCTTTATGGACAAGAACTACACACATACAATTGTTTACCGGGACAGAATCAGGATTGAATAGTGAGGGGGCCAAGAACATATTTTTCCAAAAGTGTAGGGAGGCCCGATACACTTTGTATTTAAAAAATTTGAAAGCTTATAGTATAAAATTTTAAATATTACAAAAGTTGTGGGGAAGGGGAGATTGGCTCCCTCAGGCCTTAGTATAGTTTCACCCCTTGTTATTCATATGTAATATACATCCTTCTATTTCAAGCCCCTAATTGTGTTTCAATTCTTATTATTACTGTTGTTCCTTCACCTAGAATGGCTCCGCCAGGTCCTATTTACTTTGCATGTTGGTTTTCTAATTTCTTGGATAACTTTAATGTTCTAATGACAGAACATCCTAAATTTCATATATTTTACTATTAGCATGACAATGTCAAACCTGTCAATCGGTCTAGACCTTTCTTGACTCCATCCATCATTCGGCGTCATCAAATTGACAAAGCACATAAACGCTGGAGCCATTGACTCTGGATACAAGAACTTGCACCTCAATTCTTAAGAACGAAAATTAGAATAAATAAAACTCCTATGGAATAACTAAAATAAAAATTTATTCATCAGAGTTAACTTGTACACTTCTCCATACAATCTTATTTATAAGAAAATATAACTTAGATCCTAACAAATAAATCTATACAAACTAGGAAAACATTTAATATATATAATTTTTTTTGGCCAAAACTTCCTAAAATCCTTCCTAGACTAGGCCTTAACCCATCCAACCCTGACCGAACCAGAGTTCCGCTTTAACTGAATTGGAATTCTGGTTTTCCTGAGAACATGGGTGCAGGAATATTGAATTCCGTTCAACCTAATATGGAATTCCGGTTGACTAGATTTTGGTTGGATTCTGTGTTATGAAAAACGCGCTTAAGACGCCTCGTTTAATGAAATTTCGTCCTAGAAAAGCGATCAGCGCTTAAACGCGCTTAGGCATAGCTTAGTAGCACTTCGCCTATTCTTAGGCGCTGAAAGAACGTTTTTTTATTATATAAACCGAACTAAAGGTTTTGTTATTTACATTGTTGGATAGTTTGGAAAATTTTAAGTAGGAACTTTAGAGACTTATCTTTTATATTTGATGGTATTTTGATGACTGAGTATGTATGCATTGTATGGCTTGTAGTTTGTATTTTGATTTTACTATTTATATTGTTACTTTGCTTGATTGATAATTGGTATTGTTATTCATGCCAGTGTAGTCAAAGGCGCGCCTTGCTCCTAGGCGCATGGACAACGCCTTAGGGCACTCCAGTCGGGACGCAATTCTTAATGCGCGCCTAGGTGTGCCTTTTCCGAGCGCCTTTGAATAGCTAAGGCGCGCCTTGAAAATCTTGTGAAAAAAATGTTCAGATTGTTTTTTTAATTGTTGTACTATTTTTAGACTGATTTTTGAATTAATGTACTTTTTTTTTACTGTTTTCTCTCTCACTCATTTCAAAGTGATTGCAACCTAGACATGGGAGAATTTGAAGCACACGTATTTATCAATATAGAAATCCGATGTATATATATATATATATATATATATATATATATATATATATATATATATATAATTTTTGCGTCTCGCGTCGCTCGGGCGCACGCCGCCTCGGACGATTTGGACCCTTTGCGCCTCGAGTACGCCTTGCGCCTTTGACTACCTTGATTCATGCATACACTAGTAGGATTTTATGAAAAAAATATTAAAATTTATATGTATATAGAGTTTTACATGTAGGAGCAAAGGTAGGTAAAAATGGGTGCTGACAAGCTGAAGAGCTAACCAAGGTTCTAAATGGAGGTAGGCGGGTGCGCGGTGGAAAGAGTCCGCCTACCGCCTAGGCTGTCTAGGCACCGCCTAGACGGTTGATACATTTTTTACTATTTTACCACAATTTTTTGCATTATATACATATTTTAAGGACATTTATGCATAACTATGTTGTAGAACAAAGATTTATTAAAGCTTTAGTCTTGTAAAAGTGAACCATAGGTCCATAATGCTTGCAAAACCGTTTGGCCAAAATATCTTGTTAGGTATTGCTCCGTCTAGACGTTCACCTACGCCACCAAAGCTCCGTTGGCTGCCTACTCCACCGCCTACCTAAAAGCGGTGCGGAGAGAGACCGCCTACCTAAAAGCGGTGCAGAGAGAAATCGCCTACCGCCTAGGCGCCGTCTAGGCGGTCGAGGTGGCCGTCATTTAGAACACTGGCGCTAATTAAGCTCCAGCTAAGCGCCGCTTAAGTATTCTTAAGCGAGGCGACAACCTCGCCTCGCCTCATGCTTAATACAACATAGGTTGGGTTTGGCCCAATGAGATTCGTGTCAGACCCCTCATGTTGTAGAGAACTCAACCGAGTTCTTTATACCTCCATATGGATATAATGCCTCATTGTCAGTAACCGGAAAGCCTGTTGATGCATCCTCTCCCAAAGTAAACTTCTGCTTCTTTAACACTTTGGACGGTCCAAATCCTCTCGGTTGACAATTGTCGTCATGTCCAATTGATATCACCTCATTTCGAAACTACACCATGATGTCGTCACCGACGTTGATAACTATGTGTCTATGGTGGGTGTACGAAAATTCTTGAAGCAATTTGCACCACCTTACATGTATATCACCACTCATTGTGTTTCCTAACATCCTGTTGTAGAATATACATCGCATCCGTCGTCTTATTGCAAGATATGAAAGTAACAATATTTGAGAGCCAGTTTACCCCTACTAACACCAAATCGTAGCTACGTTGAGTCCTCAGCATCCCTAACACGAAATCCATGGAAAAATCTTTCCAAATATTTTTTGGACCCGTTGGTGGGGTGTGTATAGAACCGAGTCAGATCATTCCTTTTGTAGAGAACTCGATCATGAGTTCATCTGCATCGACCATCGAGTCCTTCATCATCTGATGAATAATCTCCTTCTTCTTTACTTGTAGAGAACTTGCCTTTGAGTTCTGTTGCAACAAAAAAAGTTCTGTTGCAACAAGGCCTACCTTTTTTTCGAAGATACTCATCCTTTCGTAGGCTCATGTGGTAGTCTATCAAGTTTGGCAAACTCGCTCCGGGAACACGTTCACTACAATGTTTGATGTCACATATGCGTGGTAGCTCTCCATGAAACTCCTTCGGAAGAATATCTTGAAACTCGTCGAGTATTGCTTGTACCTCTGTTGGAACTGTTCCTTCCTCCGTTAACTCTTCAGTATGTATGCTTCCTTTTGTTACCTAGTTATGCACCTCTCATGCCTCCTTGAAGTCCATTCTTGTTTCCTTCGTGGAGATCTTTAGTGACAGACAAGCCTTCTCCTTCTCTATTAAAAATTTGGTGTATGTACTTCTTTTCAAAGCATAAGTGCATACTTCGCCCCGTCTTTCACCAATAGATACTTGTTGGTTGCGATTGTTGTGCTTCACACCAGCATCGAGTTGCCATGGCCTGCCTGCTTAGCAACATATGGCAAAAGTCAAGTCCATCCATCACATTGCAATAATTCTCATCCTTATTAGCCTTGATAGAGAAAATAATTCTGCAAACACTCGACACTTTTTGGACCCTTACAATGGAATACGGGACCTAGTGTTTCTCCAACGTCAACACTGCATCTTCGACCAACCGTCTGCTAATAAAATTGTCTTTTGTTGGAATCATCGTGTCTTGGCGTTGGCAAAGTTGATAGTACAACGGGTTCGGAACAAGTTTTCCTTTTGCATGGAATCGTGTCTTGGCGTTGGCATAATCTTTTTTACCATGCCATGGGACGTCTCTTTCTTTATGGAGTCCTTCCTACGACCACCCCATTGATAGAAGTTGTTGTGGAACCAACTTTCGTCGTTGCAAAAATCATTCCTCCCATAGTTTCCATAGTGATGGCGTCAGTCGACGTCGTCCCAACCGCGATATCACCGTCATTCAGTTGGCCTGTCATCGCTATTATCGTCATCACGATCCCTCGTGACGAGATTATCGTACTCTTTACCCGTGCTAGACGAATCCACCCGAGCCCTCTATGGACGATTGTCTCGTACATATGCGTGACTAACTCCCAGGAGGTCGTGCGCGTTGCTCACCCATGACGTTGTTTTTGGATTCGAACTGATTTCCTCGAGGGGTTCTGGAAATCTATTGCTTGCTCAACTCGCTGAATGTGTAGATTCATTTTTGGTAGAGACTTAGACGCGATGTACCGCCCCAAAGAGACCTTTAACCCCCTACAATTCGTTAGTGAGAAGTTAGTCGTCGTCGTCGTTGGTTCTATACATGCCTTGCGACACGTTGAGGCTTTGATACCACTTGCCGTATCACGTAAACTTCAATCACTGGAGTCAACGATCCTGGATACGAGGACTTGCACCTTAATTCTCAAGAATGAGAATTGGATAAATAAAACTCCCTTGGAGCAATTAAAAATCAAAATTTAGTCATCATACTTAACTTCTACTCTTCTCCACACATTTTTAAGAAACCTAACTTAGACTCTAAGAATTAAATCCAAACAAAATAGTAAAACATTTAATACATAAGAGAAAAAAAATAAAAATATTTTGCCAAAACTACCTAAAAGTCCTATCTAAAATAGGTCACAACCCATCGAACCTGGACCGAAGTGAACTGAATTCCTGATTTTTCCTGCTCACAGGGATGCATGAATCCAGGATTCCGATTGGCTGGATTTTGGTTGGGTTTGGGCCCGATGACATCCGTCTGACAATTTCAGGATCTCTGTACCAAGAATCAAAGTATCGGCCGATACCGATACGTATCGGCCGTATCGGATCGGATTTAGGCACCGCCGATCCGATACTCCCCAAAAAGATCGGTATCGGTCGAAACTTGTGGAAAAAAATTGGTATCAGTCCGTTTTGGCCGATACGGACCCGATATGGGCCGATACGGACTCGATACAGGCGATACGGACCAATACGGAGACGTGCAAGAAAAATTTATTAAGAAACCCTAACGTTCAGAAAATAAAAATTGAAGATTTGGATAAATAAAATAAAAAATCATGTTAAAATTACCTTAGATTAACTTCACAAAACCAGCGAAAAAGAAACCAGTAGTAGCACCAACATCTTCCTTTGTCTCCTCTCATCTCCACCTCTCTCCATTTCCATCTCACAAGTGTTAGCTGCTGCCACTATTTTTTTTGCAACCGAGAGCCTCTTATTTTTGCTACCAACCCACCTACTATAGTGGTAGCAGCTTAAATATAACATGAAGAGAAAGCACTAGCTGCTGCTTCTTCTTCCCATGCTTCCAACATTCAATATTCCGGAATAGATCAGTAAAAAAAAGGCAAAGGATAGGTAGTCCTCTCCTTTGTTGCCCATCCCTATGTACCTCACTTGTCCATTATATATTTTATTTAACATTGGGAGTAGGAGCATATGGATAGAGGCAGCATAGCATGACCAGTCATATCAAAAGTGGGTCAAAATATAGACTTCATTGAGTTGGATTGGTAGTGGCTAAGTCACAGTTTGGTGTGGTGTGATATTAATGAGAGGAGGACAGCTAGCTAGGGGAGCCAACTGTCTACTAAACCAAAGTTCTGTCACCATTTACTCTCTCCACTTCTTCACTCTTTCTCTCTCTAGACGTGATATATATATATATATATATATATTCTCTTCTATTATAGTTTATGTATAGTATTGTAGTTTATAATATGGTTTAAAGGATCGATAAGGATGACTATTGTTTTATTCAATTATAATAAAAAAATGTAAAGAAATACTTAAATAATGCATAAATATGTAAATTATTTTTTCTATTTTTTACTAATTTATTAATAATTATTTAAATATTGTCGATACAGCCGATACCAAAAAATCCGATACTCCGATCTGATACTGCCGATACTGCCGATACAAATACTCATACAAACTGTCCGATACTGATACCGATACCGAGTTTTTGAACCTTGCTCTCTACCCTGGAAAGACTGTAATAGGCAAACATATATGGCTTTTCAAAAGATAAACTACCTTCTAGTAGATACCATTTGTAGGATTATCCACCAATCAAAAGATTCAAACCGTAAAACATGAAGCTTACAAAAGAGCAATAACAGTAGAAAACTGTATCATAAGTAAGCCAACAGGATTCATGTAATGTTTTATCACTAGTAGCTGTTTCTCACTTTTTATTAATTACTTTGGGATGATATACAATTATCGTAATATCTTCAGAGACTTTTATGCTTATATCTGCAGATTGTGAAATTGGTTATGGTTGTTTATGGACTAGACATTTGCAAAGTTGTAGGTACACACGTTACTATGGGTTGTGGTCGTGGTCACTGAGAATTCTACCGTTATTTTACAGTGAGCTATCTTTCACTCTTGCATATGGATAAAATGTATAGGATAGGTCTAAAACCAATACTGTGGCAAAAGACTGGAGACACTCTCAACTTCCATCATCATGGTCATCATCGTACAATCCTTCTCCTATCAGTATTGGATCGGCTATAGAGTAGGAGAAAGCTCCATAAAAGAATTTGACAGTTTTCTTGATTGACTGTCAAGCAAATGACAACCCTCTGTGTTGGAACCACATTCCTCATTGAGTTACGTATGAGCATGAGACGGTCTTCACAGAAAATCTTGAACAATTGGCTAGGTCTACCTTCTTTTCTCTATGCAGTTTAAACTCATGGAACCAAGGTAGAACCTCCAACTTTCTCTATACTTGGAAAGAGTGAAGACGAAGAACTAACATCATATGCTTTGCTACAACTAATTACATTTACCTTTATGGAACTTCAAACCAAAGAGCAGAAAATAACGACTTTTGATTATTGTCTCATAATCTTTTCTTATTCCTTGTGTTTCACGTTTTCTACTTATTTTGAGTTGGGGGCTCTCACATTTGTTTAACTATAGATCTTAAGGATCATAGTCTTCGTAATCGTGTCTTATATTCTCGTGTTTGATGGTCTCTTGTTCTAGTTGAACAAAGCATAAAAGGGTCTCATATTTGTGTCGTTTATTTGAAAATATTTGCCATTAGGGCGGTTTCGTCCAATCTATGTCCATTTTCCACTGTGATTTGATTATATCTTGTTTTTTATTCACTTGTTTCTTTTGTTTTCTTGGTTGATTTGACTTACTATGAATTTCATTTCCATGTAGGATTTAAATGTTTTTGGATTATGCCTGAATCAGTACTTCTCTTGTATATGCAATTTAGTTGTATGTTGATTTCATGTTACCTTATGAAATTCGATCTTTCGTTTGCTATTTTTCCTCTTTCAGTAGGGAATTGGTTCTAGTTTCCCAGTAGAATCAAGTTGCTAGTTTCTTGGTGGATCCACATACCTGCAAAGTTTTGTTTCTTGTGGGTTAAGGAAGTTTGTTATTTCATTTATCTCTATGTTGATTTCGAATTTATGGCTGTTGGTTTTCACACGTCTTCTTCAATGGAAGTTCTGGTTGATCTCTTAAGGTCAATTTCTTGTAGTCTAAAGTTGACTTTAGGCTGTTTTTTATTGAGATATATCCACCTTTAAAAGGAACAAATTAGTTGGTCGGTTCATTTGGATAAGCAAGAGGTTTAGTTGCTTGTCTTCAAGAAACTAGTGCCCCATTCCTACTATCATACTATGTCGTAGAAGGAAATATCCTGCTATGACATAAATGTGTGCATGCTAATTAATCTAACACTTGGGAGCACATCAAAGGGCACTTGTGCACACGAAGGATATGTTGATTAAATGAGAGATTGGAACGTGTAAGTAGGAAATTCCTATATATATGTGTGTATATTGTAATCCAGGGGCGCACTCATAGCTGATCGGCTACCTTTATGGATCATATGTATTATATGTAGTTAGTTTGGCCAATATTCTTTGGAATACTCTTGCGCTAGAGATTGGTTGATTTGTTCCTTCCCACACTTAGCTCATGTTTGTTCAAACCCTCACAGTAGTTATTTATTTTTTATATCATAAAGTCTTGTGTGTTGTTTACTTGTCCTGTGAGCTCTTGGGTCTAAGTACACACAACACCCCAATGAAATGTCTGGCCTAAAAACACCATATGACTCTGCTCCTTCCTTTGAACACAGGTTCGCTTGTTAGTTTACCTACAAAACTGGCAAGATAAGTAGTTAGATACGGGCAAGTATTGCAAGCTATGTTGGGTTAATGTTGCTAAACTCTCTGTAACTGCAAAAAAAACCTGCTGCTACTTTTTTCCTAGACTTGAACATTCATTTCTTTCTCATCTTTCAGAGGCTCTATTGCTTCATTTTATATGTTGAGTTTGTCATATGGAACTCTGCCATCTCAAGACTTGTATTGCTTACCATGGCAGCTTCATTGTCTCCATTTTGAATAAAGATCCAGATCCAGAAAAGGACAGTGCTGCTGTACAAGAGTTTCTTGCAAACATGGAAGTGGATTTTAGGTCTCATCCCCTCTGGGTTGGTAGTTCAGATGAAGAGCTGGAAAGTGCTGGTGAGGTGTGTTCTTACTATATGTTGCATGGCTTATATGTACATAAACAATTACCAGTTTTCCTCTCATTGCCAGTTTACTTGAAATTTTCTAAGCGAAACAACTACATGCTATTTTGATAAGCGATTATACATTATTCTTGATGCTGTAAGGTCTCACATGGAACGGAACAATTAGAGAATGAGAGTGTATGTCTGTATAAACATAGCGTGAGAAGATTAGAATAAAGTAGTCTAAAAGGTGGTTTTTTTTTATAACATCACGATGGACTTTCGTGATAGTTTTGTCAACATTGATTTTAATCTTGAAATATTACTTTGTATATTCTTGCAAAGTATGTTCATTAGATCATTCAGCAAAAAGTCTCTTTCTTAATATAATTACATGATTTTCCTGATAATATAGAGTGGGAGGGGATGTCTACACCCATAGCCCCCTTTTCTTATGAAGAGGGTGGTTCCGTGATTTAGAACCTCATCAGCATGCACCAAACCTTCCCATAGTGCCACATGGCACCCTCTAGAGAACTTGCTTAATATCAAGTGACATATGAATACCCACATCTTTACAATTCTCTTCCAGTGATATGATCCTTTTGTCTATGGAAAGCTATTCCCATGATAAGGAAACAAATGATAAGGTGAACCATTGTTTCTCTTGGAAATTCCAATCCTTTTTCTTGTGTCCACAACAAGAGGTTGGTTTTCATATTCTAGTCAAAATGTTTTGCATCTGGATAACTGGATTCCCATGCAACAAATGGAATCCTTCCTAACTTATGATGCCACAACCAGAGATCAAGGTTGGATCCCTGAGTCAACCATCTTTTATGATCAACTAGAAGAATTGAAGCAAATGCAACCATATTAAATTACCTGATCTTAGCAGTGCACTTACATGTCAATAAGCTTTCACCTTCACAGACTTAAATAATCACGATGTTTCATTTCCACACGAATATTATATCCAAACTTGAGTCCTACTATAGCATCCCAAAATATTATCATTCCAGTCACTACTACAATCAACCTACTACGCGGTAGATCCATAACACTTTCCAGAGTGTATAGATAACACAAATTAAAAGATAAGAGTGCCCCACGGCCATGAGACTCCTGCTGAAGCATAGTTTGGCAAGGGTTTTGACGTACCCACCCTTTCCCCCATTCTGGAGAGCTGTTTCTAAGACTCAGAACCAAATCCTCCAGGATGCTCATGTGCATGAATCACAGACTCGAGAAATCAGTGCCGTGTCATCACGTCTTGTCAGATGTGTAACGGACATGACACTCCAAAATACACCAGGACATGCCAAAGTGAGTTGCGTCTGTACTGAGTCGTGTTGTATTCGTGTTTGTGCAACATAGGTCATGCTAAAGATTGGTGCGTCTCACCGAGAGATGTCCTTATAACACAAGACTTGCAAAAATTGAAATTATTGTCACTGCAGTCATAGCACCCTGAAAGCCCAAGCTAGCTTTTACCAGTGTCCCTGCTAGCCTGAATGGTTTTCCAAAAAAAAAATTGCCTGCATCTCTCCAAAAATGCAATCACCTTTCCTTTCCCGTGTCACCCCCTCTGACCCCTTCTCACCCCTTCAATCTTTTCTTGATTTCCTCTTATTGTCCCTTACCCCCAGTCCACCCCCTCACTTTCAAAAGGAAAGAAGGAAAGCACTTAGTATTGATCTGTAAATTCGTTAAGAATTAGAGTCAATGAAAACAATATTTATAACATTAATAATAATGTTAGTTCCATGTCAGCTCTCACACTCAGGTCCATTCGTGTAATTGATTAGTACTCATTGTGACATTATGTCCTTCCATTTTCTTTAACAGAGCAACCAAATAGACCAGTAAGTGCACCACACTTTCCCATGAACTGATATATGAGATGAAGCAAAACATACCCCCAATAATCCCTAATTCATGCAGAACATGTGACTTCATAAAGGAGAACTCTAGTTTAAAATTATCTGGAACTTAGGTGATTTTGTTAAGAGGATAACTAAGTTATTTTGAATTGGATGTGCACCTGAAATTTCATGAATTTCATTGAACAATCTGGCATGACTTCTATAATGAGGTTGGGCATTGAATTTGCTAGTAATAAAGACCAAATTGATGGAATGTACATTGAACATGGTTGCTATCGAAAAGCTTCCTTGTTTCTTTTATGGATCTTTCCCATGCTTTATAGATGTCCATGTTTTGATACGACAAGGCTTGAATGATGACCAAAAACCTGGAAGGCTTTGTTGTTCATATTAATATGTTTTTCAATAACTGAATCTGTTTTAATTCAAATTTATTATTTTTCCCTTCAACTGTTCAACATGGTGATTGCCACCTGATGTTCGTGATGTCTTAATCTTCTTTTTCTTTACCACGGATGCTTATTCATGTTTCCTTTTGGTTATCAGGGACTGGAGAAGTATCTAATGACTAAGATATATAACCGCGTATTCATGTCGCCTCCAGAAGATGTAAAACGAGATGAAGAGCTTTCTGAGAAGATCACATTAGTACAACAATTCATAAGACCAGAGTATTTAGATATTAAGCCAACCTTCCAGAACGAAACATCTTGGTTGGTTAGTAGAAAGATATTTATATATGTACTTATAATTTACAAAAGAAATGTCTTAGTTTACCTGACTTTATTCGGTATATGTCATCCTTCATAAACATCAAGTTTTATTCCAGACTGAAATATAACTCGACTTAATTGGAAGTAAAATAAATGATGTTGAATACTGTTAAGTCCTTGTTGTATGTTCTTTATGAAATTTACTGGTTGAGATAATGAGTTTATAGTTTTCTCATGTTTATCACTTGCAAAGAAAATTTGTTAGTGTTATTACATGCTTACTTTCATCATCACAACAACACAGCCTTTATCCCAACTTTTTGTGATTGGCTATTTCAATCTTTTTCTTCCATTCAGCTCTGCTAAGGTCCAGGTCTATTACAATCTCAATCCATGTTTGTCAAAGCCTACCCTTAGTTCTAGTCAGGGATGATATTTGGACCCGAGGACCTGGATCTAGACCCACCACGGTTTTACCTGTTTCAGGCCCGACCCAACTTTGGTGGTTGTCTGGTCCTCAAAAGTTGATCAAGTCCACAAGTAGGGTCAAGGTCCTACATAAATCTACCTGATTCAGACCCAGACCTAGCCAAGGGGTAAAATATTAAAGATGAAGTATATGAATTATAAAATTTTAATTATTGCATAAATTGTTGTGAAATACCTGGTGTCGACTCGGTAATCCTCCTCCAGGTAATCCTTCAAATGAATTGTACAAATGTTCCAAACATTTCTTGTTAATATTTTATGTAATCCTACTTGGGGGTTTCATATGCACTAATAACGTTCTCCCCTAATACAAACTTTATTAAAATTACCCTGTTTCCTGTTCTTTTACATCTGCAACAATATCTATTTATCCACAAGTATCCCTACCTCAGTAAAAGGAACAATGTTTAATCTGTCTTGAAGGATCCAACTACTTTATAAATTTAGATGCGTGTAATACACATTGACACAAGATATCAAATCTTCAAGTTCACACAAGGAAGCAAACGGAATGGTTGAGAATATATTGTAGAGTATTTTTTCTTGAGCATATCATTTACAACAAACCATGGAATTTGAGCCTATGTCAATCAATTAACAGAGCATGTAAAATTTTAATTTCATGTTCCACTTGAAAGTGATAATATTATAAAGGGGTATCACCATGCAGTTTTTCTTTCATTCTCTATTAGTACATCTGGTTTCTCAATAGTACTTGATAAAGGGAATACATGTTTTCTGTACGACATAGACACATCCAATATGTGCCTCATGTTTTATTCTCATGATCCCTAAATTTTAAAAATATTGTACTACTCATAAGTGATAAAATTTGATAATATTCTTGTGTTTTTTCTTTAATTTTTTTTTTTTTTCTGTTGTGCATTATTAGCTTGCACAGAAAGAGCTCCAGAAGATCAACATGTACAAGGCTCCTAGAGACAAGCTTTTCTGTATCCTCAATTGTTGTAAAGTCATCAATAATTTACTGTTGAATGCTTCAATCTCATTGAGTGACAACCCACCAGGAGCAGATGACTTCCTTCCGGTTCTCATTTATGTCACCATAAAGGCAAGTTCATTCTTCCATGTAGATGAAACTACTAGTTCTTTGACGTAACTATTGTTTCTACCCTGCCAGTATAAGTCAAGAGATTCTAGTTGATCATATCTGCAATTGTAGATTTAGAAGACTGACATGTTAGGAGTATATGCTGCATCAAAGAGTATCAATATTGATACTCATTGCAATGTTCACAAACTTGAGCATGCTCAGTATGGGGTCCTGAACAGTTAGAGCGCTTGGATACCTAATGGCACTAAGCAAGCCAATTTTGATGATATCAGCATCCCATTGCTCTGCTGGTGCATTTACAGAAAAGATGATTAGTCTCATCTTCAGCGAATAAAGGTCTAGTTAATCTAATGAAACAAAGGAAAATTATACCAATGTATATTTGGTACATGATTACTTGCTATATACATCAATATAAATTCCACGTCTATGCGTGTACCCTGGTCAGGCTTCTTTAGGTTCCCATGTGAGGATCTTGACTAGTCTATCAGCTCAATAAATCTGTCGGCTAATCTCTAAGCTGTTGTAACAGCTGGATCTGTTGGCCAAAAAAAAAAAAAAAACAGTTACCGTACGACGAGTATGTTGAGGTCAGATTTTCTGCTATGTGAATGGGGTTATGGTTCACAGACTTGTAACATGCAGAGTGTGACACAACTATTATGAAATTAATGAGAGCCCTTTACCTTCTCAAGTCTACCCTCTACTCTCTTTCATTTTACTTATTTAACCTAGTTACTTGATTTAGTTCCAGACCAATTGACGCTGCGGTTCCAATTTCAAGTTGATCTAGGACTTTTGAATTTGTTCTTCTCGTTCTTTCCTGTCATGTCTTCTTTAATGTTTTTTTTTTTCTACTACTTTTGTTTAAGTTCTCTCTACAATATCACCTTTTTCTCATAGTTGGTTTTATCATTTATCTTCAAGTAGGCGGGTTTCTCTACTTTTTTACTTGTTTCATGTATTCCTCTATTTCTTCATGGTTTTCTTCTGCAAATTTGTTTAATCCCTTGTCTTTTTTGGGGTCTATTTAGTTTATTACTTCATCAATTGAGTCCCAAGTATTATCATAACCATGTTTCTCCCTCGTATTTGATGTTTCTTGTCCATGGATAACTGAATTTCAAGGGGCTTTTCTATTACTGTTTGTTTGAATTCATTCCTCATTAGGGTTCACATTTTCAGTTAGTTTGGATTTTATTTCTTGTTGATTTTTTTTCCTTCTGTATTTTAGTAGTTTGGTTGATTGTTTTTAGTTTTCTTGAGGGATTCTGGTATCTCGTGACTCGGCGTAAGTTTCTTGGTTTTCATTTCTTGGTGGGACTTGTGTATGGCACTGGACCTACTTTATTGATGCATCTTGTTTCTCAGTCAAACTCAGTTGTTGGTTTTCCGTTTCCAGTGAGATTCACTCATATATTTGTTCTTGCTTGGAATGGGATTTATCTGTTGGTTTATTCAATTTTCTGTTTCCTGTAGGGTAATTTTGGTTATTGCTTCCCAGTAGGGATCAAAACATTTGGTTTCGTATCTTTCCTTTGCCATTTTTTTTGTGGAAATTGGTTTAGTATCATTTACTGGTGGAAATTATTTAGTTGATTTGTTTATGGGAACCTTGTATCGACAACTATATGTTCTTAATCATTGTTCCTTGGAAGAAACAAAAGTTTCTGGTTTTAGTTTGATGGGTTTTTTTTCCAACTGTTTTTATTTAAAACATGGCTTAATTGCAACTAAATACCCTCAACTATCTCACGTTTGTAACTTGATACCCTAAAGTTTCATATTTAGGCAACTTGATACGTTGACAAAGTTTATAGACAATTCAAATGTCCAAAATACCCCTCCACTCTCTTCTCATCTTCTTCCCACCCTTCTTCTTCACTAAGTAGTCTTAAACCCTAACCATAATTCTTCTTTTCACTCTCCTTTACCATCAATGGAGGCAGTAGGAAGTAGCTATCATATTAGTATTGCTTGTTTATTCATGACAAAAAAAGAGTGATTTAAAAAATAAAATAAAAACCCTAACTTCTTAGCCTTTGTGGTCTCTCCGTACTTCATTATCTATTCTTTTTCTTCTTCTTCTTCCAATTCCTCAAACCCCAAAATTTCTTCAATTTCTTCCCAATTCTCTATTACAATCCTCTCTTTCTCAATGGAATCGTCTCTGTTCGAATTCTCCCACCGGTTGGAGAACTCCTGGTCTCCAGAGAGTCGATGACATGGTCCTTTGGTCACGCAGCGGAGGAGCACAGGTGAGGCAATGCGACTCAATCGGCTAACGACTGTCGTCTAGATCGAGGATAACTCAGCTCGAGCATTGCTGTTGCGAAGGCATCGAGAACATGGGTCAGGGCTCTGTGGCGTTAGGAGCACTGTCTGGAGCCGGAATTGCACAACTGACTTGAGGTGCCACCGCTATTTCTATCGTGCATGGGGCGGAGTCCGGCTGTCGACGGTGTTGTTGACTATGTTATATTAAGCGTGAGGCGAGGCGAGACGATGAAGCTGGCGCCTCCGCTTAAGCGTCGCCTAAGCGCTTAGTTAGCACTTCACCCATTTTTACCTACCTACATGTAAAATACTCTATATACACATAAATTTTAATATATTTTTCATACAATCCTATTAGTATATGCATGAAGAACAATACCAATTATCAATCAAGCAAAGATACAATATAAATACTATAATCAAAATAAAATCATCAAAATAGTCATCAAAATACTATTGTCAAGCGAATTTTTTCGTTTTTTTAAAAGCTTGGCATTTTTTTCCGGCGCCAAGTGGTAGGCGAGACACTGTTAAGCGCCGCCTAAGTGCGCCTAAGCTCATATCCATTTTTTGGGATAAGTTTTTCCTAAGCGAGATGTCCAGTTCTCTAAAACCGCTTAAGCGGCGCTTTTTAAAACACAGGTTGTCGAGGAGATGTGAGGACAAGGAGGTGGAGAAGAGGAGACCGATGGTGGTTGAGCTGGTGGTAGTGGAGTCGACGGGATTGGACATCACCTATCACCGGTGGAGAGGAAGGATAGTGTTGGTATGGTGATGTTTTTTTTTTTTTGGAGGGGGTGGGGGTTGCTATGGTCAATGCCATAGGAAGAACGAGATGAGGGTTGATGGTGAGGATGAAGGAAAGGGAAGATGATGGAGAGGGGGTGATCCAGGAGGGAGGAGTTGGTGGTGGCTGTGAGTTCGGGATCGTTTGATATTTGAGCAAGGAGAGGCAGAGGAGGTAGGAGGGACGGAGCTTCCATTAATGGCTAGTTCAAGGTTTTTTTGGGGTATTATTTTTGGAGGCAGGAACCAGGGGTAATTTGGTTAAAAGAAAATTATTATTTTTTGTTTGGACGCAAAAGTCAAGGAGGGTAGCAATTTGAAACTTCGCAATACTTTAGGGTATTAACTGGTATAATATGAAACTTTAGGGTATCTAGTTGCAAACTGAGACAGTTGAGGGTATTTAGTTTGCAATGAAGCCTTAAAATTTTTGTGCCTGGTAGACGTTGCAAATAATTTTCTGCGGAAATTAAAACAGCAGTAGGGATTTACGACAAGAAATGCTGAATGCTTGCAAGGACTTATAACACAAATATCATTTTTGAAAATCTAATGAAGTATGCAAATTTATCATAGTAAAAATTGACTTTCGTGATCTCAGGCCATGTTTTATTGACATATAGGTCCTACTTTATAGGAATTAGAGCATTTCACCTAATAGTTGCACATTTTCGTCTTCTGAGAAATTAGTTTATGTTCATTTTACTTTATTGCGTTAATTGTAAAATTCTATCTTATTAAACAATTGCGTTACTTTAGTTAGAATAACTATATGATTATCTTTATTGAACTTAGGAGCTTGTTTGGTTTTTTCTCTTCTACTTTCCACATTTTATGTATATATATCTCAATTGCCACCTATATTGTCATGGTTTGTAGTTTTACATAATGGAGTTGATACTGGGAATTTATACTGTGCAGGCGAACCCGCCTCATCTGCATTCAAACCTGCTTTACATACAACGCTACCGGCATCAATCACGAATGGTTTCTGAAGCTGCATATTTCTTCACAAACATTCTTTCAGCAGAGGCCTTCATCTGGGACATTGATGCCAAGTCTCTCTCAATGGATGAAGTGGAGTTTCAACATAATATGGAATCTGCTAGAGCACTACTACTGGGTCTATCAACCGATTCAGTAAGTCATGGAGATCATGCAAGTGAAGCCACCGGGCACAAGATAGAACCATCAAAGGCTAAAAATGATACAAATGATTACGTGAAAGAGCAGAGTTCTGCATCCCAAGCATGTGATCTTAATGGTATGAGCCAAAGGTTAACAAGTACGCGAACTGTCATAGATAGAGAAAACCAAGGAACAAGTGATCTTCTGAAGGAGGATCAACTAAGTAGATATTTTCTTGACCACCCATTCTTGTATGCGCATGCTGGTGATCTAACAATTGAAGATGTAGAAACCCTCCTCAGCAGCTACAAACAACTGGTTCTCAAGTATGTATCTCTTTCAAAAGGAATGGGCATCAGTAACATGCCCCTTCCTGGTCTCGCCGTGCGAAGAGAGGCAAAACATGGTACCGGTATTGATTCCAAAGATTTAGCAGCAACAGAGACGAACAGTGAAAAAGAGGAAGAGTTGACAAGTACAGATAACAAATCAGATGGCAACCTGTTTACAAGCAAATCGGAGGATAATCTACTTATAAGTTTGGGCAAGGATAAACCAAATATACCTGAAGATGACTCTGTTTCCCGTCCAGTCATAGAGAAAGATGAAATATTTGAATAGCCTGTTATAATTTTGCTGATATGCGTAAACTGTAACCTAATCCTATCTCATTTCAATGAGCAAAGCTGGATGATGGATTACAGTTCAGTGGTGTACATAGTTTACGGCCAGTAGAAGAGAAACATGACTAAATTGAATCCTCACTGGCTTTACAGCACCCCTTCTCCTATATACAGGCAAATGCAAATGCAGCAAATTTTACTTGTACTTGGTTACATCTGTGCACTATTTATACTCTGTCAATATTTTTTTGGTACAACTGTTGGTGAAACACTGCAAATGTTCATTAGTAGCATTTACTTTGATTCTTTTCCAAAGACTTTGGATCATTATTTTACTTTTGTAGCCTGTGGAGTGTTGGAAACAATGGTATTTTGTCGACCTTATGCCCTTCTATGCATCCAGATATTCATTTGAACAATTGATTCTCCTTATGCCCTTATATATTAATTTGTATGGGCTAACGATGGATCATTGTTCTAGTATAAACCATTTTTAGAAATCCGGAGATGGCCTAACACCTTACCTAGATTGGATTAGTGATATCATTGCTTGATTTACATGGACTTTTTGTGTGCCATATCATATTATAATCATATTAGGGTTGAAACATGTATACATGGTATTGGTTGCAGCGTTTCATGTACGTACGTAGTTTTCATACATTGCCATCTTGTTTAGGTTGTGCATCAGCTTGCCGATTGTGGTCATATGCATATTCCATATGGTTTCCCTCAGTCTTCATGCATCACAACCATATTGTAATGGTGGAAACATACGGATCTTGATGACTTGTACTATTTCCCTTGATATGCAATCACCGTCCAATTAAAATCAGATACATAATAGATGTTTGTGTCATTTGGAAATCCATATTTCTGAGTAGGCTAGGACTTAGAAGCAAGAAATTTGGTTGGTGATATGTACTTGTGAATAAGTGATAGGAGATAATATTCTAGGTATTTCTTTCATCATGATATAACATATATATACATCCACATATAAACTTGGGGTCTAAGTCACATGGCCAATAACCATAATACAATTTAATCCCAATAACCTAATCACCATATATAGCCAACCAATCACTATATATAACTAATCACCATAAATGCAATTTAATGATGCAATTTAATCCTAATACCTCTTCCTCAAGTTGGAGCATGCAAGTCACAAATGTCCAACATGTACAAAAGAAACTCAAATTGCCGTTTGTCCAAAGCTTTGGTGAAAACATCCGCCAGTTCCCATCCGTTGGCATCTGAGATGGGCGAATAACTCTAACAAGAACATCATCCCTTAAAAAATGACAATCCACCTCAATGTGTTTTGTGCGCTCATGAAAAACTGGCTTCTGCGCAAGATGTAAAGCAGATTGATTATCACAAAATAAACCATAGCACACGAATGTTGCACCCTCAAACTGCCAAGCAACCCCTTAAGCCACTTAAGCTCACACGTGACCGCTGCTAACGCACGGTACTCCACTTCGGCCGAAGAACGGGACACCGTCATCTGTTTCTTCGTCTTCCAAGAGATGGACGAATCACCAAGAAAAACAACCAACCAGACAAAGAGCGTCGTTTGATGGGACAACTCGTCCAGTCAGAATCACACCACCCCGGAGCCGCAAATTACAGTCAAGAGCGAAGAAAAATACTTTGATCGGGACAACCCTTCAGATATCTAACAATCCTCAAAGTCGCATCCCAATAATTACGGACTCATGCATAAACTGCGACAAGATGCGAACAACATAAGCCAAATCTGGCCGAGTAAATGAAAGATAAATCAGCCGTCTCATAAGCCGTCGATATTCTTCCCCATCAGACAAAAGTGGAATTGTAGAGCGTTCCAGTTGATGATGTTGTTCCATGAAAAAGTTTGCGGGTTTCGCCTCCAAGAATCATGTCTCAGAGATAATGTCAAGTATATATTTTCGTTGACACAGAAAAATACCTTCCGCACTTCGAGCTACCTCAACACCAAGAATAAACTTCAATGCCCCAAGATCCTTCATATGAAAGCATGTACTCAAATAATTCTTAAATGCAGTAAGAGCAGCAGAATTATTGTCAGAGAGAATCAAATCGTCGACATACACAAGAACATTTATCTAAACATCGCCTTTATGAAGAGTAAAAAGTGAATAGTCAGAGTACAATTGGCAAAAATCGTACTCCCGCAAAGAAGATGCCAACTTCGCAAACCAACAACGAGGCGCTTGTTTAAGCCCATAAAGAGATTTTCGAAGCCGACATACCTGACCAGGGTGTTTGGTTTGGAAACCATGTGGTAGTTTCATATACACTTCTTCGGTAAGGTCTCCATGTAGGAAGGTATTGTGAACATCCATCTGATGTAGTTCTCAATTTTTTGCTGCGGCTACAGCTAGAAAGGCACAAACATATATCATTTTTGCAACCGGAGCAAAAGTATCAATGTAATCAATCCCTTCAACCTGATGATTTCCAAAAAACCACTAAACGGGCTTTAAGCCGCTCAACACTCCCATCAGAGTTATACTTTATCTTGTACACCCACCAGCTCCCCAGAGCACATTTTTCAGCCGAAAGCATCTCCATGGTCCAGGTACCACTATCCTCCAACGCCCGTATCTCCTTCTGCATAGCTTCTCGCCACCCTTCATCTTTAACCGCCTTTTTAAAGTAGGTCGGTTATGTACCTGTAGTTACAGCTGCAAGAAAATTTCTGTGTCCCAGAGAAAATCGGTCACAATTCAAAAAATGTGCTATAGGATAAGAAGTACCTGAGGAGTGATTGGACATGGTGGAACATTGGGAGGGAGGACTATGAGACAACTTTCGTATTGTATTTATAACAAAGACACGGAGCTTCACAGACGAAATCTTGGTACGCATGCCACGCCCCAGTGCACCCTTACCATTTGACACCACCGCTGCTGCCTCATCCACTGCTGTCGCAGCCGCCACGGCGGCCTCCGTTGCCCATCTTCCACGACGGCCTCGGCCTCAGCCGCGCTATCCTCCATGGCGGCCTCAGCCTCCAGGATAGCCATCCCATCCATATGAGGTAGATCAAACCCCAAAGCATCATCGTCCAAGACAAGGGGTGCCAGGTCAAGAGGAGCCATATCACCACGACCATTTTCAACAAAATAGGAAAACTCAATTCTCATAAAATTTAACATCTCGAGAGACAAAAAAATCACCAGTAGCTAGATCATACAATTTCTAACCCTTCTTGCCATGGGGGTGTAAACCCCCTCACCCAGAGATTTAGCTATTTTAATTTAATATAATATTTAGAATTATTATTTTTATTATTAATTAGGATTAAGTAAACAAAAGTATCCTTTAAAAATATTTTTCGTACCTTAATTTTTAGGAGCACAACATTAGCCATTATCTCCAAACAAATTTTATATGCATGATCTAGACGAGCCACGTCTTAATTTATGATTATCATATCCCACTCAAACATATCTCCTTGTGCTCTATTTTTTAATGTAAAATATTCAGGCCAAAAACTTAATTTTTAGCACCTACAGTGCAACCATTGACCATTCCAATTTAAATTGGAGATCCAATTTCGACCAATTCTTTCGACCTAATGCATGATCATGATCTAAACTAGATACACATGATACCTGTGTCCCACTCTATTGAACCTCTATGTGCTACCTACCATCAATAGTCACAAATGACCAATTTTTTAGTGAATCAGACCAACCTAGTCAAACAAAACCGCAACGACCCGAACCTGACCCAACTAGAAGTAGTTGGACTTAACCTAGGTTGACTAAGCTAGGTTTGATCATCCATATTAAATATTATTTCAGTTTTGGACAGCCATGGGTTTATTAAATCATTAGGGTGGAATATGAAAGGGAAGGGGTTATAATTTGTGACCTTTACTTACCCCATTGGTAACTCCAAACCCTTTCCCTCCCCACTAGGCTGTCCATAACCCCCCTCTCTTCACCTCCCCCATTCAAACCACTCGAAGCAAACTTCTTTCTAACTCTCTTCCTCACATTTTTTCTTCACAAACCATCTTCAAATTCCTTCTCTATCTCCCTCCACACCTCCATCTATCCAAACCCACCCAGGCTGAATCCGAATTCAGCAACACCCCCACCAATCCGGCCCTATCTCCCTCCACAGTAAGTATCTTTCTCTAAACTTTTGTATGATTCTTTCTCTCCCTGTCCTTATCACTTACTCTTTATAAATATTTTATCAAAATTTACTCTAAGTTCATCAAAATAGCCCTCCATCAGAGGTGTACAAGCTGAATCCGAATTCAGTGTATCCTCTTCTTAGGCCACTCCACCACCTTCATGTAACACCCCGTTCCGCTCTAGCGGACTGCCGACTCAAACGGCAAAAGTGCAACTGTCCCCACCCGCTTTGCCTCGAACAAGAAGCAAAGGATATCCAGACTTGCCCCTACAGGAATTCGGCTTGGACTTTCAGAGGCTCGCTTGACGTATCGCTCTACCGAGGCGAATCATCGCTAAGGTGGGTGGCTACGGTGAACTTGTCTTTGCTTAGCCAGCACACATAAAATCTGGAATATTCATGCTAGTCGCTAGGTGATTCACCCCCTGCATGCTAATAAATCCAACGCACCTAGCTAAGGGAATAATCCCAACTTTTATTGCTTGCTAGAACATGGAAATTGAAACACTGCTTATGTTCAGACCCTCGCATGCTAAGTCCCTTAACGGTTTCAACTCTCGTCTTACCTTCGGGTCCGAGCAACGTGCCTGCTTATGTTCCTTAGAAAATACATGCTTGTCTGCTTGAATGTTGCCTTGTTTTCATCCAACTCCGGAAGACTACTAAGTAGTCGTTCCGTGCATGTTTGACCCTGCAAGTATCCGGGACCGTTAGGTTACCAGGCAGCCCCGAACCAGGGGAATGCATCAAGACAAGTTAATCACTGTACAGAATCATGATTCAAGTATCTCTTGTACTCGTGTTCTTGTGTGCACTCGTGTTATCTTGTTCTAGTGCACTCTTGTTCTCGTGTATCTCGTGATAATTGGAAAGACCCAACGATTGCATGTCGCGACAACTCGAAAACGAGGTATAGTTCCACGGACGGTCACCGGGGCACTGGGACCGATCCGATCCGGATGGAACTCACGTTATAGTACAGTCCATCGTGCTGGACGAGATGGCATGCATCGCTCCTTGTTCTTTCGTTGCATACCATTCTCTCCAGTGACTGAACCGTATTGTACAGTCCATTGTGCTGGACGAGATGGCATGCAGCGCTCCTTGTTCTTTCGTTGCATACCATTCTCTCCAGTAACTGAACCGTATTATATAGTCCATTGTGCTGGACGGGATGGCATGTAGCGCCCCTTGTACTTTTGCTGTATACCATTACCGCCAGTGACTATCGTCCTTTATGGCTATGCCAGCGACTCCTGTTCATATAGATAAGTCATCCTCGCTTAGCGGCTATCCGCGTGCGAGTCACTGCATCGCATCAAGAACAACTAAACACCTAAACGATCCTGTTAAAAACGACCCTCGTGTATGCATATGCTATGCTCCTGAATGCTTATACTTGCCCGTGCTTGAATTAACAATGTTGCCTCAATGTTTGCCTTGGACAGGGAAGGAGATGGTAAGTCTCGCCGTGTTTCCTCAAACATCGCACGACGCACTGTCCGACACGTTAGGCTATTCAATGTCTGCATGAAACTGATCCTAAGGCAACTAGAAAAACAACTTAATAGTTGTGCACGAAACCTGTATTACGTGTTTGGATTTGTCGAACGGGCGAGTAGCTTCCCCACCAGTGCATTCAATGTACTGATAATCCACCAGTTTGTGTGCAGGGTGCGGGAGAACCTCGTTCGGTGCGGACGCCTCCAACGTGCGTGCTAAGGCGTGGACATCACTCCGAAGCAACGGCACATCCGGGACTGAAGCACATATACAAGACATAATGTTGTGAACATAGCCCGAACTCGCCTGATCATCGCCTGTACAATCATTCCATAATTGTAGCCACTTGGCACGATTTTATGTTTCAGAGAGAGGCTTGAGCGACTTGTAATCTCGGCTATATGCCGCTTGTAACACATATTTATATCAATAAAAAGAGCTTGCTTTACTTCAAACTTGTGTTTCAATGCTTCCGCTATATTGTCAACTCAGAGAACCTGTTACCGAATCGCTATGCGTTCATGACTCCGCTGCACTCGGACAATCTGTACGACTCTGTGGCTTAGAACTCTTACCGCCAGCCAATGAATCACGGCCTTGCACGGACGCGGTTCACGCTCGTGCGGTATCACGCCCGGATGGGTTAAGCGATCGTTCCGCGGGAGCGCTGGCGAGGGTGATTCCCGCCTAGCGGGAACGGCCGATTTGCCTGCGGAAGATCGGGGCGTGACACTTCATAGCCTCCAAACTACCACCACAGCACCCAAATATCCTTCCCCTATCTCTCCTTAACAAGTTTCATTTATAACTCAGCACCTAAATCATCCCACAACTCCCTCAAACACCTCCTACAAAACGAAGACACCCAGCTGAACCCGCCAGCAATAGCACCACTTCAATACCTTGTTGCCACCACTTCCAGCACCAAAACCCCTTCAACAATCATCCTATCTTTATCCTCTACTTCTTCCCTAATCTCTCTAATCCCCAAAGTACTTGGAGAAATGTTTTGAAGCCTCGGACAGCAGCTACGAGACGAAGTGTCCAAATCTGGACAGATTTGTGCAAGCAGTGCACAACCTCTTTTGCCTTCCCATTTTACTTTGTAAGAGCTCCAAATCCTCCTACTCAACACTTTCTACATGTACTTCATATCCCTATTAAATTTCACCAAATTTTTATTCATATATTTATGATATTATACCAAGAACACTTATTACTTCTTATGTCTAGACTTGAATGTTATTTATGCACTTGTTGTGCTATTCACTTTGCCATGATCTAAAATCCAAGAAATCACTTGCAAAACATAATTTTTACTCTAATGTCACTAAATTTCAGATATATAAGTTTTGTTTAGGGTGTTATATATAAATAAATGCATGATTGAGACATGATTAAATATTGTGCAACTAGTAGTGCACTTTGTCTAGGTTTTGTGATAGCTAGTTTTATTGTTTATAAACACTATATTGGAATGTAGAAGATGCCATGCTAAGGTTGTTCACTAGTTGTAGTAGTGTTTTCATACATATTTCATGACAAATAAAAGTTAGAAATGAGGTATATGTCATGATATTATTATAAATTCAGATTTGACTTGTCTATGTATACTTGACATTTTATAGTAGAACGAGAGTTGTATATAGTTGGATGAATGGATATACTTGAGAAATATAGTATGTGATTGTTTGTGATAACCCTAACTTGACCTATTATTAATGCTCATGTGTATGTTTTAATAGACAAAACTAACCCTAGGTTGGTTAACATAGTTTGACACTTAGTGAATACTAAGGTTGATGATATGTTGTATATGGAAATCTAGTGTGAGAACACCTAGTACCTACATGAACCTTCATTATAACCATGTTTATGAGGCTTGATGATGTTATGTGACTAGTAGGCTTGGTGTTTACACACTTTCTTGGTCCTTGACTAGTGAACCTTAGCCAACCTACTTTGCTAGAACCCCTAATTATTTTAAACTCTAAATAACTGATGGCATTGTATAAGTTGTATCCTTGATTAATTTAGACCCTAATTGTCTAATGATTAATGACGTAGAGTAGTTGTACTCTTGTGCATGCTTAGTGAACCGAGTCATAGTGACTGATTTTATGATATTATATATTTAGGCTCTTAGGATCGCACGAGCGTGGATTCGAGAGCCGATTCTTTGTATTATCAGGTTGGAGTTCCAGACAAGTGTACCTTGCCAAACTTACAGTAGTTCCATTATATTATTTGCTTGAGTTATTTATATATATATATACTTCTGTGATGTACTCAACTTAGGACCGTGAGACGTTGCTTAACGTCCAAACAAGATTCGGGTGTCAGCGTCGTACGTGGAGTCGTGTAACGTCACTTAGAGAGTTGATACCACGATCCTATATATTTTTACGTGCTTGCTTTATCAAGTACGTCATACCATAGGACACTTGACACTATTTATGTGACATAATCTTTCCTAAGTTATTCATGGTGATTCTATATAGGCTTACATAATTCATGACATAAGACTTGTATATACATAGATATCATTATGACTCGCTGTACTAGCTAGAGGTCATAATCTTGCGTGTTATGGAGATGAGACGTCGTGGATATAAAATGTGTAATTATATTGGGTGGGGAGAGACACACAGGCTACAGGCTGATTATATACATATATACTTTATTATTGAGGTGCTTTAGTCTCTGTTCCAGAGCTTAGCCCATTACGTGATATTACTGCTACGGGCTCCCCGACACAGAGCTTGTAGTGGTTTCAGCCTGAGTACGTGATGCTCTCACTTTTATTTCACTTAGATGATTACATTAGTTTACCTTTGAGTATGTGGTATTATACTGTTTTACTTTGGCATGCTGTTTCTTGTACCTTGTTACGTCCCTCTAAGGACCTGGTCCCTTGCCAGTTTTGCAGCATACACCGTTGTGGAGCTTGTCTGGAGTTGCTGATGTGTTGCCAGGTACTTATATCATTTCTACCAGAGTTATGGTTATTTATTCTTATTGTCTATTCATCTGCTGATGTAGCCTAGTTTTATAGACTTATTGTAAACTCTCTCACCCAAAATAGGTATTTTGTGTATATTTTATATTATTATATTTATTATAGATGTTGAATTTATTTAGAGTATTCTCTTAGTTAATTAGAAAATAAATTTTTTTAGTATATTTACTTATATAAATATTTATTTAGAATTATTTTTAGGCTATTTTAGATTATTGAGATTTTTCCATAATTTTTAGTTAATTAAAAACTAGTAACACTAATTTTCTAGGACTTTGAAGAATTTATTTTATGTACAAACTTAATTAAAAATATTTCAAACTTTTATTTTAGGTTCTAAATAATAAAATATATTTTCTAGAATTTTTTGAGTATTTTAGTATTTATTGGGAGTAATTAGGCTAATAACTAATTTTTAGGACTTGTAAAATTTATTGTGCAATTTTAGGAATATAGAATGGACCCATGTTATTTTTTAGGGTTTATAATATTATTATATATTTTCTGGAATTATTTCAGAATTTTTAGAATAATGTTAGTATTTATTTTTAGTTAAATGGATAAAACTAATGTTTAGAGCTTCTCCTAATTATAGTAGGAAATCTATGAATATAAAATTATCCCAAATATTTTTCTAGAGTTTTTAAATTCAAAATATATTTTCTGTAATTTTTCCATATTTTTATGATTATTTTTAATATTTATTTTGAGTTATTTATATTTAAAATGACTTAAATAATGTTTTGATAAAGGCAAATCAAAATCAAATAATATAACCAAAACCATCCAATCAAATCATGACATGTGTCACCCTCCTATCAACTTTCATTCAGCCGCTCAATCCCTATATATATATATATATATATATATATATATATATATATATATATATATATATATATATATATATATATAATATAATAACCCTAATTATCCCATTATTTTTTTAGAGAGAGAGATTTTGTAGAATTGCCATCTAGGGTTCCTTCATCTTCCACAAGCCATTGCGCATAGCTCCAGACTCCAAACGAGGCCTAGTTTCTTGAGTTAGAAAGATATTGAGGTTAGCTTTCTTATTATATAATTTATTTTACGAAATTATGAGTATTAAATTCTGGAAAATTCGTAGAGCACAGCATGTCCGAAAATAGATGTGTTTCGATGTTTTCGCAATTTCGGGAGAACCAGGAATCAGAATCATGAACCGTTTAAAGTTTTGGGAAGCTAATATCGATATCATCGACATATATTTTTCCCAGAATTTATTACGAAGTATTTACATACTGTTAATTCTATAGAACTTCTAGGTTAGAATTTAACCATCGGTGCACAATACAAAATTTGTATGTGCCATAATTCCCAAACGAATTTGAATTTGGACGAGCCGTAAATTCTAGCATATTTTTGACGCTGAAATCTACAGGAAATCATCCATGAAAGTTGAGTTTGTGTTGGTTGACTTTTCGGTCAACAGATCGTCTCGATTTGCGTGCCATGAGTCTCGAGTTGATAAAATTCAGTTTCTTTGGACAAAATTTAGGAGGTAACATAAAAATCAGAATAATAAGATTAAAATAGGATTTTAGAGTAATTATTCTAGAATTAAATAAATTAAAATAAATTATCTTTTGACGTGATAAATTTGTAATACATAGGCTATTTGGACTGTGACTTGGACTCTGATTCATACCAGCAGCAGGACCCCTGGCAAGATACCTTGCCAAATTATTTACAGTACTTTGTATGCTATTTATATTTCTTTTTATTTATTTTATTTCTGTATAGTTCTTGCATGTGTAGTTTTTCTCCAGTCATTACTATGTATTAGATATGTTGACACACACATGGCACTTAGTATCATCGAGGACAATCATTAGGCGTATGGGCTTTTGACCACTCTGGTAAACCGTAGTATATAGCTCGCACTACGGGCGTGTGTCGCGCTGGTCGCTACCCCCGCGGTATGTCAATTTCTGGAGTCTCGCTGGTCGCTACCCCCGCGGTATATCAATTTCTGATGTCCATTGACGTGTGTGTGAGTTGTGAGGTAGATCGAGTAGCCTACCCTTGCCCATACGTCGAAAAGTTTTCCTTATTTGCATTCATATAGATTGTCCTATACAGCGTACTTATTTATTTTTAAACCATATGCATGTTTACTGTATTCAAATTGGCTCGTATTTTTTGTATCTTGTTACGTCCCTCTGAGGACCTGGTCCGCTGCCAGGTGTATCTTTTCTTGAGTATTTGCAGGAGCGCAGATTTAGATGGTTACATGTAATCCGAGGATGTCTTCTCTTCGAGCTGTGATGGATAGCTGGTATTCTTATATTGTGTTGTGGTGTTGTACTCATATTGTATTTGCTCTTATATTCGAGTTGGTAGTGGATTTGTTTCCATCCAACTATCATCCTTAGATACTTCTTATTGAGATCTAGTTTCATAGATACTGGTTATTTATTTCTATATGATTTTGGTGGATGAGATTTAGATTTTACCCTGTGACTTGTATTACATTTTATACCACTTGTGGATTTTATATTCATATTACAGCGTACGTATGGATTTGGTTTCCATATATTGGAGTTGCCATATCCATGCGGCTGGCATGCTTACGTGTCCTAGTCCTACGTATTTTTGGGACTGGGGCGTGACACTTATATTCTTTTCTCGAGTCTATTCGAGCTTATGTGTTACTGGCGGTCGACTTTAGCACATTATTAATATTTTTTTCTTTATGTCGATTGAGACATAGAGATTTCAGTATTTATTTACCCTTATTATACAGCTTATACGTATTCGAGTCGGATCAGAGTCTGGTCGAATGCGTAGCTGGCATGTTACATATTTCTAGTCCTACGTATTTTGGGACTGGAACATTACATATTTTTGTGGTGGCCCATGCATGTCTTGATTAAATTGTTTCGGTTACTTTCCAGTACCGAGCGAGCCTGTAATCAGGATTAATAGTATTAGTATCTCAATCCATAACTGATTTAATTTTTTTTAGCATTTTATTATCGCCCTTGGACTTCATAATT
Source organism: Iris macrosiphon (assembly GCA_036927795.1). NCBI lineage: Eukaryota > Viridiplantae > Streptophyta > Magnoliopsida > Asparagales > Iridaceae > Iris > Iris macrosiphon. The sequence goes on from JAYESA010000018.1 coordinate 13,278,760, forward strand.
GTACTTTTTTATTCCCCTCAATATTCTTATTATTGTTTATCATCTCTCCCTATTTTAGAGAGATGAATGTTCGTACGTGGTGTTTCCTCCAGAAGCAGATCATTGTCAAGGCGAAAGAAGACATGCTGGATATAAATTTTTGAGAAGATGGTTACCCTTAGTAGGATAGGTAGATAAGTTATTCCTATATGCTAGAGCTAGTATAGATTGTTAGCATTAGAATTGAATATAGTATCAGAGGCCTAGAACTAATAAAACCTTACCCTTGCTTAAGGTAGCCATAATTTAGAAGTATTAGAAGTTAGAAAGATGGTTTGTAATACTTCATGAATTACATAGCTAGATGCTAGGGATCAGAGTGGCTCATGATGGTGATACAAGGAAATTATATTACGAGCTTGAGAAATTGGAACTTTACGTAGCAGACCATAGTGGTTAAATCTCTAGTTGTCTTGTGACTTTTAGTATCAAAACTAGATCTTATTACCCCCTTAAATTATTGATGACTATAGGTCTGGACTAAGTCTGGACTAAATAGATAGGTAGATTTCTAGACCTAATGTTTGAGTAATTAGATAACTCGAGTACTAAAGTATAGCTTTCGAAATCAAATTAGATGTATTTGATTAATTGGATTGTCAGTATTAATTGAACAAGTGAGTACCACCCGTAGACAAGCTAGTTTCTGTGATGGAGCAAATGGGTTAAAGGATGAGAGTTTTATGTTATAGTCTTGAGTTAGATATAGTGAATTGTCTATAATAGATGACAAGCTATAACAAGATGGTAACCATGTAGTTTGGATGAAGGGTATACATGGAATGAACAAGGAGAAAATCTTAGGTTCAAGGTAAAGAAGGTAGAATGGTAACAAGAAGAGTCACGATGAGTACATGATCTTGAGCATTTTAAATTAAGAGAAAGATCTAGGAAGGACAAAGATTTATCACTCGGCAGTTGCCTAGAAGATCTATGCTACGAAGCAGAAAGTACTGGGTCATGATTAACGAAGCTTATAATTGAAAACAAGATTAACATACTAAAAGGATATGAAGGTGAGTAGGAAACAAATGATAAGGAAAAGATATTATGGTCGCATAATCCAAAGAGAAGGGATTGTGGTATGGACTTGAGGAATAATAATTTTAGCATTTATGAATTGTAATGCTTTTAAAATTTTAAGAATTTAGTGCGAGTAAAAATTGTTGATCAGTCTCAAAGTGATACAGATTTTAAGAAATTAAATACAGGTTCAGAATCACATACTGACTTGTTGGTCATTCTGTAGAGGATTGTCACAAGACCCTTAGATTATAGATTTACATATGGTAGAAAAGTATAAATGGAAGATAGAAGTCTTATAGGAATGATAGCTGAATATTGTGGGTTTACATATAAACTTATTAGGGCCAGGGATTTAGATTTTTGACTAATAGGGTATGAGCTTGCTGGACCTATCCTCAGTAGTAGGTGATGAGAACCTATTTCCAATTTACCATAGTCGATGGTTTTTTGAATTTTAAAAATCTTATTCTTTTTATTGTATTAATTATATTTTTACCTAGGATATTTAGAATGATTGAATAAATATTTATTACTTAATTTATATATATATATATATTTTTGTACTACGTATTTGAATAAGGGCTTATGTTGTATTTCATTATATGTATTTCTCCTAGGAATCGTTGAATTGAGCTTCTAGACTATGTATGATTGACTGACTAGATTAGACTTATTGATTCTAAGAGCAATTATAAGAAGTTAGGTTAGAGGATTTTATTGGGGATACTATAGGTTGATAACGTTGTACCAAGGAAATAATGAAGAAATAATAACAGTCTTAGCTGTAGAATAAATGATTTAGATACTACATAGGTAGTCTTGAAGATTTTGTGCTTGTAAGATTTTAGTGCCTATCCCATGCACCCCTTTAAGAGTTAAGGTATGAGATCATTTTCCTTGTAGATATTGAAAGATTCAAACTGAGTTTGTGTTGCGGCATCCTTGTGTAACCTAGGCCTATAGGTGGTGAATTTTTTTAGATGGCGATTAGCATGATAACAATAATGACATAGTACATAGTGGTAAGAATATGTTTTAAGGACCAACAGTCTTAGACGATTAAACTGTATGTATATGAAAGTTTTAAGATTTTTAGAATGTGTATGAGTAAGTACGAAGATGTGTTCATATATTTAGAGATATGATGAGTTGTGGTTGGAGAGATTGATTTTGAATTTCGAGGACAAAATTTTTCGAAGGTGGATAGATTGTAAACCCCCTCACCCAGAGATTTAGCTATTTTAATTTAATATAATATTTAGAATTATTATTTTTATTATTAATTAGGATTAAGTAAACAAAAGTATCCTTTAAAAATATTTTTCGTAGCTTTAATTTTTAGGAGCACAATATTAGCCATTAACTCCAAACAAATTTTATATGCATGATCTAGACAAGCCCCACCTTAATTTATGATTATCATATCCCACTCAAACACATCTCCTTATGCTCTATTTTTTAATGTAAAATACTCGGGTCAAAAACTCAATTTTAAGCATCTATAGTGCAACCGTTGACCATTCCAATTTAAATTGGAGATCCAATTTTGACCAATTCTTTCGACCTAATGCATGATCTTGATCTAAACTAGGTCTAAGACACACATGATACCTGTGTCCCACTCTATTGAACCTCTATGTGCTACATACCCTCAATAGTCACAAATGACCAATTTTTTTAGTGAATCAGACCAACCTAGTCAAACTAAACCGCAACTACCCGAACCTGACCCAACTAGAAGTAGTTGGACTTAACCTAGGTTGACTAAGCTAGGTTTGACCATCCATATTAAAAATCTTTTCAGTTTTGTACAGTGATGAGTTTATTGAATCATTAGGGTGGAATATGAATGTGAAGGGGTTATAACTTGTGACCTTTACTTACCACATTGGTAACTCCAAACCCTTTCCCTCCCCACTAGGCTGTCCATAATCTCCCTCTCTTCACCTCCCCATTCAAACCACCTGAAGCAAACTTCTTCCTAACTCTCTTCCTCACATTTTTTCTCCATAAACCATCCCCAAATTCCTTCTCTATCTCCCTCCACACCTTCATCTATCCAATCCTACCCAGGCTGAATCCGAATTCAGCAACACCCTCACCAATCCGGCCTTATCTTCCTCCACAGCAAGTATCTTTCTCTCAAATTTTGTATGATTCTTCCTATCCCTGTCTTTATCACTTTCTCTTCACAAATCTTCCATCAAAATTTAGTTTAAGTTCCTCAAAATAGCCCTCCATCAGAGGTATCCAGGCTGAATCCGAATTTAGTGTATCCTCTTCTTCGGGCACTCCACCACCTCCATAGCCTCCAAACCACCACCATAGCACCCAAATATCCTTTTTCTACCTCTCCTTAACAAGTTTTATTTATAACTCAGCACCTAAATATTCCCACAACTCCCCTAAATATCCCCTATAAAACGAAGACACCCAGCTGAATCCGCCAGCAATAGCACCACTTCAACACCTTGTTGCCACCACTTCCAGCACCAAAACCCTTCAACAACCACCCTATCTTCATACTCTACCTATCCCCTAATCTCTCTAAGCCCTAAAGTACTTTGAAAAATATTTTGAAGCCTCGGACAGCAGCTACGAGACGAAGTGTCCAAATCTAGATAGATTTGTGTAAGCAGTGCACAACCCTCTTTTGCCTGCCCATTTCACTTTGGTAAGAGCTCCAACTCCTCCTAATCAACCCTTAATACATGTACTTCATATTCCTATTAAAATTTACCAACTTTTTATTCATATATTTATGATATTATACCAAGAACACTTATTACTTCTCATGTCTAGACTTGAGTGTTATTTATGCACTTTTTGTCCTATTCACTTTGCCATGATCTAAAACCCAAGAAACCACTTGCAAAACATAATTTTTACTCTAATTGTCACTAAATTTTAGAATATATAAGTTTTGTTTAGGGTGTTATATATAAATAAATGCATGGTTAAGACATGATTAAATATTGTGCAACTAGTAGTGCACTTTGCCTAGGTTTTATGATAACTAGTTTTATTGTTTATAAACACTATGTTGGAATATAGAAGATGTCATGCTAAGGTTGTTCACTAGTTGTAGTAGTGTTTGCACACATGTTTCATGACAAATACAAGTTAGAAATGAGGTATATGCCATAATCTTATTATAAATTCAGATTTGACTTGTCTATGTATACTTGACATTTTGTAGTAGAACGAGAGTTGTATATAGTTGGATGAATGGATATACTTGAGAAATATAGTATGTGATTGTTTGTGATGACCCTAAGTTACATATTGTTAATGCTCATGTGCATGTTTTAATAGACAAAACTAACCCTAGGTTGGTTAACATAGTTTGACACTTAGTGAATACCAAGGTTGATGATATGTTGTATATGGAAATCTAGTGTGAGAACACCTAGTACCTACATGAACCTTCGTTATAACCATGTTTATGAGGCTTGATGATGTTATGTGACTATTAGGCTTGGTATTTACACACTTTCTTGGTCCTTGACTAGTGAACCTTAGCCAACCTACTTTGTTAGAACCCCTAATTATTTTAAACTCTAAATAACTGATGGCATTGTATAAGTTGTATCCTTGATTAATTTAGACCCTAATTGTCTAATGATTAATGACATAGAGTAGTTGTACTCTTGTGCATGCTTAGTGAACCGTGTTATAGTGACTGATTTTATAATATTATATATTTAGGCTCTTGGGATCGCACGAGCGTTGATTCGATATCAGGTTCTTTGTATTATCAGGTTGGAGTTCCAAGTAAGTGTACCTTGCCAAACTTGCAGTAGTTCCTTTGATATTATTTGCTTGAGTTATATATATATATATATATATATATATATATATATATATATATATATATATATATATATACTTATGTGATGTACCTGTTCAACTTAGGACCGTGATACGTTGCTTAACGTCCGAACAAGATTCGGGTGTCGACGTCGTACGCGGAGTCGTGTAACGTCACTTAGAGAGTTGATACCACGATCCTATATATTTTTATGTGATTGCTTTATCAAGTACGTCATACCATAGGACACTTGACACTATTCATGTGACATAATATTTTCTGAGTTATTCGTGGTGATTCTGTATAGGCTTACATGATTCGTGACATAGGACTTGCATATACATAGATATCATTATGACTTGTTGTACTAGTTAGAGGTCATAATCTTGCGTGTTATGGACATGAGATGTCGTGGACATGAGATATGTGATTATATTAGGTGGGAAGAGACACACAGGCTACATGCTGATTATATACATATATACTTTATTATTGAGGTGCTTTAGTCTCTGTTCCAAAGCTTGGCCCATTACGTGATATATTACTGCTACAGGCTCCCCGACACAGAGCTTGTAGTGGTTTCAGCCTGAGTACTAGTGATGCTCTCACTTGCATTTTACTTAGATGGTTATATTAGTTTACCCTTGAGTATGTGTCATTATACTATTTTACTTTGGGATACTGTTTATTGTACCTTGTTACGTCCCTCTGAGGACCTGGTCCCTTGCCAATTTTGCAGCATGGACCATTGTTGAGCTTGCCTGGAGTTGCTGATGTGTGTTGATTTGTCTTGTAGGCATTGGTGCCTGGTACTTATATCATTTCTACCGGAGTTATGGTTATTTATTCTTATTGTCTATTCATTTGCTGATGTAGCATAGTTTTATAGACTCATATTCATTTCTCGAGTCTATTCGAGCTTATGTGTTACTGGCGGCCGACTTTAGCACATGTAGTTTATTATTGATATTTTGTTCTTTATGTGGATTGAGACATAGAGATTTCAGTATTTATTTACCCTTATTATACAACTTATACATATTCGAGTTGGACCAGAGTCTGGTCGAATGCGTAGCTGGCATGTTACGTATTCCTAGTCCTACGTATTTTGGGACTGGAGCGTTACATGGGATATCCCATAAAAATATAATTTCGACTGCGATGAGCAAACTTATCCATCTTAGCTTTTTGGTTGTGGGTAAAAAAACGACAACCGGTAAAACAACGATAACCAAAAACATGTGAAAAGATGTCAATACTGAACTCAATGAATCGCAGTCATTTTGCCTCATCGTTCGGTATCATGTAGCTGCCGAACTTCGATTTCTTTAAGAACTCTGCTTCGTAGTCACTAACGGACATATTGCCTTGCTCAAGCGCTATAAACTCTTATTCCTTTCTGTGACGAACATATGGTGGAATGAACTGTGCGATGAACACCTGTTTAAATGTCTCCCATGAGACTTTGGCTTCTTGGTTGGTACCACACAATGCTTGTCTCTTTGACTCCCACCAGTCTTCTACTTTGAGACATAGCTGCACAATCGCACAATCCACTCTTTTGGTGCTTTGCACATCCAACATACGAAAGATGCCCTCCAAAGTCTTTAGGAATCCTATTACTTCCTCTGGTTCTGCCCTGCCATTGAACTCGGACGGATTACAACTATTAAATTTTAACCCCCGATACTACCATCGATCCGACAGAGCGGAACGACCAGAAAAAGAAGTAGAGTTAGAAAGCCGTATGATAGGTGGTAACTATCTTGTACGGTTCGGGGGGTAATCGGCAAAAAACTTGAATGCCGGTCGCCTTCTTGGAGGTTGTTCAATTTTCTCTGCTTCTACTGCCACTGTCTCTTTAGCGGCAGCCACTTCGATCTTGTTGTTATTCTCAGTTGATGTAGCAACCAGTTGAGACAAGTTATCAACTTGCTGCTATTATGCGTCAAATTACGCTTGAAACTGGTTTGTTAGTTGCACTTGAAGCTCACGATGCTGTGTCTCAATTATCTTGTGATATGCAACACTCTGCTTCCTTTGCACCTCTAACATTTTTATTAGTTTCTCTATTGGGTCAGATGACGATATCGCCTTGGCGCTATCACCCTTAGTCATCTGCAAAAGAAATAACTTCATTTAACACTCATAAAATATTTATGGGCTTATTGTATGGAACATTATTTCATGCAACACTATCGAAAAGCAAATTATCGCATAAAATCGTTATTGTTTGAAAACTTCCACTTGAAAACTAATTTTTGAAATCTGAGGAACTTTAAATCGTGCTCTGATACCAACTTATCACACCCCGGTTCTGCAGAACCGATTCGTCCTCATATTCGGTTTCGCGGAACCGTTTGTTCTCGCTGGGCGTAATACCGTACAAGTCTGGGGTTGCACTTGTATAAGACAAGAACGTGCACATGTGTCAAAATCTTTCGTAAACAGTTCCACAACACAACATATTATAAAGCACACATTTATATAGGAAGAAAATAATTCTTTTTTTGATTCATTGCAACGACGTATAATTTTTTCAGCATCGAAATAGAAATGCCTGAACGGCTTACATAGATTTTGTATAAAAGAGAAGACTGATAGGCTAACATAAAATAATGCTCTTATCCCATATATTATGCCCTTTTATTATATTCTTGGAACTTGAAAGCATCAACTAGAAATCTTTGAAATACTTTAAAATAGGAAGAAGCTTGAAAAGACTTCAACGAAAGCTTTATCTCCCTTGAGAGCCCACAGTATCTCGGTCACCTGGTTTGTCCACAGAGATGTGGGTCAGTACTCAACTTGTACTGGTGAGAAGAACTGGCCTACTAACCTAAACCAACACTTCTTAATTAAAGCAACAGTTTATATAGGCAACAGTTCATGTAGGCAACAGTTCATATAGGCAACAGTTCATGTAGTAAAATATAAAATCTTTGCACATATGGAATTCTTACACCGGCTAATAGCTGTTCCTGTATAATCTACAGGATTTTTCTTACCGCCCTTGCATAAGACATCATTAGTATGCAACTCATTTTTACTGGGTCATTTGTGGTGTAGCACTACGATGGACATGCCATATAAGACTTCGATGGACGTGCGATGCGCCATTCAAAGTAGGTAGCAAGCCTCAATGAATGTCTCGCTTATGTCCGGTGCTACTAAAGCGCTACTATTTCTCCCGGGCCGAACGATCCCAGTGCCCCAGGTTCAGTTCGAGAAAATTTACTACCTTGTGCACAAGTTGTCCATGACCACACAATGCATCTACGACTATATGATAAGCATAAATAGCAGGATAAGGTATTGAAACATTTAGAGTAGCAATGCACATTTAACCATTCTCATTTTAGCATACTTATTTATTGGTTCGATTGGTACTCCGTTGACTCCAATTTACCGCTAAGGAAAGGCACCAAACTACGACATAATGATTATATCCTTCCTTTTGTTACATAATTGAACTTTCCTCTTATTAATGCAATTCATTGATTTATAATAGTGGTATAAAACTTGTGACATTAGTGGCTTTATTGATCATTGGACTTAGCAAGGTTACAAGAGAACATTATTGATTATTGGCATGAAGGAGTAGAGAAGAAGGGACAAAACTGCTCACCAACATAGAAATTTTGAGAGAAATGGACGCTTGCTCACTCAGCCTCTATTCTCGCGTCTATCTATATTGGCACAAATATTTTGTTAGACTACCATCTTTATTTCTCTTAGAGTTCTCGAGAATGAATGCCTGTAATCGATGAAAATGGGCTAAACAATCAATCATCGAAAATACATTCATCAAAATCAAGCAGCAAAAATCTAAGAAGCCAACCAAAAATCCAACGAAAACTATTGGACTAATTCCAACAAAAGTCGATCCATCATAAAAATGTTCATTTCATTATCCGTGATCGATTCTGCCGTAAAGTTTTCCCATACTCAATTCCGACTGAGTCAATCGAGCTACAAGCCTTATTTAGTGCACTGCTAGCAGCGGGACAGTACACTAACAACTAAAAGTGTATATACAAGATACATATATATAAAGCAGTAAGAGTAAGAGAGAGCAAACGCAAATATCGCGATATATACTTGTTTCCCTCTGAGTGGGCTAGTCCAGTCCCGAGAACTCTTGCTCAGAGTTTTATCCACTATAATCACGAATAGTGAATCACAAGCTTCGTTCCGAAGGCTTGTTGACTTCTTACAACCTTGAGCTTTGATCCGAAGGCTTGAAAGACTTCACACGTACGTTTGATGTGAAGGGCACGCCGACTTCAAACTAAGAAGAAAACTTGCTAAGCCAAGCTCTTACTACTCTGACAGACTTCTAATCGAGATCGCATTTGGCACTAGAAGGCTTGGGAGTTGATCCTGGAGACTGGAAAGGTTAAAGCTCAGGGGTTAACTCACTTATAGGATAAAAAGATTGAGAGTGGTTGAGTTGTTGACACTACCAAAATTTAAAGAAATAGCGACATTATTAGCGACGTCTTTTTCTGACGTTACTATATTTTATGAATTTAGCGACATCATAAAATAATATCGCATGGCATCGTTGTTAGTGACTGTCAGCGACGCATAGCGACTATTAATAATATTACGGAAGCCGATATCGCCAAATATCGTAAAATGATACTATTATTTTTATTGTAGCGACGTTTAGCGATGTCATATTACATATGTTGCTAAATATTATAACCTCAGCAATTTTTAGCGACGTATGTTTAAAACGTCGCTATATTTTTTATATAGTTTTTCAGAATGATTTTATTTCTCCCATTCCAAATTTTTTTCCCAAAAACCCCCTTCCCCGCATGAGCCTTCTGCAACCTTCCCCTCCAGCACCGGCCGTGCTCCCCCATCGACCCCCTCCGATCGACGGCTCAGGTAAACCCTAACCCCCTCTCTCTCTCTCTAACTATCTTAGTTTAGTTTTGGTTAGGGTTTTGACCCCTTCCGACGGTGCTCCCCCCTCGACCTCCGGTTTCGACGGTGCTCCCCCCGCGACCCCCTCCTGCAGCTCAGGTAAACCCTAACCACCTACCTCTCTCTCTCTCTAACACGATCTATACACATACATACATACATACATACACACACACTGACAGGACACACATACACACACACACACTGATACAATACGGACACACAAATACAGACACGACATGGACACACAAACAATGACACGAAACTAGGATTAGGGCTAGAATGAAGGACACACAAATACAGACATCGACATGGACACACAAAATTGACACAAACATAGACACGACACGGACACACAAACACTGACACTTACACGAAACTAGGGTTAGGTCCAACCCATTCCAATCCGTTCGGTTTAATTTTCTAATGTTTACATAGATTTACATAAAAAATATATAAATAAAAAAGTATAATAAAGTTATATATCTCTAAATTTTATATGTAATGTACAAATTTTTAGTTAATATTGTGTGTGCATATGTGTATAAGTTATACATGAGTGAGTATCCTATAGGTGGATAAGTACCTAGAAGGAGATTATGTGTGCATAGTGTGTACCAGGGAGTATCATATACAATGTTCTATGTGTATGTCTGTGTGCAGTTAAGATTAGTGAGTGTGAGTTAATGTCATAGTTAAGTAACAAGAAAATTTGAGTTTGTATTTTAGTCAAGATATTGTATTTGGGTATGGGTAATACCTTGTGTGTGTGTGTGTGTGTCAAGTGTATGAGAGTCCACGTGTTCAATGTGAGCCCTTCTCTGAAATAAAATTTTTGAGGCTTTTAGGTCTAGAATAGTAGTGACTAGGCTTTTAGGTTCTACCATGTTGAATACTTAGGAACTACCTATGTTGGATACTCCGAAGTTAAGTGTTCCTTCGTGGTCCATTATGTGAACAGGAAATTGAGTTCTGCAGTCCTTTTGAGGCTATTAGAGTTATACAAGAAAAGACTAAGAACGAAAGGATCTAAATATCTAAAAAAGACTTGTGGAGAGAACTAGATTTCAAGTATTTTTAGGTCTTTAAACAAAGGCCTCTCAGTCTTTTCAGATAATTTATAATACTTAGCCTTTTCTAGGATTTTTTCAAAATCTTGTATAACCCTCAGTAAATTTTCATTTTAGATAATGGATCACAAGGGAACACGTATTTATTATTATGAGCCGTCCATTAATGGAGTTTAAAATCAGAGTTGTCCACATGTATTCTATGTTTGAAATCATGTCTTCATGATATTAGTTTTGTAAGCCTTTAAATGATATATACTTGAACAATCATGTGTATCTATCTTTGTAGAAGTATATTAATGGATATGAATTACTACCTACGGCATCATTCGTGGATATACAACCATAATCTGATGACATATGCGGTATGCAGGATGAATTCATACGTTATGCGACAATACACAATGTCGCTGATATACTGAAGTCTCATAGCTGAACGTCGCTAATAACAAAATATTTGACGACATGTACGCATCGCAAATATACATCACTATAGTGACAATTTTTTTGTCAGCGACCATGGATTACGCGACAGCACAAAAATGTCGCTAATATATTTTAGCGACATTTTTATACCTATTAGTGACATTTTTTGACGTCGCTAATATGTATATTTTGGTAGTATGAGAGTGTGAAATTTATTCCTATTTATAGGGCAATAGCAAACCAAATTCGGCCAGAGTTCAGATAGGTTTTAATTCAAAATTTTGAACGTTGGGCCAAAAAATCAAGGGTGTAATAACTGGATTGATTTCATACTATATATGTGACGGAGTTTGGTCCGAGTTCGGTTGCCTATTCTAGTAAGGTTTGAGTATAAATGTGGACTAGTTTAGTGGATAGGTTAAAGGGTTTATTTGAGTGTACTTAGGTTATGCTAGTGCGACTCGATGTACATAAGTCCTAGACTCAATAAACATAAAATTACATAACAAACCAAGAGAACTAGATGACGCCAAACTTCTGAAACATCTGTTGACTTGAAGACACATTTTTTCTTGATGACAGTTGTCCAAAGATATACAGATCTGGAAATCTGAATACCTTTTGGGGGCTTCGCCCCCGACCCCCCGGCTACGAGGCTCCAGATAAATCGTAGGCGGTTTAGAGACATCTTCTGGTATAACATCATCTTTGGCTCATCATCATTTCTTCATAGCGTATGTTCTTGCTTATCTTGCTTATTGCTTTCTGCAGATGCATGCTAGACGAACAAAGCAATATATAGAAGAAAATATTAAAACATTAATGCATATATGGACAATGCTGAGTTTAAGTAGAAGATACTATAGTGATTGATCGATTAATATAATGTTAAACTTAATTGATTAGCCATATTCAAAAACTCAACTAAAATATTGGGCCAACAATCTCCCCTTTTTTTGATTATGGCAAATCAATTAAGTTTAAGACAGATATAATCGATGCATATATCAAAAACAATAAGCACAAATTACTATACGTATACTACTTAAACATATACTTACATACTTAAACTTACTTTTCCTCCGTTGACATGATCAAAAAGAAGCTTCCCCTTAATAGGAGATATTACCTAAGCTTCTACATGTGCATAAGTTTCCCCTAAGTACATGAGCCATTTGGCGAATATGCATATATTTAACATAATTCCTTTGCCAAAATAGCTAGTTTGCGGCTCCTCGTAAACCAAAAATATACATGAAGACAAGGTGAGTAACATAAAGCATATAACTTGATCATGTATTAAATAAAGAGTAAGTAGCTAAAATGTCAACATAAGGAATCACGTAGAATAATGACTTGCATATCATAACATCTAGTTACTAAATAAAGGTAACTAGATACAGACATATTAAGTACATAACATAAACATTGGGTAACAATAATGCAAGAGAAACATAAATGAATATTTAATCATATGTAATAAACAATTAAACTTTTCTTAGATATCCCTTCTTAACATTAAACTATATATCATAGTCTAGCAACGAATCATGTAGTAGAAAAGAAATATGCAGATCATTGCAACTAGCAAAAGTCTAAACTAACTGACATAGTTCTTAAACAATTAGAAATATCAAAGGTGGCTTGTAGTGCTTAAAAAAATAGTGTCACAATCTATACTAAGAGTTGTCAACTTTAAGTCAAAAAGTAAGGCTCAGATTTACTGTTGTATTATGGAAACAATTGCAAATTGACCTTAACAAATCATTATTCAATAAAGTGTTAATTATTTTGGTTTAGCTGCAGGGGCCGGATCCCAGCTAACGGTGGTCTGAAGAAACTTAAGTACCGCATCTCTTAGGCTATTTACGCATTTATGACAGAAGGGCCCTTTCAGCTTAGAACCAAAAGTAATCTTAACGTTAAAGAACTTAGATTTAATATGTATATATGCTAATTATAATATCATACAATATTAAAATCTAGAATCCTAATTCTTGACGAATAAAGTTCACTCAAAGATATAAAGCATGCATAGACAATTATGTCATATTAAAGTAAATGACTCCATAGTGTGAACTAATCAATAACTAGCCATGAATCAAAAGAGAATTAAACTAATCATGCTAGTTTCATATATCTCATATTGATTTAAAAATAAATACCAACTAAAGGACATCAATAAGAGATAGTAACAAATATTGATTAAAATATGTTAGATTATATAATTATAGCCATTTAGGAAGAATCAATTAGCATTATACCAAAGTGGCTCAAGTAGCCATATTTATGTTGGTGCAATAGCTTGAAAGATGACCTTTGCAGCTTTACAATCACCAACATTCTCCTTGGTGCTAAATCCCGACACAAAGTATTCTACTTACATCATTAGTCAGAGACCTTGGTATCCAAGATTTGGATCCATATTTGTTAGCTTTGGGAACCGATTTATACATATTTATATCAACCAATTTTCTAGCCTTGCATTGATGTTAAATATATCCTTTGAAACCATAATAATGACATGTAACATAGGCATTTGTATTAGGTGTAGAAGGTTAGACATGAGTATGTGAAGTGGTATGACGTTCTTGCATGAATATTTGTAATAAAATGCATGATTATGTGAAGTATGTTGTGTTCTACATGCATGAAAGTATGAAGTATTTGGTTTGCTTTCTGATGTCTTATTGTGAGTGCTCTTTTGTTTAGCCACGTATCTCGTGTTAAACTAAGTAGTAGGTTGTACGACCTGCTTTCCCAATCTAATCTCTAAGTTTTTAGAGATGGCATATAAATCATCATATTTAGCAATAAGAGCATCAATTCTAAGTGAAACAATATAATACTTCTTCCTCGCTTGTTTTAAGTCCTCCTTAAGTTTGGCATTTTCTTGATTGCTTTCATCAAAGCAGTCAAGTGCTTCTTGTAAGCTAAGCTTAAGTTTGGAGATTTCAATGGAATCGTCAGGAGAGGAATTTTCTCTAGCTTCATTTAATAAACAAGTAAGCTTTTCATTCTCAACTTGATAAGATTTAATATCTTTTCTAGCTTTCTTATGATTATTCATTAGCTTATTGTAATCTTTAAATAAATTATTGAAAGCATCAGATAATTCATTTTAAGAAACCTCTTCAAATAAAGGATTATTTTTACCTCATTAGTTAATGCCGTTAAGCATACATTTGCAGCATATCGAGGGCTTTCTTCTTCTGAGTCGCTAGCTTCACTTTTGCACTAGATGCTTGTATTTGCATATTTGCGAGACAAAGATCCTCCTTTGTTTGATCGTTCATGTCGATTATCCTTTTTTGCTTTGGATTAATATTTTATCATATGGCCTGGCCTTCTGTAATTGTAGCAAATGGGTTCTTAATCAAGATCTTTCTTTTTTCAGTTTGCTTTCATAAACTTCAAGAATCGTTTGAAGCTCCTAAAAGTTTGGGCCAGATCCTCATTGTCTGAATCATCATCTATTTCTTCATTTTTAGAAGCATCGTCGAAGGATCTTTTATAATGCGCCTTAAGTGCGATGGACTTCCTTTTGGGAGTTGACTCTTCAAATTCTTCTAGGTCGTTGAGGTCCAACTCATGTGTCACCAGCTTCCCCATGAGTGTTTCTAGCATCATTATAGTAAGGTCTTTTTCTTCAATGATCGTCGTTGCTTTTGGGTTCCAGTTCTTTGGAATCCCTCTAAGCACCATGCGTATCTTTTCATGGTTGTTGTACTCCTTGCCGAGAGAGGATGAAGGATTAAAGATGACAAGAAATCTTGTGAACATTTGAGTGATGGTCTCATTTGACATCATCTTGAATGCCTCATATTCTTGTGTCAGTCTGCTTATCTTAGACTACTTCTCCTGAGTAGTTCCTTCATGAGTTACCTCAAGTAGGTTTCATATCTCATGCAAAGTGGTACATATAGATACTCCTTTGAACTCTGTACCGTCTAAGGCACAAAATAAAGCATTTACAACTCTAGCATCAATACTGGATTGTTTCTTTTCTATATCAGTATACTTATCTTTAGGATTATTTATGAGATTACATCTACAATAATTATAGCAGGCTTTTTATAGCCATCCTCAACTATTGAGCAAAGGTCAAAGTCTAGTGATCTGAGATAAAAATTTATACGTGTTTTCTAGTACGTGTAGTTGGTACCATCAAATATGGGTGACCTATTTGTGGACTGGACTTCACCATTGTTGGTGTGTGTCAGGCCCCAGATCCAGAATACTGGAGAGCAAAAAAATGACTAAGCTAACCACACCTTTAGGAATACCGAAGCAATCCGCAATGTGTTAAGGTTGTCTACAGACAAGGGGGTGCATACTACAATCAAGTCTTCTAGGGTCAAGAGCTTATATATCTCAATTATTCAAACAAGTAGTAATAAAATAGAATATTTTAGAATAAGCAGTAAGGCGTCCCTAATGCCGCATCAGAATATTCTAGAGAGTTAGCAAATACGAGTGATATACCAGATACACCATCAAATGTATACATGATAGTGAGTCAGCTGTAGTATGAATATATTACAGTCATGTAGGAAACTAGTGTCCAGATTATCCGACTAACAACAACCGGTTGGCTAAACGTCAAAAAGATTAAGTTTACAAAAGATCAGTAGTGAATGAAGGAACCCACTCGTGCCCCTCATCAGTCATCCTTCTGGTGCGTGACATCAGTGAGGGAGAGATACGCTTGATCCTCAGGTGCTGGCTCTAAACCTGACTATGCAAAACTAGTGGGGTTAGACCCCAAATAGTAAGTACCACAAGGAAGAACGAAATAAAGAAACAAAGCCAGTTCTATAGCATGAGATGTATAAACTAACAATCAATGGCATATGTCCCATCCATGATATGACATGACACCCCTTCACCAAACAAAGACAGGAAGTGCCATATCACATCAAGATAGAATACGTGCCTCCAGCTGGAATAACTCCGCGTCATAGTTTCACTCCACATGCTATCGTAACACAGTAGCGTAACCCAATAATCAAACAAGGACATGAGTTGAACTATCATGCCACGATAGTCTATGTCCCTAATTCCACTCAACAGAAGGCACAATACACAAGCAGTGATACAATATTAAGTAAAAATTAATATAGTGATAATAAGTAGCCTTGATCTGTGTCCCTTTGTAATACAATAACATAATTCAACAACTAAACAAGGACATGAGTTGAACTTTCATGCTGCAACGGTCTAATTCTCTAACTAAAACATATTTAACGGCCAAACATATTTTACGACTTGATATGTGATCTCTGGGTTACCCAGTAACGCATTATACAAGTATCCTCAGATCATGCCATAATCGAGTAGGGCTGGTTGAACCACTTATATACAAGCAAGAATATATGATGCACTAGTCCCTTACAAGGGCCCTGAGCTATGTTAATGATCAGTAGTAGTTCTAGGCTTTATATAGAAAAGATACTAGATTGGCTTATAATTAAATACTGTACTCCACTAATGCGGATGATATACAGTATCCGTGGTGGCCAACCTTTACTCTTAGCTAACTTAGGGTTGTTCGACATGCACGATCTCGAGACACCGTTCCCTCTCAATGTTCTACAAATTAAGTTGCCTAGTTAACCCTAGGTGATTTAGAATCTCATGCCGTGGTCATATGAACATTCCTTCCTAAATATCGTACTATAAGTACGGGTACTCTTGATACGAATCCACATTGTCTCTTAAAGTCAAATTTGGATTCACCCAAGTGTGATGCAACAAGCAATACTATCTAGACACAACTAAAGTCACTGTCCAACTACCAGATTCGTGCAAGAAAATAATTACGTATATTATGTAGCAAGTGTGTGTGGCACGACGGCTTACTATATCTTAAGTAGCACTCTTAGTGCGATCAAGTGTATCAGCACAAATATAATAGTCAAGGCAGGAACAAGTTCTAATATCAAGGTTGTGGACAAGTTATCAAAAAGTAATGTATTCAGGATAGGACAAGCAAATGATGGTCACAATAATTTGTCACTTTATTATATTGATAGATAAAATAAGAGTAGTGCGAGAACCCCTCGAGATCTGGTCAACAATCCTTAAACCAAACAAGGACCGGGATTGCAGACCTTCCCTCAAGCTAAACTATGCCCCTTATTCTGTCCGACGTATAATAAGGTAATCTAGGAAAAGTAACCTAATCAGCAAGTAAGTACATATAGGGCCATATCTACAAGCTCATGCCAGGTGCTTAGTTATATAGCATGTGGTCACATCTGGATCAAATAATTTATTTCTAAGTTAACACATAGCATCACAATCATTTAATCAAATATAAATATTAAACCAAACAGGTGTCAAAGTGGACGCATGGAAACAGTTGACGCATGAGTCAGTTGGCCGCATGACCAAACGAGCTACATGAACCAACATGCAGCATGAGATTAAGGCTGCATGAGCAGAGCCAAATCCACCCTTCAGGAAATATGTGATGTGACAAATAATAAATGCAAATCAATTCACAAAAGTGACTGATGTTGTCATGACCCACACCCAAAAATTGGGCATGAGTCGTAGGTACATCCAGCCTACGCCGCAGCATCGACGGTAGAATGCTGTCTAGATATAAAAATAACTAACACAACTCACAAGATAAAACCTGTCAATGATCTTAACTCCATAAGGAGGACAAGGTAAAAATAATATAATGTCTACTTAATCACAATAATATTTATAGGAAGATGAATGTCACGATAAAGATATACAAATAATATAAAAGAAGTTTCGACATAAGTCTAGAACACAACTCAAATAATAACAATTAGTCTAAGAGTCTATCTCAACATAGATAAGGTCTCAACATAATACAACTCAAGTCTCAAAGTTTGGAAAAATTCAATACATAAATAAACTAGGTTAAGTGCTGTCTAAACAACTGCGGGTGGTGTCTCCTCTATGTGGAATGGATCCTCTGGAATCTCCAGAATGTAATCACCATCTACTCCTGGACTATAATGGGTAGGACAAAAATTCTCAAGGCCCTCTGAAAATATTATCCAGTCAGGATTGGAGCGAAACACAAACAGTAACATCAATTTTAATTATATTGATAAAAACTATAAACCAGTGTAAAAAAATACATTATGGAAAGAAATACTGGAATATAAGGAAGATTAAGGAGACATTTAATTATCATATAGAAATAACTAGCAGTGAACATATATATGTGAAAGCTAGAAATGAATGTACTGGAGCAAGAATAGAAATACTAGCTAAGTGCCGTAAAATATCAGTTTAGTATGTGATCGGCTTGGGACTAGATCAGGCATGTTATATATGATTAGCTATAATATATGTGAGGTTAGGCTAACCATCTGGTTAGCTATGATGTAAGCAATAGTCAGACTAATCATATATAACAGGCTATGAGGCATATAAATGGTCAGGCTATACCTTACGTGATATGTGGGGTGAGCTATGATGCATGTAAGGTGGAGTATGATCAGATACCTTGCTAATATTTCCACGTTCCCAGCTAGTACGATGGATACCAATCATAACTCCTCATGACAGGTATCTATGATACTAGTCCGTGTATCCGCTGTGTCTGAATCAAGTATACACTACAACTAGAATCATAGTAATAATTAAAATAATAAAATTTGTCAGAGAATGTACTCATATATGGTCCAAGCAACAAATGAGGATCATTTTCCAAAATGGAGTCACAATGACCTAAATACGAAATGCATGTCAATGTCAGAAGATATTTTGGAAAGATAATGATATTTAACAAGTTGAATCATGTTTTCTAGGTCAAACTAGGTCTATGCTAGTCAATACCTTGCTATCCTAGGTTTTCTAGGTTATACATTAGTTTATAGGTCAATACTAGCCATTACTAGGGTATTCTAGTCTATACCAGTATTATACTATGTATACTAGTTAATACCTAGCTAATACTAGTCACTACTTATAATACTAGATGCCATATATATATATATATATATATATATATATATATATATATATATATATATATATATATATATATATATATATATATATATATATATATATATATATATATATATATATATATATATATATATTACAGTTAATATCCTTCTAATAACTTAGCAGTTACATATAATTAGCCTACCTTATTACCTTAATTATTTAGCTATTATCTTAAATAGTGCATCTTAACCACACTCATACCTAAACCCACTCAATTCCTTAACTAACCTTCACTAACAATACAAAAAACATTAATTGTTAACTTAAAGTTAACTAATACATGGTCTCGCCTAAAATTATGACTGATGCTCATTCTTGATACTCTAACTCAACAGGCCATGATACCATAGTATCAGACCCTCAACTCATACACTTTAACTGTTACACTCTAGAATTCACAACCTTACCTTACTAATCACTACCCTAGCACAGCCCAATATGCACTCTCCTATGAAAACCCTACTCAAATACCTAATTGTATACTAAAGTGTACTGCCAACAATTACAGGCTTGCAACTGGCTGGATACTCGAGCTGCACTATAACATACCAGCACTTTAAGATCCCCACAACTTACCAAAACTACTAAGCTCTAAACTCTGGCCTACAGACATCTTATCATGTACCCTCTCTCATGCAATTAAACTTTAGTTCTGTGTACCCTAACTGGCAGATAATAAATCCCTATGTTTGTAGTAAGATTTCATGCCAACACAAGTGCTACCTTCACCCTCCTAGTTAGAGCAGCAAAAATACTATCCCTCGACTGATACACGACTACATAATTGATAACCACAACATCTCGACACCAACTAATACCCACACTCACACACAAAGCTGAGCACACATCACCCCCAATATCTGACTACAATCCTTGAACCCAAGCCTTAATCCCTTGTTCACACATTAATAGTCCCATGACTGATACACTACTGCTGATACTTAAACCTGTGGTCAACATGGAGACATTCATTGATACATGGAATGTCTCACTGTTACCTGCAGATTCCATCATTCCCATGTAGTGCACTTCAATTCCCTATACCTAGCTATCCCTTTCCTGCAATATTAACTTCTATCCTTGTTCACCTTGACACACTTGAGTCCAAACATGATACCAGAGTATCAGTCCCCGCCCCCATTACCATATGCAGTGTTAGCACTAGAGCAATGCACAAATATGGTTGCCCGATCCTTCACACACACTATTGTACTGGGACTTGAAGTCCCCTAAACACTCCCTCTCGAGCCCACGAGCTGTATTGCATTGAGTACCTAACCTCTTATACTCCAACTAGTATCACTCAAGGTAATTCCCTCAGTCTCCTTAGGTACCCTGCTACCCACTACTACCCTAGGGTACTGCGAACAAGTGTACCCAAGCATGGCACACCACATGCAGGAAGTCTCCATGTTGTGTTCATACTGACACAGCAAATCACTGCACCTAGCTCCCTGACTGAACACCTACAAACTAGCTAAAACAATAACTCCAATGCCAAAATAGCCACCCAACTCACTGATGCACACAGTGCACAGTTCACTGAAATCAGTTTCTCTACCGCTAGAGTACCCAATCTAGTGTGCTCACCTCTCACATACACACTTCAAACAATATATACATTAATATATATACATATATACGTATTCAATAACATATGAATTGAGCATTATAAATAGGTATACTATCTATTAATCATTTCATCAAGCACCTTGAGTGCACCAATGTGATACTCTATAAGACACCACCAATGTTCATGCCAAAACCCCCAATATATAACTAATAATATATCAAATATCAAATATAATTACATATATATAATATGATTAGTTGTTATAAAAAAATAGTAGAAAACACCCATAAATACCAAAACCCCAAATATACATACAACACCATAAAAAAAATCATGGAAACTAATAGAGACTCATTCTCTCCCCTTATGGGCATTCCTAAACCACGGGTGGGCTCCAAATGGTCCACAAAATAAATAAAACAGAATTTAAAAGAGATATTTTAGAATTTTACCTATTGGAAGATTATATTTTCAATGCAAAGTCAAGGATTTTCTATGCAAACTTCTTCTTCTCTAATACTCCTTGAAATCTAAGCTTCTAGGCTTCTAAGATGAAGAAAATGAGAGGGATTGGGTTTGATTTTCTAAAATTTTGGTGGAAGAATGAGGAGTTTTGGGGAAGAACTCAATATAGGGTTTCATGAACATTAAGTGGAGCTTGAGGGAGGCTCCCCCCTCTCCTATATAGGGTCGGCCAAGGAAGGCCTAGGGTTTAGTCAATGCACAAAGACCAAAATTCTCTTTAGGATTTCATGAAGAGTAGTTTAACTAGTGGATTTTTCATATTCTAATAAGGGGTTTAACTAGTTTCTAATTAATGAAAGAAAATGACTAGTTGGTCCAAAAATGACCAGTCTAAGGTTGATTCTAATAGTCACATCAAATTAGCCCACTAATCCATATCATTAATAGTAATAATATATATACCATACACATTATATAAATTATAAAAAATATATATACAAATATCAAAATGACAAAAATGCTCCTATCTCAGAAACGTGGTAGTGACAAGTCTACCCTCCAAAAAAAAATTCGTCCTCGAAATTGAACTAAACTAGCATAAGAACACAATCAGAATAATAAGAACAATATCTCAAGG
The DNA here is from genome assembly GCA_036927795.1 of Iris macrosiphon. Lineage (NCBI taxonomy): Eukaryota > Viridiplantae > Streptophyta > Magnoliopsida > Asparagales > Iridaceae > Iris > Iris macrosiphon. Next base: position 13,300,749 of record JAYESA010000018.1, read on the forward strand.
CTCGAAGAGATAATGGTACTGCTCGCTTATTTCGTCCTCCCTCTCCTAGGTTGACTCACCTGGAGAGTGATGTCTCTATGCAACACGAACCAAAGGAATAATCTGGTTCCGCAATATCTTCTTCCTACGATCCAAAATCTCTACTGACTGCTCCAGATAGCTAAGAGTTGGACCAATCTCGATCTCTGAGTGATCTAGTAAGTGACTAGGGTCTGTCACGTACCGTCTCAGCTGTAACACGTGGAACACGTCATGTACTCCCTCTAGTGCAGGCGGCAAGTCTAGTCTATAGGTCATTGTACCGACCCTCGCAAGAATACCGAAAGGTCCGATATACCGTAGACTAAGCTTCCTGCCTCCACCAAAGCGAATCGTGTCCCATGTCGAAGAAATCTATAAGAACACCAAATCACCAACCTAGAACAATTGCAGCCTTAACACGCAATCTAAAACAAAGCAATCATAAACAATTTTAATAAAATCTATACCTTAAACTCCAAAGATCTACGGTGGCTGTCGGCCGCCGTGTCTGTCCTGCGCCACTCGAAGCTATCTTTGATGAGTTTCACCTTCTCCGCTACATCCATGACCATCTCTGGTCCCAAGAAGGCTCTCTCACCGACATCATCCCAAGATAATGGTGTGCGGTACCTCTGTCTATATAGAGCCTCGAATGGTGCATATAGAGCCTCGAATGGTGATATATCAATACTAGCCTGGTAGCTATTGTTGTAAGAAAACTCTACTAGGTGTAGATGATCCTCCCAAGAACCTCCGAGATACAGAACAAAAGTACGTAGTATATCCTCAAGAGTCTAAATAGTCCTCTCCGATTGCCCGTCTGTCTGGGGGTGAAATGCGATACTGAACTTGAGCTGAGTGCCCAAGCTAGCCTGCAAACTCCTCCAGAAGTGGAAGTGAAATAACTATCCCGATCCAAGACGATGCTCACAGGAACCCCATATAATCTGATAATCTGCCCCACATACATCTCTGCTAGCTTCTCCGTCGACGTACCCACTTTGAATGGTAAGAAGTGGGTTAATTTGGTCAACCTGTCTACGATAACCCAAATCGCATTTTTTCCTCCTGGAGAAGGCGGAAGCCCCGAAACAAAATCCATAATCACATGCTCTCACTTCCACTCTGGGATGAGAAAAGACAGAAGCAATCCACCCGGTCTTTGTCTGTCCGTATTTACCTGTTGGCACACTAAACACATGGATATGAAGCGTACTACCTCGCGCTTCATACCATACCACCAAACGTGCTCCCTCGAATCTTGATAAATCTTGTTGGCACCTGGATGCATTGAGTAATAAGAGCGATGCGCCTCCTGCAAAACCTTCTCGCGCAACTCTCCACTCGGCACACATATCCTAGTACCATGCCACAATGATCCATTATCAGCAATAATGAAGTCCTCTGATAATCCTGTCAAGACCTGTGCCCTGATACTCCTTAAAGCCTCATCATCATACTGCGTAGCACTGATTTTGTCCATCAGCTCAGACTGTATCTGTAATCCCCACATCTGAATCTCGATACCAGGAACCAGCACCTCAATTCCCAAGCTCTCAAGATCGACCAACAAGTGTCTGTCTGTCATCAAGTACATAGCCATCGGATACTTGCTCAAGGCATCGGTGACTACGTTGGCCTTCCCTGGGTGGTATTGTAATATAATATCAAAGTCCTTTATCAACTCCAACCATCTTCACTGCCTCATGTTTAGCTCTTTCTGCGTAAATATGTACTTTAAACTTTTATGGTCTGTGAAGATCTCCACACGCTCTCCGTACAGATAGTGTTTCCATAGCTTTAGAGCAAAGATGACCGCTGCCAACTCCAAATCGTGGGTGGGATAGTTTTTCTTTTGAGGACATAATTGCCTGGAAGCATAGAAAATTACCTTTTCGTGTAGCTGAAGAACGCAACCCAAACCCTTCCCTGAAGCATCACTATAGATAGTAAATTCACCTGTCCCCGATGGCAACGTCAATACTGGAGCTGTCGTCAATCTTTTCTTCACCTCCTCAAATACGGCCTGACAATCCTCCGTCCAGACAAAATCCATATCCTTCCTGGTCAGCCTAGTCATCGGCTCTGAAATCCTAGAGAAGTCTTATACAAACCTCCTGTAGTAACCTGCTAGTCCGAGAAAACTTTTGACCTCCGCCACTAAACTGGGAGTAGTCCATGAATCTACTGCCTCGATCTTCTTTGGGTTAATAGAGATCCCGTCACCAGTCACCACATGCCCAAGGAATTCAACCTTGTCAAGAAAAAACTCGCACTTTGAAAGCTTCCCGTAAAGCTTCTCCTTCTGGAAAGTCTCCAAAACCATCCTCATATGCTCCTCCGGGGTCTTTGAATACACAAGAATATCATCGATGAATACCACCATAAACTTGTCAAGGTACCGGTGGAACACCTTGTTCATCAGGTTCATGAATACTGCTGGTGCATTAGTCAACCCGAACGACATCACCATAAACTCAAACTGGCCATATCGAGTCCGAAAGGCTATCTTTGGAATGTCTTCTTTCTTCACTTTTACTTGGTGGTAGCCTGACCTCAAGTCTATCTTTGAGAATACCTTCGCTCCACTCAACTGATCGAAGATATCATCTAACCTTGGCAGCGGGTATTTATTTTTGATAGTGAGGTTGTTCAGAGCTCTATAGTCAATACATATGCGTACCGACCCATCCTTATTTGGAACAAATAATAATGGAGCACCCCACGGGGATGAACAAGATTTGATGAAGCCCTTGTCCTGTAACTCATTAACCTGCTTCTTCAGTTCTACTAGTTCACTGTTGTTGACCCTATAGACGTGCTGTGATATTGGTTCTGCGCCTGGCACCAAGTCTATAGAGAACTCGATATCTCTGTCTGGCGGCAAATCTGACAACTCATCTGGAAAGACATCCAGGAACTTCGCTATCAAAGGATGTGGCAACTCCTTCTCTTTCACCCTGGCTCCATAAAAAGATGCTCCTGCTCTGCTCCGCTGCTCCTCTGACGACCTCGAACTCTGGCTCTCCTGGCGATCGAAATATCACTCTGCCTCCACGATAATCAATAGTAGCATCACGCCTACTCAACCAATCTATCCCGAGTACAACATCGTATCCTTAAAATTGCATTATGAGTAAGCACACACTCAACTCTCTGTCTCCCAATAAAATCTTTGGTCCTTACAAAAATTACTGACTAGGATAATGTCTCCCCCAGTCGTGATCTTGCAAGTCCTATCTAAGGGTTTTGCCTCTAAATGATACTTAACCAATCTATCCCGAGTACAACATCGTATCCTAAAAATTGTATTATGAGTAAGCACACACTCAACTCTCTGCCTCCCAATAAAATCTCTGGTCCTTACAAAAATTATTGACTAGGATAATGTCTCCCCCAGTCGTGATATTGCAAGTCCTATCTAAGGGTTCCTCCTCTAAACGATACTTAAGAGCATAAGATACATATATAAAACTATAAAAAGTGCCAGAATTGAATAATACAAATGCTAGAATGGAATCGAGAAGAACTGAACCAGATATCACATCTCTAGCTGGTTCAGTCTCCTTGACCGTTATGGCATATGCTCGTCCCTAAGGTGCACATCTCTGCTGTTGCTGGGCAAACCTCTGCTACTGTGGCGAAAGTGGAGGTCCCCTCTGCTAGCCTCGTGGTGCAGTAGGTACTCTGCCTGGTCCCCTCTGAGCGGCTGCTCCACCCTGACCTGGATGAGTCTAAATAGACAAAAAATCTCTCAACTGGTGCGTTGATGATCCACAAGACAAACATGTATCCAGTCTGTTTTGGCAGATGTTCTCGTGTGCTCCGCCTTTCCGCAGTATGCACACTGGACAACGGGCTGGGTCTGCCTCTGCAGATGCTGCTGGATATGTCCACGAGCTGGTGCCTGGTGCTGCTGGTGCTGATACGGCCTTTGTTGCTACTGAAAGTGGGGACGCTTGGCCGGTCCCGCACTACCACTCGCTCCTGTAGAAATGTTGCATACTCTCTTGGGCCAGAGTTACAGATCATCTCCAGCAATCTGGGCATCCATCAGAATGGCCTCAAAGGTAGTAGTGCGATATCCAAAAGTACGAGACTTGATCTCTCTCATCAGCCCCTTCCTAAACTTTCGGGCTCGGTCTCCTGGGTCCCGAATCTTCGACGGTGCGAAACAACTCAAGCGGCAAAACTCTGCGGCATACTCGTCGACCAACATGTTCCCTTGGACCAAGTCATAGAACTGACTCTCCAAGGCTCCCAGGGCCATGTCAGAAAAGAACTTCTCCTTGAAAAGCTCCTTGAAAGCCTCCCAAGTAAGTCTTTTAGCAGTAAGTCTCGGCTCCGTCCGATACCAAGTCAGCGTGATATCAAACATCTGGCTGTCGGCGGCCTCGATCTACAGACTCTCTGAAATTTGAGCCAAACACAAGTTTCTCTCTATGTCCTCTGGCCAGTCGTCTGCATAGAGTATCCCCTCCATACTCTTAAATTCCCGAGGTATCATCCTCTTGAAGTCCACTATAGTGTCTAGCCTCTATTACTGCTGCTGTTGGCCAGGATGTTGTTGTGCGACTCTCTCTACTACCTGGAGAGCCACCTGATGAAAATTCCCCATGCTCTTCCTCATCAGCTCAGTCAACGCTTGGTACGTCTTTGCCTTCATCTGTAAACCCCCTCGTCAAAAAAATAGGATTTAATTAATTATTTACTAAGATGAAACCGCAATCCAAATTTTATGTACCTAAATTAGGGTATCAGACTACACCAAACTTGTTAGGCCACGACTCCGTGTACCACCCGAATCTAGTTCCTTATGTTTCCGACGCTTTAGTAATTTCCGAGTTGAATTATTAAATTAAATCAAACTTAAAGCCAACTCACCCCAAACAGAACCAAACCCAGCCCATATGCGCTTTTGAGTGGATCATTTCCAACCCAACAAGCCGGTCAAGCCCAACCCTCGAGTCTAGCCCATCATCTCCACCACCCATATAAATATACATCTATTCACTCAAACCCTAGATTTCATATCACCCTCCTCCCCTAAACCTAGCCGAGTACTCCTTCTCCTTTGCACCAACCATCACCACCACCCTCCATATATTGCCGACCACCACCCTCCATATATTGCCAACCCTCGCCCCTACACAGCCAAACCCCCCTGACCGCTGCTCCCGAACACCCCTGACCCGCTGCAGCCGAACACCCCGACCCGCTGCCCCGTGCACCGCTGTCGCGCCTGCCGAGAGTGCCACCGCTGCTGCCGAGACTTGCCGCCGACTCCGGAGCTCCGTTGACCACCGGCGAGTACACACGACGACGAGCAGAACCCCCTCCCCACGTTCATCCTCGTGTAGGTAATACTCATTGGCCTCTTTCCCTAGTATCGTAAATAGTTTTATCATCGTGTTGTCACATCGTGTTTGGCATGGACATAGAATAGTAACTCGGAAACCCTAACTTATAAATAGTTGCCAAATCAAATTTCTTAATAACGAACCAGTTAGTAATCAATAACTAGTGAACATCCTTGTAAGTAGAATGGTTAACTAAGACTCGTAAAGCATTGATAAACATGGATATCAGCAAGAAACGCTTAATACGGAGGTTAAGGACCGTTAATTATACTAAACATAATTAGCTGGGTCGTATAACCTTAGCATTCGTCTATCGTGGGATACACGGTGACTGAAGACAGGGCACGTGTGTATCTTAGCTACATGCACCGCGACTCTGTGTTCGACCGACGTGATCCTTGCGTCCGTGCTGAAAAATAACGTAGTGTATATATTACTTAGGGTTTGATGATTGATTGTTATATTATATTGTGTGTTAGGACCATTGGATCAGCCAGGAGATACTGCAGGAACCGGCTTCTGGCATTCACAGCTTCAGGACCCAGGCAAGATACCTTGCTATATTTACTGTCTAATTTAAATATGCATATGTTGTATTATATTCTTGTTGCTTGTAGTTTATACAACTGTGCCCGTCCGAGTTGTCTCGGGTGCATTCGACGGGTACGTCGATGATTAGTATATATGGACTTAGCTCTTAGCAGACTCAACCCATTGGACGATACTCTGTTATTGTCTGAGACCTGACACCTTACACGTTCACTGAGACATATTCATAGTGGGATGCGGGTTTGCGTATTCGACTAGCTATCGTTGCGTATCACCTACATCACGGTTAGCATGTAGTCAGGATATAGTTTAGAGACTTGGCATATAGATATATGATATGCACGTCGAGTAGTCGACTTGCGTATCTACATTGGGCGGGGAGGACAACTAGTAGGCGTATGGGATACACACATTGGAGCCGTAGTTTTGGAGGAGCCTCGGATCCAATGACTTTACACTGATGCCACATTCTTCGGAGCGATATGGACGATAAACTGTACAGATGCTACTCTCTTCGGAGCGTGGACGTTATGCCTACACCTACCTATACGCACCAGCGTTGTTCTCATATTGCATTCACTTAGATGGCTAGCACACATTTATTGTATTTATTTTATTCAGTATTCATATATATAGCATGTTATTTTCTTGTATCTTGTTACGTCCCTCTGAGGACCTGGTACCTTTCCAGATTTAGACGAGGCTTACTACCCCACCGTATACGGCCCAGGACAGGAGACGAGATTTGCTTCAGTTGAGGAGTTGGAGGTACAGCCGTCAGAGTTTCCGTGACCAGTTGGTAGGCCTTCATCCTAGATTGGGTGCATCATTATCTAGTCAGCCGATGCCCTAATCATTATCTTTTACTTCTCATTTCAGCACTTTACTTCGTCATAGTAGTGGGTTTGTTCCCACCAGACTTCACTGATTGTACTATGATATCTTGAGACTGGTATTTATTATCCAGCAGTTTATTTAGTATTTCTTGCTCTTTATATTATGGATGAGATTAGATTATCTGTTATTGACTGATATTGGACTTGTTAGTATTATAGGACAACGTAGCACTCTTCGTGGATCCATTAAATTGGGATATCCTCGGAGACGTGTCAGCTGGCTATTGCCACGTGGCCTGGTTCCATATATTTTGGGACCGCGGCGTGACATGGTTTTAGTGGTGGCCCATGCAGGTCGGCTTTTTGCTTGTGGTATGGTAACATGCCCAGCGAGCCTGCAATAGGATAGAAATTATTAGGTCTCATCCACTTTTGATTCGTCCTTGAACTTCCTTCATACTGCTTCTAAATATCTGCATACTGTTTGTTTGTTCTCATACTCTTTTAATGAAGCTCTATCCCTTGCAGCAAGATAAATTTGTGCAGTGGACGAGGAGCACCCCGTGCCGCAGTACCAGACAACACCACTCAAGGAGATGAGGTACCCCAAGGGAAACCACCGCTACAGACCCCGCTGATACATTGGCACGAGACATCGCAGGGCGATCCTATACCACAGCCTGAGGGACAGACTTTCCAGACGATCCCCACGCAGCATTGTGAGGGCCAGACTTCAGGAGCTACACCGATGCCGCAGACTGAGAGGCCGACATCTGAGGAGACGCCTACTGCACAACCAGAGATTCCACTACCACCGCCTCCACCTTATCCACCCCAGATGCCACAGCTAGATGGCCAGCCACAGATGCTTCAGCTCTTCCAGGCAATGATGCAAGCCCAGTGGCAGCAGACAGAGACACTGCGACAGAGTCTGATGGCAATACTAGAGAGGACACCTGTCACGACACCAGCACCAGCACCTCCACCAGCCCCGACAGGTAGCACTGTTAGATGGTTCCGACAGATGGGACCAGATACCTTCACAGGCAATGAGACTGCAGAACAGATCTCCGATTGGATCGCCAACACAGAGATGCTATTAGAGGCTTCACAACTGCAACCAGACCTTTGGATGACCGCAGTGAGGGCCCAACTAAAAGGCAACGCCCATCACTGGTGGAATTCCATTGAGCACAGTGTAGGCAAGAACCAGACTTGGGAACAGTTCCTAGAATACTTCAATACGAAGTATTTTTCAACAACAGTCAGAAATGCCCTGTACTCCCAGTTTCTACATCTAGAACAGGGGAATATGACTGTTGACGCATATGATGCGGAGTTTAGCCGCCTTAGCAGATTTGGAGCTGTCCTGATACCCAATGATCTAGAGAAGGCTCAGAGATTCCACCACGGCCTCAATTTTGAGCTACAGAGATATACCACCGCACAGGCGAGGATTTCTTATGAGGAGGTTCTCGTAGAGGCGAGGATCTAGGAGGCCATTGTCAGAAGATCTAGACGTTCCAGCACGACCACGCCAGCTAGAGTCCAGCCCGAAGCAGGAGGACCCATCCGTCGTCCCGGAGCACAGACACAACAGAGAGCAGCACCATATCCACACCAGGAACTTCCGACTTGCCACTTCTATGGTAAGAGAGGTCACTTCGAGAAGGACTGCTGAAAGAGACTTGGGACATGCATGATTTGTGGAGCAAGCCAGCACCTTGTCAGAGATTGCCCACAGCGCCGAGAGGTAGCCCCACAGGCCGGACAAAGACCAGCAGCACCAGCCCCGAGGATACTACCCCCACCAGGAGGCCAGCGTCCACCAGCACCAGGAGAATTCCAGAGGGGACCACCCTTGTCCCCACAGCAGGCATAGTTTGATCGGGCCCGACAGCAGGCAGGAGGACAGAGACAGGGACAGGCCTTTGCATTAGCAGTTACTGAGGAGGAAACAGAAGAAGAAGCAATCACAGGTACCATTTTAGTCGCATCCTTACCTACGACAGCATTGTTTGATTCTGGTGCTACATTGTCATTTATATCTAGTAGATTTGTAGCAATGCATAGAGTAGTGACTTCCCCCTTACCTAAGAGTTGGAAGATTCTTACCGGAGGAGGTATCGTGCCGGTTACCTGCACTATTAGAACGTGCTCGGTAGTCATATGTGGTAGAGAGATGAGAGCGCGATTCCTGGTATTGCCTATGCCGTACTTTGATGTTGTGCTAGGTATGGACTGGTTAAGCCAGTATAACGCTGTACTGAACTGCCGGAAGGGTAGCGTCACTTTTAGACCACCAGATCAACCGGAGTTCGAGTACATGCGAGGGACCGTCGAACAAGGAGTAGGACAGACAGCTGGAACTTGCATGGCTATGGAGCTTGCGCCCCCACCAATAGTTGCAGAATTCGAGGATATTTTCCCCGAAGAATTACCAGGCTTACCACCTGATAGAGACGTGGAGTTCACCATTGAGCTAGTACCAGGAGCAACACCGATATCTTCTAATGTGTACCGATTAGCGAAGAAGGAGTTAGACGAGCTGAAGCTACAATTGGAGGAGTTGCAGAGCAAGGGGTTTATCCGTCCTAGTGCATCACCATGGGAAGCACCCGTATTGTTTGTGCCTAAAAAGGGTGGAACAGTACGTATGTGTATCGATTACAGAGCCCTTAATGCTTTGACTATCAAGAACAAGTACCCCCTGCCGCAGATTGACGATTTATTCGACCAGTTGACAGGAGCAGTAGTGTTCACAAAGATCGACTTGAGATCGAGTTATCATCAAGTGAAGGTTCGAAGAGAAGACATTCAAAAGACAGCATTCAGGACTCGTTATGGTCACTACGAGTTCTTAGTGATGCCTTTTGGACTGACGAATGCGCCAGCTGTATTTATAAACTTGATGAACAGAGTATTCCACCAATACTTAGACCAGTTCGTGGTAGTTTTCATCGACGACATTTTGGTGTATTCGAAGAGCCACGAGGAGCACGAAGAGCACTTGAGACTAGGGTTAGAGACACTGAGGAGAGAGAGACTTTATGCCAAGCTTAGCAAGTGTGAGTTTCTCCTAGATCGTGTCGCTTTCCTTGGATACGTCATCTCAGGAGACGGTATCTCAGTAGATCCGGCGAAGATTTTATCTGTAGAGACATGGCCGACCCCTACCAATGTCTCAGAAGTGAGGAGTTTCCTAGGACTTGCCGGATATTACCGGAGGTTCGTAGAGAACTTCGCAAAGATTGCAGAACCAATGACCCGCTTGACCCGTAAGGAGCAGGAATTCACTTGGACAGAGGAGTGTCAGAAGGCATTCGATGAGCTGAAGAAGCGCTTGACTACAGCACCCATCTTGACCATACCTTCTGGACCCGGAGGATTCGTAATCTACAGCGATGCGTCTGGGAAAGGATTAGGATGCGTTTTGATGCAGCATGGAAAGGTTGTAGCCTATGCTTCTAGACAGTTGAGGACACATGAGAAGAACTATCCCACCCACGACTTGGAGCTTGCAGCGGTGATCTTTGCTTTGAAGCTTTGGAGGCATTACCTATATGGAGAAAGAGTGGAGATATTTACTGATCATAAGAGCCTGAAATATGTCTACACTCAGAAGGATCTTAATCAGAGGCAGAGACGTTGGCTCGAGGTGATGACAGACTTCGAAATTGAGCTACAGTACCACCCGGGAAAGGCCAACATAGTAGCAGACGCATTGAGCAGAAGACCTATGGCATTCTTTTTGACTACCCAACAACATCTGTGGAGAGATCTAGAGCAGATGGGTATAGAGGTTGTCATACCCGGAGTAGACGACAGTTGTCGAGTTTCCAATTGCAATCGACACTAGTAGAGAGAATCAAGGCTGCTTTGCCGACAGATGCCAGATTTCAGAGGCTCAGACAGAGGACAGAGGCTAGATTACAGACAGGACTACGGATACATAAAGACGAAATATTGAGATGCGAAGATCGTCTCTATGTTCCAAATGGAGAACTTCGGCAGGAATTGATGACAGAGGCACACAGTTCCACCTACTCCGTTCATCCAGGAGGCACGAAGATGTACAGAGATCTAAGACAGTACTACTGGTGGCACGGAATGAAAAGAGAGATAGCACGCTTTGTGGCCAAGTGCCTGGTGTGTCAGCAAGTCAAGGCCGAGCACCAGAGATCTGCAGGATTGCTTCAACCACTTCCTATACCGGAGTGGAAATGGGAGCACATCAATATGGACTTTGTTACAGGCTCCCTGAGGAGTCCTAGTGGGCGCAACGCAGTATGGGTAATCGTGGATAGACTCACCAAGTCCGCACACTTTTTACCCTTTAGAGTTGGGCAATCGACAGAGGCTTTAGCAGATATGTATATGCGGGAGATTGTACGCCTACATGGAGTGCCAGTTAGCATCGTGTCTGACAGGGATACGAGATTTACGTCTTACTTTTGGCGAAGTATGCAGGAGAGCCTTGGTACTCGTCTAAAGTTTAGCACAGCGTATCACCCGTAAACCGATGGCCAGTCGGAGTGCACCATTCAGACGTTGGAAGACATGTTAAGAGCGTGCATGCTTGACTTCGGAGGATCATGGGAGGATCACTTATATTTGGTCGAGTTTTCCTACAACAACAGCTATCAAGCTAGCATTCAGATGGCTCCCTATGAAGCATTGTATGGAAGAAAATGTCGTTCTCCAGTATGCTGGAGTGATATAGGTGAGCGACAGATTCTCGGACCAGAGTTGGTTGTTCAGACGGTAGAGAAGGTAAAGAAAATCCAAGGACACCTTCGAGCAGCACAAGACCGACAGAAGCATTGGGCGAATGCACACCGCCGACCCTTAGAGTTCCAGGTTGGAGATCACGTATTCTTAAAGATCTCAACTACTCGAGGGACTATTAGATTCGGAAGCAGAGGAAAGCTGAGTTCGAGGTACATCGGACCGTTCGACGTGTTAGAACGCGTTGGAGAGGTTGCTTACAGATTAGCTTTACCGCAGACCTTGGAAGGAGTCCACGACGTCTTCCATGTATCTCAATTGCGAAGGTACATATCGGATCCTAGCCACGTGCTTGACCATTCCGAGATCACAGTGGGCCCGAGCTTATCGTACCAAGAGGAGCCTGTGGAGATCCTAGACAGAAGTGAGAAGGTACTGCGAGGTCAGACTATCCCTCTAGTCCGCGTCGCATGGAGACATCATACACCAAGAGAATTAACTTGGGAACGCAAGGAGGATATTCGGCAGCGTTATCCCCATCTCTTCGAAGGACTAGGTACGTTCCAGTATTTCCTTTAGTCTTACCCATGCGTATGTTAAAATTTCGAGGACAAAATGCTCTAAGGAGGGTAGATTGTAAACCCCCTCGTCAAAAAAATAGGATTTAATTAATTATTTACTGAGATGAAACCTTAATCCAAATTTCACGTACCTAAATTAGGGTATCAGACTACACCAAACTTGTTAGGCCATGACTCCGTGTACCACCCAAATCTAGTTCCTTATGTTTCCGACGCTTTAGTAATTTTTGAGTTGAATTATTAAATTAAATCAAACTTAAAACCAACTCACCCCAAGCAGAACCAAACCCAGCCCACATGCGCTTTTGAGTGGATCATTTCCAACCCAACAAGCCGGTCAAGCCCAACCCTCGAGTCTAGCCCATCATCTCCACCACCCATATAAATATACATCTATTCACTCAAACCCTAGATTTCATATCACCTTCCTCCCCTAAACCTAGCCGAGTACTCCTTCTCCTTTGCACCAACCATCACCACCACCCTCCATATATTATCGACCACCACCCTCCATATATTGCCGACCACCACCCTCCATATATTGCCAACCCTCGCCCCTACACAGCCGAACCCCCTGACCGCTGCTCCCGAACACCCCTGACCCGCTGCAGCCAAATACCCCGACCCGCTGCCCCGTGCACCGCTGCCGCGCCTGCCGAGAGTGCCACCGCTGCTGCCGAGACTTGCCGCCGACTCCGAAACTCCGCTGACCACCGACGAGTACACACGACGACGAGCAGAACCCCCTCCCCACGTTCATCCTCGTGTAGGTAATACTCATTGGCCTCTTTCCCTAGTATCGTGAATAGTTTTATCATCGTGTCGTTGCATCGTGTTTGGCATGGACATGGAATAGTAACTCGGAAACCCTAACTTATGAATAGTTGCCAAATCAGATTTCTTAATAACGAACCAGTTAGTAATCAATAACTAGTGAACATCCTTGTAAGTAGAATGGTTAACTAAGACTCGTAAAGCATTGATAAACATGGATATCAACAAGAAACGCTTAATACGGAGGTTAAGGACCGTTAATTATACTAAACATAATTAGCTGGGTCGTATAACCTTAGCATTCGTCTATCGTGGGATACACGGTGACTGAAGACAGGGCACGTGTGTATCTTAGCTACATGCACCGCGACTCTGTGTTCGACCGACGTGATCCTTGCGTTCGTGCTGAAAAACAACGTAGCGTATATATTACTTAGGGTTTGATGATTGATTGTTATATTATATTGTGTGTTAGGACCATTGGATCAGCCAGGAGATACTGCAGGAATCGGCTTCTGGCATTCACAGCTTCAGGACCCAGGCAAGATACCTTGCTATATTTACTGTCTAATTTAAATATGCATATGTTGTATTATATTCTTGTTGCTTGTAGTTTATACAACTGTGCGCGTCCGAGTTGTCTCGGGTGCATTCGACGGGTACGTCGATGATTAGTATATATGGACTTAGCTCTTAGCAGACTCAACCCATTGGACGATACTCTGTTATTGTCTGAGACCTGACACCTTACACGTTCACTGAGACATATTCATATTGGGATGCGGATTTGCGTATTCGACTAGCTATCGTTGCGTATCACCTACATCATGGTTAGCATGTAGTCAGGATATAGTTTAGAGACTTGGCATATAGATATATGATATGCACGTCGAGTAGTCGACTTGCGTATCTACATTGGACGGGGAGGACAACTAGTAGGCGTATGGGATACACACATTGGAGCCGTAGTTTTGGAGGAGCTTCGGATCCAATGACTTTCCTTTACACTGATGCCACGTTCTTCGGAGCGATATGGACGATATACTGTACAGATGCTACTCTCTTCGGAGCGTGGACGTTATGCCTACACCTACCTATACGCACCAGCGTTGTTCTCCCATTGCATTCACTTAGATGGCTAGCACACCTTTATTGTATTTATTTTATTCAGTATTCATATATATAGCATGTTATTTTTTTGTATCTTGTTACGTCCCTCTGAGAACCTGGTACCTTTTCAGATTTAGACGAGGCTTACTACCCCACCGTATACGGCCCAGGACAGGAGACGAGATTTGCTTCAGCTGAGCAGTTGGAGGTACAGCCGTCAGAGTTTCCGTGACCAGTTGGTAGGCCTTCATCCTAGATTGGGTGCATCATTATCTAGTCAGCCGATGCCCTAATCATTATCTTTTACTTCTCATTTCAGCACTTTACTTCGTCATAGTAGTGGGTTTGTTCCCACCAGACTTCACTGATTGTACTATGATATCTTGAGACTGGTATTTATTATCCAGCAGTTTATTTAGTATTTTTTGCTCTTTATATTGTGGATGAGATTAGATTATCTGTTATTGACTGATATTGGACTTGTTAGTATTATAGGATAGCGTAGCACTCTTCGTGGATCCATTAAATTGGGATGTCCTCGGAGACGTGTCAACTGGCTATTGCCACATGGCCTGGTTCCATATATTTTGGGACCGGGGAGTGACATCATCCTTTGTGCCTCAGCCTGAACTATTTGAGCCATTGTCGATGTCCTCTGAGCATCCACCAGGCCCTGGATCAATGCGAACATCTGTGCCCGTCAGAATCTATGGTGGTGGAAGGTCCTCCGCAATAGCCGGGAAAACCCTCTGGATAGGTGGGGGGGGAGGACCCCCAAAATCTGTGAAAACTCCTACATGAACAGGTGAAGTAGGAGGAGCAACTCCAGCTGTCCGGGTGGCAGGTCGAGAGGTTGCAAACCTCTCGGAAGCTGCGGGTCCCGATCTCAGCGACCTAGTCTTCGATGGCATCCTAAAGACAGATCGAAACAAAGAAAAATTAATTAAAGTAAAAGATACAATATCATCAAAGAAGGACAGTAAAATTTAAATGAAGCAATTATTTAGAATAGCAAAATAAATTTGGAAATTTTTTAGTTGTGATTGAGCATAATCTTATCCTATACCCTATCTCATGCTTGTAATAGTACTCTAATTCTGAGCACTACTACGATACTGCACTAGTTTCTACCTAATCCTACTCTTCTAGACCTGCATGGACCACCACTAAAATGTTTTATGACCCGCACCTGGAAATTGGTCATGAGTCGTGGGTACGTCCAGCCTATGCCACAACATAGTGGTAGAACACTGTCTATATCTCAAAATAACTAACACAACTCACAAGATAAAATCTGTCAATGATCTCAACTCCATAAGGAGGATAAGGTAAAAATAATATAATGTCTACTCAATCACAATGATATTTATAGGAAGATGAATGGCACGATAAAGATGTAAAAATGATATAAAAAAAAGTTCAGACATAATTCTAGAACACAACTCAAATAATAACAATAAGTCTAAGGGTCTAGCTATCTCAACACTGATAATGTCTCAACATAATAAAACTCAAGTCTCAAAGTTTGGAACAATCTAATACGTAAATAAACTAGGCTAAGTGTTGTCTAAACAACTGCGGGTGGTGTCTCCTCTATGTGGAGTGGCTCCTCTGGAATCTCTGGGATGTAATCACCATATACTCTTGGACTATAATGGGTAGGACAAAAATTCTCAAGATCCTCTAAAAATGTTATCATGTCAGAATTAGAGCGAAGCACAAACACTAACAGCAATTTCAATTATATTGATAAAAACTATAAAATAGTATAAGAAAATACATGATGGAAAGAAATACTGGAATGTAAAGAAGACTAAGGAGACATGTAATCATCATATAGAAATAACTAGCAGTGAACAGATATACGTGAATGCTAGAAATGAATATACTGGAGCAAGAATAGAAATACTGGCTAAGTGCCGTAAAATATTAGTTTACTATGTGATCGGCTTGGGACTAGATCATACTTGTTATATATGATTGGCTATGATATATGTGAGGTTAGGCTAACTATCTGGTTAGCTATGATGCGAGCAATAGTCAGGCTAATCATATATAACAGGCTATGAGACATGTAAATGGTCAAGCTACACCCTACGTGATATGTTGGGTGAGCTATGATGCATGTAAGGTAGGATATGATCACATAACTTGCTAATATTTCTCTGTTTCCAGCTAGTACGATGGATACCAATCATGACTCCTCATGACAGGTATCTATGATACTAGCCCGTGTATCCGCTGTGTCTGAATCAAGTATACACTACAACTAGAATCATAGTAATGATCAAAATAATAAAAACTGTCAGAGAATATATTCGTCTGTGGTCCTGAGCAACAAATGAGGATCAATGTCCAAAATGGAGTCATAATGACCTAAATAGGAAATACCAATGTCAAAAGGTATTTTTGAAAGATAATAATGTTTAACAAGTTGAATCATGATTTTTAGGTCAAATTAGGTCTATGCTAGTTGTTAGAGTTATTTTATTTTGTTATTTATCATATGAGGGTATAGTAGTAATTGTGGGTGTATTGCATATCAATATAAATAGACATGAGATGCAACCTAGGGTTTAAGGCCCTTGTAATCTCTTTTCTCATATTCTCTCTTCTCCTACTTTTCCTTCTCCTCTCCATCTCCAAACTTTACTTGGTATCAGAGCATATATTTTTAAGTATTGTACATTCCATCCACGACAGGGCCGATCGAACTATTTTTTGGATGTTTTTCATGATTCGCCGTTTGTTGTTCGTTGTTCGTGGTCGTTCGTGGTTCGTTTATGAGATCTAGGATTTTTACATATCTTCATTGGTTATTCGTCGTCGGTTGAGGTTCGTTGTGAGATTTAGGGTTTCAAAGATCTCGTCTTTTTGTTACATCTGCAAGTATGGCGGGGACCGAATCTTCTAGCGAGATTAGTAGTGGTGATGGTAGCGGAGGTGGTTCTCCTTTTACTGTTATTCATAATGATGAATTAGGAAAGTCGATTACAGCGGTGAAACTCAATGGTGTGAACTACCTTGCCTGGTCCAAGTCTATCAAAGTGGTGTTAAGGGCTAAGAAGAAGTTAAAGTTTTTGACGGAAGAACCCCTGCCTGAAACTTCTGCTGAGTGTGAAGATTGGATGAGTGCAGATGCATACGTTATGTCATGGTTGTGGCATAGTATGGAACCGCATATCGCTGCTAATATTCAGTGGTGTGAATCAAGCAAACAGATTTGGGCATCTCTGGAAGAATTATATTCGCAGAAGTGAAACGTTGCCCGTATCTATGAGTTGTATGAGTTATTGTTCAATACAAAGTAAAATGGAAAGCCTGTGAATGAATATCTAGCTTCAAAGAAGGCTTTGTGGGAGGAACTGCTTCAATATCATCCTGTTACTACTGATTTGAAGGAAGCTGGCAGACAGAAGGAAGAGTTTTATGTTTCACTTATCCTAGCCAGCTTGGATCCTGTGCTCGAACCTTATAAAGCTCAAATCCTTGCTGGAGAGCAGTTACCTACGGTGGCAGATATTTTCTCCCATCTCAATCATTCCTTTCTGGGACAGAGTTCTGTGGTGCCGAGTACTGACTCTTCTGTCCTAGTTTCTAGTGTTGTTGGTCGTGGTGGTGGACGTGGTAGTGGACGTGACGGTAGAGATGGTGGTCGTAGTTTTGGTCGAGGAGGAGGCCGTGGTGGTAGAGACAATGGTCGTGGTGGTGGCCGCGGTGGTGGTGGTGGCCGTGGTCAACCACGGAAGTGTAACTATTGTGGAATGCTCGGTCATGTAGAAGACTACTGTTGGGACAAGTAGGGCAAACTAGAATATACACATCAAGTGCATGCTGAAAATATGCAGTCCCAGGTCACCACTTCTGCTCCCAGAGATGATACTTCGGGTTTCAATCAGACTTCAACGTCCGATACCTCATCTCCATTTCAACAGATCCTCCAGAAGTTGAACGCGCTTGCTAGTACCACCTCCCAACCTACTGCAACCATGGCACATATAGGTAATCCTGCTTTTGTGGCAACCCAGTCACCATCCACCTCTTGGGTCATCGACTCAGGAGCAAGCTCTCACATGTCTGGTATAACATCTATCTTTCATAATCGTAGTTCCATGAAACATAATATTATCTTGGCTGATGGGTCTACTCGTCCTGTGCTTGGGAAAAGTGTCATTCACCCTACCCAATCACTATCATTATTTGATTCATTATATATGCCCAATTTTCTATTTAATTTGTTATCTGTGAGCCAGTTAACCAAATCTCTTCAATGTTCTGTGATATTTTCTTCCAATTCGTGTATTTTTCAGGACCTCAGGACGAAGAAGATGATTGGTTCGGGACATGAAAAAGATGAACTGTACTACTTGGATCTACCTGGAAAAGCCTTCACTTCTGTTTCTACTTCTCCGTTGCAGTGGCTTTATCGTTTGGGACAACCGTCTTTGGCTAAGTTGCGTCAAGTTATTCCTAGTTTGAGTCATGTTTCTAGTCTTGAATGTGAGGCTTGTCAGTTAGGCAAGCATCACCGTAGTTCCTTTCCTCGTCGTAGTGAGAGTCGTCAATTAGAGTCTTTTGATCTTGTTCATTCTGATATTTGGGGTCCGTCTAGAGTCAAAAGTTCGAAAGGATTTCAGTATTTTATTATTTTTATTGATGATTATTCCAGAATGACTTGGTGTTATTTAATGAAAGAAAGATCTGAGTTTCCAAATGTGTTATCTGTCTTTTATAATGAAGTCTATGTTCAGTTTAATAAACGTATCAAAATTTTGCGTTCTGATAATGCTTTGGAGTATACTCAATCTTCTGTGAACAGTTTCTGTGTTGATCGTGGTATGATTCATCAAACTAGTTGTGTCCACACCTCTCAACAAAATGATATAGTCGAACACAAACATCGACACATTTTAGATGTGGCTCGAACTCTCATGTTCAATATACATGTCCCTAAACAGTATTGGGCAGATGCCGTTCTTACTGCATGTTATCTTATTAATCGCATGCCATCATCTGTATTGAATAACAAAGTTCCATTTACCATATTACATACAGATGTCACACCCTTTTCCTTATCTCCTCGAGTGTTTGGCTGTGTCACTTTTATTCATAACTTGGAACCTAATAGAGATAAGTTAGCTCCTAGATCTCTGAAGTGTGTCTTTCTTGGTTATCCCCGTACTAAAAAATGTTATCATTGTTACAGTCCACAGTCACGCAAATATTATGTCAGTGCGGATGTTACATTCTTTGAGTCTATCCCTTTTTTTCTTCAGGAGACCGTTGTATTCCTTTTGTAACAGATTTGATATCTTTCATACCACTTTCGGTCATTCCTGAATCAATTTCTATCTCCATTCCCCATTTACAGGTTTATCAGAGATCCAAGGACAGGCCAGTGGTTCTGCAAAATTCAGCCTTCAACCAATCATCTTCCGTGCCTGAGGTTTCTGCTCCCATCACCACAGATCCAGATAATCTTCCTATTGCTCTCAGAAAAAGACAACGCCTTTGTACCACAAAGAATAAGCATCCCATTTCTAACTATGTTTTATTACACCGTGCTTCATCATCTTTTCATGCATTTGTTGTTTCATTGTCTTCTACTTTTATTCCCAAAACTTACAAGCAGGCTATGTCATCTTCTGGTTGGAAAAGTACAATGGATGAGGAGATGTATGCTTTACATCAAAATCAGACTTGGGAGCTTACATCACTTTCTGTTAAAAAATAAACAGTGGGTTGTAGATGGGTGTACACTGTTAAGTATCACCCTGATGGTTCTGTTGAGCGCCTCAAGGCACGGTTGGTTGCCAAAGGGTATACTCAGACATATGGCATGGATTATATGGAGACTTTCTCTCCAGTGGCTCGGCTGAATTCAGTTCGGATTCTTATTTCTGTGGCGGTTAATCACCAATGGCCTATATATCAGCTGGACATAAAGAATGCTTTCTTGCATGATGACTTATAGGAGGAGGTTTATATGGATCAACCACCAGGATATATTGTAGCAGGAAATAAAAGACTCGTATGTCGATTAAAGAAAGCATTATATGGACTGAAACAGTCACCTCGTGCTTGGTTTGACAAGTTCAGTTCAGTTCTCATTTAGTATGGCTTTCGACGTACCACATCAGATCATTCAGTATTTTGCCATTCTTCCTCAGCAGGTATTATCGTGTTGATTGTTTATGTTGATGATATCATTATATCTGGGAGCGATCATGCTGGAATTATGGACTTGAAGGCCTACCTTAGTCGTTAGTTTCATACTAAGGATTTGGGTCTTCTTCGATATTTTCTTGGAATCGAGGTTGCTCGATCTAAGAAAGGTGTGTATCTGTCACAACGCAAGTATGTTCTAGACTTGCTCTCCGAGACTGGGATATTAGAGTGTCGGCCAGTTGAGACTCCTATAGATTATCATGACAAGCTTGATACTGACAGGGGAGAGTTATTTGAGGATGTTGGATATTATAGACGTTTGGTTGGCAAACTTATATATCTTACTGTTACTCGACCAGACATCACATATGCAGTTGGAGTAGTTAGTCAGTTTATGCATGCCCCTCGGCAATCATATTGGGAGGCTATCACTCGCATTCTTCGATACTTGAAGGGTGCACCTGGAAAGGGTTTGTTGTACAAACCTTCCCAGTTGCTTACAGTGACTGGATTCAGTGATGCTGATTGGGCAGGCAGTCACAGTGATAGGAGGTCTACTTCTGAATATTGTACGTTTGTGGGTGACAATCTTGTCACGTGGCGTAGTAAGAAGCAGAATATTGTGGCTCGTTCTAGTGCAGAGGCCGAGTACCGTGCTATGGCTCATACAACTTTTGAGATGATGTGGGTGCAGTCTCTTCTTCATGAAATGAGAATCATGATTCCTATTCCGATGGAGATGTATTGTGATAATCAGTCGGCAATGTTTATCGCAAGTAATCCGGTGTTTCATGAGCGCACGAAGCATATCGAGGTGGATTGTCATTTTGTTCGTGATTTGTTGCTGAAGAAACAGATTGTCACTTCTTATGTTCGGTCAGAGGATCAATTAGGTGATATCCTCACCAAACTACTTGCTCGTGGTCAATTTTCTGATTTATGTAGCAAGCTGGGCATGTTTGATCTATATGCTCCTGCTTGAGGGAGGGTGTTAGAGTTATTTTATTTTGTTTTTTATCATATGAGGGTATAGTAGTAATTGTGGGTGTATTGCATATCAATATAAATAGACATGAGATGCAACCTAGGGTTTAAGGCTGTCACGCCCCAGTCCCAAAATACCGAGGGACTAGACACGTGGCAATGGCCAGCAGTACACACCGATGGACAAACCCAATTTAATGGATCCATCATGACGTACTTAAGTTGTAATATAATAATAAATAATTCCAATGATACAAGTCACAGTCTATACTAATCTCATCCACAACAGATAATCACAGATCAAATGCCAGAATAATACAAATAAAATAAACTAACAAATCTCAATAAAGGTGTCTCGGAGAACAATCCGAGAACAAGTCTGATACATCAATAAAATAGACTGGAAATAAAGTAACTAGAAACAGAAATAAATGAGTATCTCAAGCCAATACTCAGGAGAAGTTCTCTGGTACGATCTCGTCCTTTGTTCCTGGTTCTGCTCCAATGTAGGCACCTGCTTCTTCTAATGCTAATGCTCCGGTTCCGTATACCTCGGGATAGATCTCGTCAGCTAATCCTAGGGACATAATCCGGATCCAGGTCCTCAGGGGACATAACAAGATACAAGAAACAACATGCCAAAATAAATGCAGTATATGAAATGTATCAATAGGGTAAACTATATAACCAGCTAAGTGATATGCAAGATGAGAGTTTTAGTCATACTCGGGCTGAGACTACTACATGATCAGTGTCGGAGAAACCTATAGCAGTATTCTCGAAGGGCCAGTACGGTACCAAAGCTCTGTGTCAGAGTCTAAGGCACTTCCATTAAATTATTATATATATATAATCAGCCTTATGTATGGTAAATCTCTCCCCACCCAATGTAATCTCACATCACAGTTTCATGATATCTCATGTCCATGTCACGCAAAACCATATCTAATGCACAAGTCATAATGAAATCTAAGTATGTATAATGTATATGTCATAAACCTGTATCCTATACAGAATCACCAAGAATATCTCAGGAGGATTATGTCTCATGAATAGTGTCAAGTGTCCTGAGTCTATGTACTTGATAAGACAAGTATGGGAATGTATCGGGTCTCGGGTACATAGACTCAGGGAATAAATAGTGTCAAGTGTCCTGAGTCTGCGTACAGTGTTGGCACCCGACTATTAATCGGACGCTAAGTAAGTCACACGGTCCTAGGCCAAGCATGTACAACAATATAAATAAGACAAGGAAATATATAACAAGAACTGCAATGTTGGTAAGGTACACTTGCACAATAATGTATAAATAAGTCAAGGAAATAAGTAGCAAAACTGCAGGATTTGGCAAGGTACACTTGCATGTGGTTCTGGCTCCAACTGTAGCTCTGGTCTCAGGGTGATTTGCAGGTACTACTCCGGTTGCTGAAATAAATATCACCATCAGATTCAAAAAATATCAAATAGCTAGAAACGCCTATCCTTGAGTCCAATTTGGACACAGGGGCAAAAATTACAGTTTCTGGTCAAAGCGGGGTCCACATGTGGGCCGCTTTGCTCCAAAAAATGTGTCAGGGTAAAAGGTCTCCAAATTTGTCAATCTTAGTGTCAACAAGTCCAGAACGATGATACAAACCCAACGGAACTTCCAGAACTGGATTCCGATGAGCCGATCACAAAATCGTCCGTCAAATGGAGCCGTGGGGCCCACGATACGCGATTTTGTCAACGTTCTCATAATCGAACCAAACTTGGGTTACAGGACCAGCGTATTGCTACGAGTCCGATGGTGCAAGTTTTGTTTTGATCCGACGTGTGTACACAAAGTTACGACGTATTCCAGAACAGGCGGATACAGGACGTTGTTGGCGGATACGCTTTGATTTTGGTATGCACGCACATCCAAATCAACTTCTGCAAAATTTTACACGTCCGTATCGACGGTGCGCACGTTTCGGTGAAGACCGCGCGCGAACAAGTAGTCCCGTTTGGCGGGGCGTACTCAGTTCCGGGGTGAAATGGGGCGTGGGTTTTCCTGTTTTTGGATCACGGTTTGCGATCATCACAGGACGCGATGCACCGAGCGGGTTGCACGGGCATCGAGGGGGTCACACAGTCTACGCATCACAACTGACGGAATAGAAAATGGAGCAACGAGGAGAGGGAATGGGTGACCTGAACAGGGCTCCGTGAAACCAGAATTTATGTGTCCGTGAGTCGACACGACGCGAGGGGACACGGTGTCCTGCCTAGGGTTAGGGTTAGGGTTCTGCTGTGGCCAGCCACTAGGGCTTCCCCGGGGCTGGCCGGAGGAGGGTGGAGCGGACTTTAGCGGATCGTCGGGGGCGAGGCGGAGCTAGGGCGGCGCTCGAGGGAGCTGCGACTGGAGGCGTCGGCTGCTGCTGGTGCTGCTGTCGAGTCGGCCGGGGCTCAGGCAAAGGCGGCTGCTCGCCGGGGAAGACGGAGATGCGGGGGCGCTGGAATGGTCAGGCGACAGAGGGGATTTTGACGAGGGAGGGCTAGGCGAAGGAAGGAGGAGAGAGGAGGAGTCGGAGATGGAGCTAGGAGGGAAGATGGGCGGTGGCGGTGCGGGTCAATGGCGGAGGGTTCGATGTCGGCGGAGAACGGCGAGGCTGGTGGTTAGGGTTTCGGCCGCGGATACGGTGGGTTAAATAGGGCGCCGCCGCGGAACAGTGAATCCGATAGGGATTTGGAGTTGGGTTAACGGGTTTGGGTTCGGGTCGGGTTCGATTCGGATCCGACCCGATCCGCTAGCATTTAAGTGCGGGTTTCGGGTCGGGTTTAGATCCGACCCGACCGGCTAAGGTTAGGTTCGGTTTAGTTGAACCGGGTCTGGGTTGGTTTGGTTTATTTTTGAAATAAACCGGGTTTATTTCTAGGGTTTAATTCGGTTTATTTAAACTTAGTTTTTAGGGCTTTAAAAATACTTCCGGGGTCCAATAAATTCTCGGAAAATTTTCCTATGTCTAGTTTTTCATTTTACACCATAAAATATTATTTTCATAATATTTTATTATTAATTAATATCATTTAAAAATTATTTAAATTTAAAATACCTAGGTTTTAATTACAGAAAAATCCCAGAAAATTATGAAAAAATCCAAATTAAAAATTCTTAAAAAATCAGGAGGGTTACAAAGGCCTTGCAATCTCTTTTCTCATATTCTCTCTTCTCCTACTTTCCCTTCTCCTCTCCATCTCCAAACTTCACTCTAGTCAATACCTTGCTATCCTAGGTTTTCTAAGTTATACATTAGTTTATAGGTCAATACTAGCCATTACTAGGGTATTCTAGTCTATACCAGTATTATACTAGGTATACTAGTTAATACCTAGCTAATACTAGTCACTACTTATAATACTAGATGCCATTAGTATATAAGCGACTCATATATAAGCGACTCATATATATATATATATATATATATATATATATATATATATATATATATATATATATATTTATTACAGTTAATACCCTTCTAATAACTTAGCATTTAATATATAATTAGCCTACCTCATTACCTTAACTATTTAGCTTAAATAGTGCATCTTAACCACACTCATACCTAAACCCACTTAATTCCTTAACTAACCTTCACTAACAATACAATGAACATTAATTGTTAACTTAAAGTTAACTAATACATGGTCTCGCCCAAAATCATGACTGATGCTTATTCTTGATACTTTAACTCAACAGGCCATGATACCCTAGTATTCGACCCTCAACTCCTACACTTTAACTGTTACACTCTAGAATTCACAACCTGACCTTACTAATCACTACCCTAACACAGCCCAACATGCACTCTCCCATGAAAATCCTACTCAAATATCCAGCTGTGCACTAAAGTGTACTGCCTATAATTGCAGGCTTGCAACTAGCTGGTTACTCGAGCTGTACTATAACATACCAGCACTTTAAGATCCCTACGTACAACTTACCAATAACTACTGAGCTCTAAACTCTGGCCTACATACATCTTATCATGTACCCCTCTCTCATGCAACTGAACTTTAGTTCAGTGTATCCTAACTTGCAGATCTGAATCCCCTATGTTTGCAGTAAGACTTCATGCCAACACAAGTGCTACCTTCACCCTCCTAGTTAGAGCAGCAAAAACACTAACCCTCGACTGATACACGACTACACAATTGAAAACCACAGCATCTTGACACCAACTAATACCTACACTCACACACAAAGCTGAGCACACATCACCCCCAATTTCTGACTACAATCCTTGAACCCAAGCCTTAATCCCTTGTTCACACATCAATAGTTCCATGACTGATACACTACTAAACTACTTCTGATACTTAAACCTATGGTCAACATGGAGGCATTTACTGATACATGGAATGTCTCACTGTTACCTGTAGATTCAACTATTCCCATGTAGTGCACTTCAATTCCCTATACCTAGCTATCCCTTTCCTGCAATATTAACTGCTACCCGTGTTCACCTTGCCACACTTGAGTCAAACATGATACCAGAGTATCAGTCCCCGCCCCCATTGCCATATGAAGTATTGGCACTAGAGCAATGCACAAATGTGGTTGCCCGATCCTTCATATACACACTGTTGCACTGGGACTTGAAGTCCCCTGGACACTCCCTCTCGAGCCCACGAGCTGTATTGCATTGAGCACCTAACCTCTAATACTCCAACTGGTATCACTCAAGGTAATTCCCTCACTCTCCTTAGGTACCCTGCTACCCACTACTACCCTAGGGTACTGCGGGCATGTGCACCCAAGCATGGCACACCACCTGCAAGAAGTCTCTATGTTTTCTTCCTACTGACACATCAACTCACTGCACCTAGCTTCCTGACTGAACACCTACACACTAGCTAAAACAACAACTCCAATGCCAAAATATCCACCCAACTCATTGATGCACACAGTGCACAGTTCACTGAAATTAGTTTCTCCACTGCGGTTGATACTAAAGCACCCAATATAGTGTGCTCACCTCTCACATACATACTTCAAACAATATATACATTAATATATACATATATACATATTAAATAACATGAGCATTATAAATAGGTATACTCTCTGTTAATCATTTTATCAAGCACCTTGAGTGCACCAATGTGATACTCTATAATAAACCACCAATCTTCATGCCAAAATCTCCAATATACAACTAATAACATATCAAATATCAAATATATATATATATATATATATATATATATATATATATATATATATATATATATATATATATATATATAATATGATTAGTTATTATGAAAAAATAGGAGAAAAACACCCATACATCAAAACCCCAAATATACATACAACACCATGAAGAAAACATCATAGAAACCAATAGAGACTCATTCTCTCCCCTTATGGGCATTATTAAATCATGGGTAGGCTCCTAATGGTCCACAAAATAAATAAAAAAGAATTTAAAAAAGAGATTTCATAATTTTACCTATTGGGAGATGGATTTCCAATGCAAAGCCAATAATTTCCTATGCAAACTTCTTCTTCTCCAATGCTCCTTGAAACATAAGCTTCTAGGCTTCTTAGATGAAGGAAATGAGAGGGATTGGGTTTGATTTTCTAAAATTTTGGTAGAGGAATGAGGGGTTTTGGGGAAGAACTCAATCTAGGGTTTCATGAACATTAAATGGAGCTTGAGGGAGGCTCACCCCTCTCCTATATAGGGCCGGCCAAGGAAGGCCTAGGGTTTAGTCAATGCACAAAGGCTAAAATGCCCTCTAGGATTTCATGAAGAGTGGTTTAATTAGTGGGTTTTTTATATTCTAATGAGGGGTTTAACTAGTTTCTAATTAATAAAGAAAAATGACTAGTTGTTCCAAAAATGACTAGTCTAAGGTTGAGTCTAATAGTCACATCAAGTTAGCCCACTAACCCATATTATTAATAGCAATATTATATATACCATACACATTATATAAATTATAAACAATATATATACAACTATCAAAATGACAAAAATACCCCTATATCAAAAATATTGTAGTGACAGATGTGACATATGATAAAAGTGTGTCAGAAGAAAAGATAAATTATGAAAAGTCGTGCCGAGTCAGTTAGAAGTTATGAGTTCAGAAGGAGTAGGACGCATAGCTCCTAGCTACATGGTCGACTAGGCCGCATTCTCCTCTCGGCCGCATGCACACTTGGCCGCATAAAATCATTTTGGACTTAGTAAAATTTTATTCATTCAAGTTCATGCACTTGACCAAGGGTGCATGTAAAATTCAGTCATGCGTCCAACAAGGAGTTCTAAACTACTCAAAATCAAGTGATCATCAACATAGAACAAGAAGTTTTCAAAAATACTAAGTTTTAAGAGATCAAAACCCAAGAATATTCAAGAACACAAAGAAAGCCCTAAAACTTAAAATTTAGATCTACGCTAATCCATCCACCGAATCCAAAAATACCAAGTTCAAAATGCATGAAGAATCATATAAAGAACATAATAGAACAAAAATATAAAGGGTTTCTCTATTTCTTGCAAGGTGTACTTGTCTATGGAGGGGGAGAGAAAAAGCTAAGAAAGGGAATAGAAGAGGAAAAATGAGAGAGAGAGAGAGAGAGAGAGAGAGGTTATATATGGAGGGTTTGAGGTTTGGACCATGGATTCAACTCATGGTAAAACCAAACCAAATAAATAAACCAAGAGCCAAGTGAACCAAAGAATGGGTCTAGTCTCTCTACAACATATAACTACGCTAGCAAGAAAAATAATTATGCTCCAAATACGTATATTGGGAACGGGGAGTGACAGTGTGGATATTATAGAGCCCAACTCCATGTTGGCACTATGAAAAAGATATATCGATTTGCTGGCTCGAGCGAGAGCCTTCTCGAAGAGTTCTCTGATTGAAACACAAGACGATTGATCTGGGTGAGTCGGAAGAACTTCATTCTCTGATTTTTGCACGCCTTAATAATGAATTTGAGTTTTTATGATGCTTGTTGCTAAGTAGAGAATGTTCGCATGAGAATGATAGAATGAGAACCTGTATGCTTAACTAGAGAACTTGTAATACTTGTCATTAAAAAGAACCTTGCCATGCTAAGTAAAATAATAGAATGTTGCATGCTAAGTTACATGGACATAACTATCAAACGAACCATTGCCATGCTAATAAGAAGAGTAATAATATGTCATTAACTTGTCCATTCTTGTATGCTAAAGTTAGAATGAACCCCTGCCAAGCTAAGGAGTAGAGTAGAAAGTTTACTTGAATATGATCTATTTTATTGCTATGGTAAAGTAGAATTTCATGCTTAGTATACAAGAGATAGAAA
The DNA here is from genome assembly GCA_036927795.1 of Iris macrosiphon. NCBI lineage: Eukaryota > Viridiplantae > Streptophyta > Magnoliopsida > Asparagales > Iridaceae > Iris > Iris macrosiphon. The sequence goes on from JAYESA010000018.1 coordinate 13,329,196, forward strand.
TTGTATGCTAGATTTATAGAATCGTTATCGTGCTCGCTGATTATATGTCTGCTTGCCTGTTTTCTTACATCGAACTGCTAAGGATAGAATTTTATAAATAACTCATACTGTGTGCTATTGAACCTATCAATAGATTAAAAATAAAAGAAGATTGAACCTATCGCTTAATTAAATGGAAGAGATTGAAGAGCTATTGGTTCTATCGCTTGATTGAAAACTCTGCTTGTTTCTGGACATGTGCATTATATAGTTTTATCTAATAGAATTACATTCATGCATTGGTCTAACAGCTTGTGCACAAGGTTTATCTCTCGAGCGGTTCCTCGGATATTGAGAATCGTTCGGCCTGGGAGAGATCTGGACACCCTAAGGCTAGAAGTCCTTATTTACGGGAGGGTGTGGCTATTAGTGTAGTGCTGAACCATGAGTCCCATATGCTATTTTGAGCATATTTTAGTACAGAGCGACCATATGTCTCAGCAGCTATTAACCGATCTATCATTAGTGAGATGGGCTTGTACGTCCCAACTGCTAATCCTAGGGATCCAACACTCGGGGGCCATCATATAGTTAAGGCGCATGCAAGATTAGCCTTCTTGTATACCTAACTATTTGATGCAGAGACGAACATATAATATAACTTTATTTATATATGCAAATTGTTGCTAACTTGTATGTCTGTTGCAGGAATAATCGTTCGACCGAGGGTAAGAATCACTGTATAAGTGATCCTAGACATTGTTTGTGTTTCTTATCAAATTACTCATAAGACTTGTCTATTTTTAGTGTATATGTTACTACTGCCTTGAATTAAGATGAATAGTCCACTAGAGATAGCTTATGTTCAAAAAAAATCAAATATGGCTCACGATACATGTTGCACACTACACGATAGAACACTGTCCTTTTTGTGGACAACAGAGTATATGTCCGTCATCCAGGATTTTCAGACCCCCTACTCTACCAGAGCGGCCAGCCAATATCTGTCGTCCCGAGCTATGGGCCGATGGAGCGACGTAAGCATTTTTGTCAATTCACACATTTATTTTGTAATTTTATTCTAATTGTATATTGTCTACTTATTTCAGATTCTTCCCGATCAAGGATGAAAATAATCTGGGGGAGATCATGCGAGGCTACTTTGATGGCCCTTATATCAATTTCAGTGACATCCCGCTCGATCGACGATTCACTTGGCTGGAGAAGCTCGGGGTATGTATATAAATTTTATTTATAATATTTTTTTATTACAATGATAACAAATATTTTTCTAATTTGCAGAGGTTGTACTGGTGGCCGGATCATAGAGATAGTGATATCCGTAAGTGCTACAAGACCGTTGCCAGCAAGAGGTTGAGAGATATGATCGATGACCAGAAGGCGCTGGCGTTACCTGGACCAGATCACCGCAAGGAGTGGCTGAAGGAGGAGTACTGGGAGGAGATAAAGAAGAAGATGGACACCCCACCCTGGCCTACTAGGCCAAGTGCGAGAAGGCTTCCCGTGCTAAGAGTAGTCTCCATACTGGTAGATCTATTCCGACCGTCGAGCATTTTCGACGGATGGTTAGTATTAAATTTTTTTGCTAGATCGGTTTTTTTATAATTCTATTTTTTCTTATTTATTAATTGCTTAATTTTTACAGTGAAATGAGACCATTAGAGTCGGAGAAGACTCCAAGACCGTTGACTTTCCTGCATTCTTTCAGAGGAACCACAAAAGAAAGAAGGATGTGAAGCTCGTAGATGAGCGGACCGCCAAAGCATATGTAAGTTGTCTTTATAATTTTTTCAATTTAATTAGATTATTTTTATAATTTAATTAGATTCTAGGTTTCTAGGTCAAAAATGTCAAACTAGGTCAACTTTAGGTCAAACAGTCAAACTATGATATTTTCTAGTTTCTAGGTTAATTTTTTATCCATTCTAATGGTTTATGAAGTTATATTAGGCTATATTAAGATTGTAAAAGCATATAAAAAAGGAAAACTTATCTATCACATGTAAATTAATCACAATGGTGATTACTATTTCATTCAATTTCAAAAATACTAAGAAACAACACTGTAAATACTGTAAATACTTAAAATTATAATTTTATTTAATTTACTTTAAACCTCATAGGAATGGTCCGACACTGATTCTGATTGATACTTTGAACCTTGGTTAATATTCTATTTTAAGATATCATTAAAATCAAATATAGCAAATATAACTCAAATTATATACATATACTATGATACTCTAACCAAAGTCAAATATAGCACATATATCTCTAAAATTCTTAACTCTAAACCTATTTATATAAATAAAAATAGGAGACGTATGAGACGTTAGAGGGGGAAGCTGAGAGCAGTATGCTGACTGAGAGAAATGATCGGTGGGTACAAGCTGTCGGGAGAGAAAAAGGTGGCAGCGTGTACGGTACCGGATCGTTGGCATCCTAGCCATCGGTTCTTTCTAGAGCTCCTTCGACGGCTACTCCAGCTCCATCAGTGCCCGGCTCTGACATTCCTTCTGGTACGATGTCTCTGAGTAGCTCACGATGACTGTGTATGAGCTACATGGGCTGGTCCGATAGTTGATAGACACTCGTGATGCAGCAGTACATGCTCCTCCGACGGCTACTACGACGGCTCCTCTGACGTCTACTACGTTGGGTCCTACAGCTACTCCGACGGCTCCAGCTCCTCCGACGACATCGATGGGTCATCCAGCTCCTTCGATGGCTCCTATCACTACTCCGTCTACCGTTGCTCCTGATGATCTACATGATATTATAGCTATGGTTGTGGTGCAGTACATGCTAGCCGATAGCCGCCGTCGCCTCCGCCTCCACCGTTGACTTGATAGATTTTTTGAATTTCTGGAATTTTTTTGAGTTGGTTGTATTTTTTTGACTTGATTTTATTTATTTCACTTTATGGGATTGTATAACAGTTATTTGTACATATTTGGATTACTCTATTTTATTATTTCATTATATATATAACATTTGTACATGTTTGTATGGGTTTTATTAGTTTGTGTAGAATTTACTTGTGTAAAATTTATTTGTGTGAAAATTGGTGAATGTATAACAAGTATATACTCAAAAAACTTATTTTTGGTAAAAATATTACCTTTAGCAACGGACTGGCGACGAAAAATGAAAAAAAAATCTCAGGTCAACGATGGATTATCGACGAAAAATCTATGGCCAGTGACTACGTAGCGATGGACTATCTGTTGCTAAAACGTCTGATACACACAAATGTACCGAACATATATCAGAATCCGTCGCTAACATTCGTTACTAATCCGTCACTGAGAGTGACGACTAAGTGACAGATTAGCGATGAACTCTGTGAGCCCTGAATGTGCAAAACCTTCTGAAAAATTTGGCAAATTTTGGGCTCACATAATCCGTCGCTATTTTGTCGGAAAGTAGTCAAAAAGTTTAGCGACGAAAATTATACGTCACTGATCTGTCGTTGGATTTATGTCGCTCAATCCGTCGCTAATCTGTCGCCTTATCGACGGATTAGGGATGAAATTTCCGTAGCGACATTAATTTTTCTAACAAAATATTTTCGTCGCTAAATGCAAATTGCGACGAAAATATGGATTTTAGCAACGGATAATTCTGTCGCTAAAATAGTATATATTTGTAGTGGGAGGGAGGAGGAGCCGACAGAGGGAGGAGGACGCCGGAGGGAGGAGGGGAGCAGGAGGGAGGAGGGATGACGGAGGGAGGAGCACGCCGGAGGGGGGAGGGCGCGGCCGGAGGGGGGTCGCAACAGTGGGGCGCCGGGATGGGGGCTAGGGTTTAAAAGTTTGGAGATAACGAAGGAAATAGGGGAAAAGGAAATTCGCTAAACGCAGACGTCGCTAACCGTCGCGGATATAATAATAGACTGCGACTTAAATACATAAACGTCGCTAAAATGTAAAAGTTAACGACGTTTAGCAACTACCTAGCAATATTTTATTATTATTATAGTAATTGTAGTCGCTAAACGTCGCTCTACGTCGCTATCACTGACGTATTACGATATTTTATATGGACGTCGCTAAATACCTATAATTCAGTGATATTTTATTTGGACGTCGCTAAAATCGTTTCTATTTGGACATTATTTGGTAGTGGTTCTTTTTTAACAATTCATGCAAAGAAACATAACAATAGAGTAAACCGCAATATGATAATTCTTACCTTTGGTCGAGCGGTTATTCCTACAATAGACACACAAGTTAGCCACAATTTGCATATATGAATAACTTACAAATCTGTCTATCTTTGCATCAACGGTTAGGCTTGCAAGAAGGAAGTCCTAGCATGCGACCTAACTACATAATGGTCCCCGAGTATTGGTTTCCCAGGATTAGCGACTAAAACTGTATGTCCAGTTTACTAATAGACTTATACCCTTCGGTACATAAGGACTTCTAACCTCAGGATATCAGTTCTCTCTCGGACCGAACGATTCTCAGTGCCCCAGGAACCGCTCGAAAGATTATCCTTGTGCACAAGTTGTCCAGACCAAATGCATGAATGCAAGTTTCTATCAAATTATATTCTATTATGCAGCGGTTGAACGATGACCATCAATTCTATCTCTTTTCTTCTGGATTCAGTATCAAGTCAAGAGGTTTTCAGCAGAGTTTCTCAGGGTGCAGTATATAATCAGGGGCATGTAAGCATTCATAATAGAACTAGTAAAGTAGCAGTTCTATATTTGTACATAGCATGCAATAAGTAAAGTAGCAGTTCTAAGTTAACATATGATTAATTATCATTTATCTTATCTTGTTACGGGGGTGTCAAATTAGGCATAGGGACATGCACTTTGAGTGGACTAGAGATCATTTTATTAAGCTGTGAAGACTAAATAATTCATCGAAGGGCCAAAGCCACTCACCGATTGAATCAACGAGAGAATGGGGAAGCCTCACGCAGTGATCACTCCTTGGTTATGCGTCCTGAAATTGCAACAACACTTGGTTAGCATCATTCGTTCTCTTTCTCTTACGATTCAAAATGAATGCGCAAACGAGGAAAGCGAATCATGAAAATTAAATCATCGAAAGCAAGACAAAACACAAAGCAACACAAAATCAAGCAGCAAAATATTCAAGGAAAACTCTTGGACTCATTTCAATAGAAGCCGTTCCATCAGTTGGATGGGTTCATTGCATTTCCTCCGTGATTGATTAGGCGGTAAGGTTTTTCCGAGACTCGATTCTCAACCGAGTCAAAGTTGTAAGTGTTCCATTAGTGATCCGCTAGAGTCGGGACATTATAGCTGCACACAGCTTCGAGAGATTGGCCCGAACTTAGCTTTGCCCAGAAATGAATTGAAATAAAAATTTGGAGATGTTGAAATGAAAAAAAGTTTTGCAGGAGGAAGAGACATGGGATTTTGAGAGAGTGAGAAGTTCTTTTTCTATTTCTTCAACAAGACAAAAGAGACATGTATATATAGGGGCCATGTGACAACCAACATATGAATGGCCCGCCGAACTCGAGTAGCTCTTGTAGGTATAAGATCCTGGTTGGGTGCCAGAAGATCAGTGGATCGAGCCACGTACGTGGGCGTATTATTCCTTCCATTTATAAATGGTGGGAGTTGGGGTGTAGTGGGTCCAAAAACATGCAATGCATTGTGCACAAAGTCCCGAGCGTTACGTCGGACCCCGAACGTTATGTCGAAAAAAAAACAAAAAACAAAAAAAAACCAAATAAACCATATGAATGGCCCTTCAATAAGATTTAATAAGAATAAAATGTGTAATAATGTGACCGTCTAGGGATTTAAAGAAATAGTCCTTCAATATGATTTAATAAGAATAACAATGTGAATAAAGGAGACAATAATGTGAATGAAAATTTGAATTTTTTTTTTCACCAACTGTTACAACAGTTTATTCAGGAGGAAGTGGGCTTATACGCGATAGAAATGCGTTATAAAAGCAGGAAACTGCAGGGTTGTAAGAAAACACAGAAAGAATAGTGAAACCATGTAAAGATTGCTATCAGCCTATCTATGAGATTAATTGAGATGTCAAACTAGAAAGAAAGAAAGAAAAGAAACGCTGTTGCAACTTCAAGAGAGTTGTAGATTTTTACAAGCATACATGCGTGGAACAACAATTTCGAGCTGGATTCAACATATTTATATTGCGGATTAATTTAACTTCCTTTATTGATTAATTGTAATCAATCGTAAATTTGATGGAGATCGAGCTGTAGGAATTCATTCTTCCCTCGGGTTTAGGCCTCTAAACCGCGAGTGCAGCCAAAGCCGAGATGGAGATGGAGATGCAGCTGCGTCTGCTGCATCTTAAGCTGTTGGACGTTCAGGCTCTCCAAAGCGCCGCCAGTCCCGTCGCGCCTCCTCTTCCACAGGCTGTCGACCTTCGCGTCGACCCCGTCGATACCACGCTTCGGCACGGGCAAGGGCGGGTCCATCGTCTCGGCGACGTACTCCTCTTGCCGGGTGCTGCTGCTGCTGCTGCAGTAGTCCTCGACTTTCGCGCTCTTGCCAGCTGACAAATAGAACACCCTTGAAGAGTGGGCCGGCACTAGCCTCTTCTTCTGGTCCGGCCTCCTGATCTGGCCCATGCATCCGACCTCGGGGGACGCCGGCCACTTGTCGATCGTGTCCCAATCGACTGTGTCCGACTTCAGCAATTGCGGAGAGGAAGAAGTGGACGAGTTGAAGATCGACTTGACCAATTGTGTAGTACTTCTTGGGGTGAAGTCACAGAGAAACGGCAACCAAGACTTGGACTTGTCGACATCGACGAGGGTGCGGGGAGGAGGAGGAGGAGGAGGCCTCAGACAGCAAGCGAGGTTGAAGGAGCTGATCTGGTGGTGGTTGTGTTGGACCAGATGGTTATTCTTCTTCCTGCCCATGTTCTTCTTCGTAGACAATCAAAGAGCCAGAGTACGTACGTACGTACGTACGTACGTAGTAGCTAGTGTGGACGAGGATTGAGGTTTTGGCGATAAGAGAAGAGGAAGAATTGGAATTATTTTTTGACTGGTCAGTGAAATCAAGAAGAAGTAGGTTGCTTTCTCACTCTTCTTCTTCCTCCGTGTCCATGCATTGACTAGCCTTTAGCTCGATATATTGGACCTTTATTATCCCACTCGCTATTATTAAAGAGTATTCCAGGACGGTGTCAGAATTTTTTTTTGTTTACATACGGTGAACTATGCATCCTTGTGCACCAAGAGGCCAAAATTTCAAACAAAATAACAAATTTTCCTACTACGTAGTACTATTTTATTTCCCACTATAAAGTCCTTCTGACTGTTACGTCTGTCGCCTGCTTGTAGAGATGCAGTGCAGTTTCGGTAGATTCTCGAAGATTTATATATGGAAAATGTTAAGTTGCCTGCGAAATTGACCCACAAATTTGGTCTGTCCGTCTGCGTGGTATAATCTCATTGGTCTTTTTTACTTGTTTGATCTCACCACCGATTGATCTGCCAATAAGAATGCACCATATGACGGACGGATTAAATAGAGGATCAATTTTGCGATGATAAATGTAGCATCATCGTATATATATAGACACGTGCAGTTATGTGAAGGTTGTGCGAGCCGTCTCAGTGCAATTGCCCAGAAGATGTAAGTGGTCTGGAAATTCTAGTTCTTTAATAAACTTTGCCGAGAGGATGATCAACTTGACACTGTATATATAAAGTTATTAAGATACGTTTAGGAAGAAGAAAAAAAATAAAAGGAGCAACTGTTGCCTAAATTTGGGTGCTTCCAAGTAATGTAAATGCCATATATATTTCTATATTTTAGTGCATTTGTGATGTAACGGCGTACTCCATCTGTTTTTCTGTTGATTTGGGTTCAAACTAATAGAGGTTATGGTATAATCATTAGTTTACAGTATCAACCGATACCGATCCATACTGCCGATATCGATACAGTTTGACATATCTCTGATATCGATAGTGACCGATACCAACATAGGGGGTCTTTGCAAATCAATTATGCAAAAAATAATTAAACGAAAAAAAGACTAACCAACAAGAGTGTAAAGTATAGAAAGATTGTAAAAGCATGTAAATAATTTTTTTTTAATCTATTCTAGATAAACCAATTAACAAGGGTTTTCATTCAATTTCAAAACTACTATACAAAATACAAAAATACTTAAATGTGTAAAATAACTTTTTTAGATTTATTAATAATTATTTTACTTTCTGACAAAAAAAATTTGATACTTCGATCTGAAACAACTGATACCATCTATCTAGAGATGGTTAGCAAGGGGACTTTCTTTGGACCCCATGAAGCATCATTTTTATTTTTTTCTTTTTGTTTTACTTCAGCGATGCAAAATTTGGCATTACCATGAAGTGTCACTTTTGAAATGCTTATATGAAATACTCACAGGTGTATGTTATATCTGACGAACAATGTTTGTTTTTTTGGCAGAGATTGATTATCAATGATGCATAAATCAAGGGAAGCAACGGAAATGTGTAGTATAGCTACAATTGGACAACGTTCCTGAGGGTTGGCTTCTGAAAACATGCAGAAAAAGCAATGGGCACATGATAGCAAGAGAAATACTGAGACCATGGGCTCCATGTATCTCTTGCTTTTCTCAAGTTCTGAGAAACTGGGTTTAAGGTTTTACTTAGTTATGGAGTGACTAGCTAATCTTCCATTATAGTAAAATACAAAGAAGAAAGTTGAATAATACAAAGCCTTATTAATTTGTAATATATATATATATATATATATATATATATATATATATATATATATATATATATATGTGCACTTGTCTTGCACCTATTTCATAGTACTTGAAAATATAATCTCCTTAATTTCTTCTTTTATGCATAGTTATACAATTTAATGAACAATTTGATTTAGTAAATATAAATATGAACATTTTTTGAATAATTTTTTTTACGATGACGTCTCAACTTTTCGCATTATATAGTGGTATAGATAATACACTAAAAAATATAAGGTTTAAAATGTTCTCAACACCAAAGTGAACTATTTTAGCATTAACATATTACGTTTTATATATATATATATATATATATATATATATATATTTGTTTGTGTACTTTGAAAAAGTGGAGGTTAATATTTAGTGTTTGGATGATTGCTAAAGTGAGTTAAAAAGTGTAATTTTTAAGTTGAAGTAACATGAACAATAAATCTTCTTATGATTTAAAAAGTGTTAAAGTAGAGAGTAAGTGGTCCTCCAACTAAACGTGCGAAATAGGAATGAGAATTTTTTACTTCAGTGCTCCACTTGGGAGTAAAAAAAAAAAACTCGAATATCAAAATAAGAATTTAGTGACATACAAGATTTATTGTTCATTTCATTTCATAGTAAAATTTATCTGCAAATCCTTCAACTAAACACGTGAAGTGATTCCAAGTCTGAATTTAAGCCACTTCACTTTTCCAAATCTGCGAACCAAATAGCCCTCTTACCTGTAGACAAGGATGGAAGCACTTTCGGAACATGGTATAGGCCACCAAAAGAAAATATTATATATATCTTTGCTTTTTATATGTTTTTTCTTCGTTATGAATCAGCCCACACTCCAATTCCAGTTCAAATTTTTGATTCGGTTTTTTCATGTTGTTATTGTACCTTGCTTGTTATGAATATCGTAAATTTCTTGGCATCTCAAAAAAGAAAAAGAAAAAAAGAATATCGTAAATTTCTTCGTTATTTTACTTGAGTGAAATGAAGAACGTGCAGGGTGTTGAAGTGGCCGATGGTTATTTGTATGAAAAATAGTGCTGTTTACTCTTGCCAAACAGAAATTTGTGGATTCCTCAACAGAAAGTTCAATAAAAAAAAGTTTTAACTTAAAATTTTGACTGTTTTGGTACTTATTGTAAAACCCTATCTGCCAAATAAATTCCAAACCATCTTTTTCATTAGTAATATATATATATATATATATATATATATATATATATATATATATATATATATATATATAAATCTTCAATTCTGAAAGCATACACAAAGATATAAGAAAGTTGAATAATGCTAAATAACTCTAAAAAATAATTACTAAAAATAGAGACAATCTTTAATATAATGCGGAAAAAAATTGTCAACTAGGTTTTGATTGGCAACAAAATATATCTATACAAAAGTAGAGCTGTCTGGATTTTATATATTTTCTTATCCTTACTAGCAGATTGATATCTTTAATTAGCAGATCATTTCTGGAGGGGCAATTTTGTCTAAAGTATGTTTAATTAGCAAGGGTGTAAGAAGGGTTGGTCCAGAGCAGCCAGGACGATCGCCTAGGACCCACGGACCAGAAGGGTCCAAAAATTATTTCAAACACACACACACATATATATATATATATATATATATATATATAGAGAGAGAGAGAGAGAGAGAGAGAGAGGAGGGATCCACATCCCCGATTTTTTGGATTTCCAAGCATCCTCATGTTGCCAACCGTTGGATCTTTTTTAAGTCATCTAATCTTAACCATTTATTTGAATGGTTCAAATCAACAGTTATAATTATATGATTTAAACAAGATCCAACGGTTGTAAACATGGAGATGCTTGGAGATGCATATATATATATATATATATATATATATATATATATATATATATATATATAAACGGGAAATATAAGTCATAGTGCTCATATTCCTACATGAGTCATGCACATATGGATCAATAAGTATGAGCTCCTACATCCCATGTGCACTAGTACTCGATATTCCTATTGGTCCACATGTGCACGGCTCATGTAGGAATATGAGCACTATGGCTCATATCCCGTTTACAATATATATATATATATATATATACATGGCTCATGTAAGAATATGAGCACTATGGCTCCAGAGTCTTCCCAACAAGCTACACCACTCGGATATATATATATATATATATATATATATATATATATATAATCTTGTATGTAATATAGAGCTAGTATGTACCATGGACATTTTTCACACAAAATAATCATTGTGTAGTGATTATTATGTTACACTTGCATACTAGAGGTCTTAGGTTCAATCCTTGGTGTAGAATTTTTTTTAACTTACTTTTATTTTAGTTTTTTTTTATATTATATATGGGGGTCCCATTTTGAAAGTTCGTCTAGGGCCCCCATGAACTTAGTGCCGACCCTGAGCGGAAGCCACGGAACCACTTAAGGACTAAGGTAGGCTTCACTCCACTCCATTTTTTTTTTCTTTTCATATCCTTTTTCTTGTTTTTCGTTTTCATATACGAGCCATACCTCAGTCTACTCCAGTCTGATCCACTCCACCCAGCTCAAATTTCTGGTTCTGTCCTTGATCCTGCAGCTTATGAAAGCAATCTTCCATGTTTTCATAAGCAGTCCTGGAAACAAACTTGGGTACTTCTTTAAAGAACATAATCAACAGAAATAAGTTAGCACAAAACCTAGGGAAGTTCCAAAGCAAAGCCCTCTACAACGATGTGTTGGGATTGTGGTGTGACTCAAACCGGAGTTGGCCACAATCACGTACGCGAAAGCGATGCCAACCCATTTAAAGTTAAATAATTAACCAACGTCTAACAAAAACAACAAGACATATCAAATACAGTATTTTTGGTGACTATGTCACCTGGACAAATTCTAATCTATACAACTTCCAACAAGATACAAGATTGATAAAAATATGTGAACCCTTTGCCCCTAAGTTCAACTCATCACCAAACTCAAGAAGAAAGACAGATTACAATAAAATCATCCACCCAACCCTATAGTGATCTCCCTGATCAAAGAAAATGACTCCCCAAACAGATCTTCTCTTCCAATAGTCTCGATTGACGAGCCCTAAGAGGAAAGCACGAACTCTCTTAGATTTTCTATGGACTTGCATCCTGAATCTTTCGTGTGTTCTTGTTGTGCCAACCACCCTTTGTAGAAGCATGAAAAATCTGAAGCCATGCAAAATGAAGGCATGCCGCATAGAGTCTATGCACCCTCGAAATGAAGACAAGCTGCATAGCCTGTACAGAGCTTCCATGCGGCCCAAACAGCTGCGGAGTTAGGGGCTGCATATATATGATCCCCTGACCCAGCATTCAATGCATGTCATAAAGTTCTGACATAAAATTTATTGCACTGAACGCTTAGAGAATTGTGAAAAAGACAGCATATAAAGAGACAAAAAGTTACGTCAGCACATTAATGACTTTGACATGTGTGCAGAGCAATGTGTTCACTTGTATCCGGTCACAGCTCGATGATCATGCACATGCGGCCAAACTGTCCATCAGACGCAGGACGACCGGTAGAACGCATGCGGCCACGGATTTATGCTTCTTCATCAACATGCGGCCAAAGTGTCCATCAGACCCAGGCCGGACGGGAGCACGCATGCGGCCACGGCTCTATGCGTTCTAGTCCTCATGCGGACAAAGTGTCTACTAGATCCTGCCGGACGAGAACATGATGCGGCCATGATGCTATGCGACCTCGGCTTGTAGGATCTTGTCGTTACAACCGAAAAGATCTTCACACAATCAGTGTTGATGACGTGCCAACTGGACCTAGTCACGCACACAATGGGTTGGAAACAACTCCGAGATCTTATCAACAACATATCACAACCAAGGACACATGACAGCCTGCCCATAGTATACGGCCACAGTTACAACTGTATTCTTTTGAAGGAGCCCCCATGCGGCCACCAAATAGAGGCGTATAGTATATGCAGCGCATACAGGCCGTCAGCATGACAACTATAAATAGTGGGATTGCATACCAATAAAAGGGGGACGCACACATGAGAGAGAACAAAAAAAATCATTCTTATTCCTTTGTTGGACCGTCAACGGAGTAAATGAGTCATTGCAGTACTCAATCTCCATCGTCACACTCTCCAGAATCAAAAAAATATTAAACTTAGATTTTTTGTCTATGATTTTTTGTACTCTTTTGTTTATTATACAACAAAACTTGTTCAAGTTCGAATCAATGACAAACAAGGTGGCGAATATGCATGCTGGGGACATCCTTCTCTACTAAGGAGAAGGTCGTGATGCAGTCCGATGTGGCAATGCTGAGTTTGACCCAGAAGATACTGGTTGTACGCTTTGACTAGCATGCGTTAGTGGAAATGCTTTTTGAGGGCGGTGCGAGCCCTTCGCTAAGGCTAGCAAAGCATAAGAAGGCCCGCAGGACATGGGTAGCAAAGGCCGCTGTGCCTTACCCAATTACGGAGCACGCTCTCCCTGTCTCTCTACCTGTTGCTGAAGATGTGCATCATGCACCCATGTAAGCTGTCCCGACTCATGCGACAACCTCGTCCGAGAAGGAAAGTGCTCAACACCTAAACTCTGGCAGAAAAAATACTACGATGCCAGAAGCTTGGGGGTTATCGCACAGTCTATGCGCCCACAACGTAGGACACAGAGGAAGAGGCATGCGACATGTAACTCCGGCCGTAGACAGATAGACGCATGTGCCCCAAATGGAAACAAAACTCTGTCTTCGACAGAATCTTATGCAGCACTGATTCCATGCGCCACCCCGATAAATGGGCAATTTTGGACTCTTCATACTATGCACTAGTGCGTGCTAGGGCGAGGAAGTCTAGGGTAGTGTGGGCTTGCCAAGCTCAAGAAATTTCTCAGGCGGCTGACCGTCCATAGGCAAAGCTAACTGTAATGCGTGCCCCTGACAGGAAGCTGTACAATACCGACCCTTGCGTCCAGCCCGTAGTGGCACAGGACTGGGTCAGTCTCAAAACTCTTCCACTTATGACTTGGAGAAAGTTCTTGTACGAACCCCAGGTCAGGGAGCAAAAATATCACCTACACACCCATGTGCTCGTTCTACCCGAGCTCATAAGGAGGATGTAAAGGTGAATCATCTCTCGCTTGACTTGTGCAACATGATCAAACATAATGGAAAAGCAAGAAAAACAACTACGGCATGCGAGGTTTCTTCTCCAAAGCATCATTGTACCAAGATCGTCATCAATTGCTGCTGTATTAAAGTGCCAGTACCGATAAATAGGCAGTCGTTATTTCAGCGACTATAACCAAGGGCACTCAACTGACAGCGTCCCAAAAAATAGGTACAAATACCAGAGGAGAAGGAGCTGTACTTTATCTCATGTTGTTCTACATGGAAATATCCCTCTACCAGAGGAGGTTGAAAATCTAGCACCTACAACCCCCCACTCTCAGCCAGCGTGTTGAGGAACCGGAGGCAAGTGGCGGTGCCTAGAGAAGGAGTTTTTCTGGGCACCCGCTCGAGAGCAAAACTATCAACAAGTAGAGGTAGTACTTCCTCGAAAATCAAAATGACTCTGCAAGCTGGGGGTGGCAATCCTACAGAAATCTACAATAATCCATCGTTCTGAGAAGCCGATGATTCTCAAAGAACAGACGTCAAAATCTTTGGGGGTAGTCACTCTTATCAAAGTAAAGTGCCTTCTAACGCTAGGGGTAGTTCTCCCTTCGAGTCAAAATCAGATACAGTGTGCCAACTTTCCCTGAGGACTATCCTACGCAAGAGTCTGAGTCAGAGAGTGAGAGGTTCACCGTCCCATCCCTTCCCCCATATAAGGACAGTGTGCATGGAAGGAGAGGACCACAAAGGCACCAGCGATCGACAGTGCCTCGAGTCCCTCAAGGACATGATACAGACCTTGAGCGTCTCGATGTAGGTTTTGACCTAGAAAATGCTGGAAATCAAAGCAACTATGGCCTTCCAACCACCAAGGACCTCGGGTCAAGCAAGCCAGGATCCGGGAACCAACCGGAATTCAAATGCAACTGCCCCCCCCCCCCAAGTTGAGGGCAATCATACTCTGTCATGATCGTCTGCTCCTTCCACAGTAGATTAGGCCCGCGAAGCAATGCAAAAAATATGAGAACTTCGAGCCTGCCTGGATTCAATGGGCAATCGAGACATATTGCGCGAACTCGGGATACGACAACCATATCCCCTTGGGTGAAAAAATGTACCATACCCGCCCAAGTATAATCCCTTTGCCATGACTCCATTTGATGGAAAAATATTGCCTCGTTAATACATGAGTTATTTCGAGACGGGGACGGGGCATCTACCTCTCAACGACACTCTTCATCAAGATCTTTGTCGGGGCATTGTCTGGGGTGACCTTTGACTAATTTTACAATCTTCCATATGGTTGCATCTCGTCGCTCGAGGATCTGAAGTCCTTCTTCCTTGCCCGATTCTATGACGGAGGGAATGACATGATGATGCCCTCAGTGATGGACATTACTCAGAGAGAAAAAGAGCATGTACGAGAATACATAGAACGATACAAGAAATCTACGCTAAAACTATCCTCCGGCAATCCTGAGTCTACAATAATGGACATATGTTGGGGAAATCTACTTCCGGTAGTAAGACTTTGGACGAGCCCCAATCAATTCAAAGATTGGATGACATTTATCATAAGTGTCGTCGTTGTTGAGAAAAATATAAATGACGCACGATTACTGGGAATACAGATCCCCGTTGCTAATGACAGGAAAAAGCGCCCTTACAATAACAACAATAACAACAGCAACAACAATAACAACAACAACAACAACAACAACAAAAACAACAACAACAGTGATGGCCGTGACTGCAAAGGAAAGTATGCCCTAACCGTCAACGTGTCCAAAATTCCCTTATCGACGGACCAAAAACCCACCTAAGCTCCGAGGCCGAGAGAGACTTACACTTTCAATGACAATGACATGATGGCAATCTTCAACGTACTGATGAAAGGCAACAAGCTCCGGCTTCCCGACATCAAACGTCCTGATGAGGCAAACCAGGTCGATAATCCCAAAAACTGCCACTACCATCAGTTCGTCAACCACCCAATATGCGATTGCTACATGTTGAAACGATACATCCAGCGTCTGCTTGATTTCATAGCTCTCACCTTAGACTTTGAGGACAAGATTGTTGCTGCCAACATGGTATCTCTCCAGTTTGGGAACTTTCCAGTAACGGAGACCCAAGATGGAATTGTCCCAATTCCGAGGGCAATGATGGAGGTTGTTAATCTCCCTCTAGCTCGCAACCAAGAAGCCGGGCTGATACCTCTCAGCAAACTTCGGGGTAAGGTGATGTGAGTTCACCCAGATCTCGTTCAGGACATGATGCAGCAAGCAACGCCCTCTGCCACTAAATCCAAAGGGAAGAAGTCCAAAGCCTGTCACGTGGTTTCTCCTTCCACTGAGGAAGCTATGGCAGGGGCAACTAGATTAGGCCTCGCCTACCAGCGGGACTATAATGCTTTCGAATACGATATTCCATCAGTTATTGCACCCACTGCACCTACCGCGTCTGATCCGGGTCCTTCTCAGCCCCCCGCAGCAGATAAACAGAAGTAGAAAGAGACTCGCTTCGACAAACCGTTGTGAAAGGAGACGGTTCATGGGCTGGAGAAGCCCTACAACTTTGACATCTTGGCACAACTTGCCAACACTCCGACAAAGTTGTCACTTTTCGAGCTTTTCCGAATTTCCAAAGATACTCGGGATGCTCTGAGCGAGGCAATACAGAATGCTGATACCTACCTGGCACAGGTCAAGCCGCTAGCTGAGAATACTGCTACATGTCCCCATTGCAATAATGTGATGGAAGTAATACCCAACATCACATTCTTGCAACAAAATATGTTGCTAAAGAACAATAGATACGATCGTCCTTTGTACTATACATGATACATCGGGGTCATCAAGGTGGACAGGATGCACATCGACCCCGGT
This sequence comes from Iris macrosiphon, assembly GCA_036927795.1. Lineage (NCBI taxonomy): Eukaryota > Viridiplantae > Streptophyta > Magnoliopsida > Asparagales > Iridaceae > Iris > Iris macrosiphon. Next base: position 13,345,949 of record JAYESA010000018.1, read on the forward strand.
TCGTCCATCAGCATCATCCTACGGAGTCTACTTCAGATCTTGGGCATCCCATTGCATCGACTGACAGCAACCAACACTGCCATCAGTAGCTTCAACGTAGGAAGGAGTTACCCTCTGGGTAAGGTTCGCCTGAAATGTCATATCGGCGATCTACGAACAGAGGTCACCTGCTATGTCATAGACGTAAACGTATCCTACAACATTTTGTTGGAACGTCCATGAATACATGAGTACATGATCGTGCCTAAGTTCTTTTTTCTTCTAAAGCAGGTAACTAATGTAACTCTTCATCCTTTTCTCTTACTGCAGTTTTCAACTACCCGCTGAGCTGAGTGCTGTCAACTGCTTCGGCCATGGGCCTCTATTAGTACTCTATTATTTTTTTCCTTGTTCCTTGTTGCATGTCCTTTCTAATCTAATTCATGTGGGAACTCCAATATTCTGGGTCATGTTGTGGGAATGGTTTGAATATATGGTTGGGTAGCTATATGGGAATGTGGGTGGCTTTCTCTTAGTTTTACTAATATGGGGTAGCGGTTTGAATATGAAAATAACGGTGATTACATTGATCTGTAGGTGCATGGGGGTAGTTTAAATAAAGGAAGAAGAAAATGATAACAGGGTTCCGGTTGTAAATAAGGAGTGAAATAGGATCACTAAAGAACTAGAGAGGGCATTGGAAAATGCAATATGAGAGCTGGGGATGTTGTGGGGCTGGGTGAGGGTAGTCCCAAGGTTTGTTATTTATTTATCACATTCTTCTTTGTCTCAGTTATACAAGCAATTGCGATGTCTGCTATATATGCCACTAGACAACTAGGTTTTCTTTTTCCTTCTTTTTTGTCAAAATGGTTTTCTACTGCTCTTGGACTTCTTTATAATGTTGTTTAGGAATATGAATATGTAGAAAATTATGTTCTGATATATTTGTTTTCCATACAGAGTGAGAGATCAGCAGATATGTTTTGTGATGATAACTTTGGAGGATCACCAGTTGGTGCTCGGAAAGCGGCAAGCATTCATCCAATTTTGTTACATTTTTTGCAAATTTCAATAATTTGTATGTCACTACTGAATTGACAGTCCATATCATTTCTTATTTTTGGGTATGGCCATCATTTGATGCATAACTTCTTAAGGTAGTTTATTGCACCGTGATTTCTAAAGTTAATAACTACATGCTTGACATGTTGGCAGCCATCAAATACCTATTAGATGTTTTAGAATCTATTTATGTTAATGCATATTATTTTCTTTTGATCTCTAATAATCTTTCAAACACCAAACCATTATCTCCTTAAGAATAAGGAATGTTCTGCTTTCAAAATGTTGCCATAAGCAAATGATGCACATCTGTAGTATGCGTGTGTGTTTGAATGAGTTTTAGTGGTAGTAAATAATGAGTCCCTTAATACACACATAACGTTCTTCCTTCGAGGTCGTTATCAACTATGAAAATCCAGCAAACCATAAAGAGCCAATCGTAGACCATCCAAGTGAGTCCCTTACACAGACACAATGTTCTTCCTTTGAGGGGATTTCTAAAAGGTCATTCTCAAAATAAGCAAATCTCACTTAACTGTTTAGAAAAATGGAAGTATATAGCAAATGAAACTACTTGATCTATTAGTTCCCCCACATGACCTACACAAATATCAGTGAAGTTTGAAGATGGAGAGGAGAGAAGGAAAAAAGTAGAAGAAGAGAGAATATGATAAAGGAGATTGCATGAACATAAAATCCTAGGTTGCATCTCATGTCTATTTATATTGATATACAATACACCCACAATTACTATTATACCCTCATATGATAAATAACAAAATAAAATAACTCTAACACCCTCCCTCAAGCAGGAGCATATAGATCAGACATGCCCAGCTTACTACCTAAATCAGAAAATGGACCACGAACAAATAGTTTGGTGAGGATATCACCTAGTTGATCCTATGACCGAACATACAGAGTGATAATATATTTCTTCAGCAACAATCACGAACAAAATGATAATCCACCTCGATATGCTTCGTGCGCTCATGAAACACCGGATTACTTGCGATAAACATTGCCGATTGATTATCACAATACATCTCCATCGGAATAGGAATCATAATTCCCATTTCATGAAGAAGAGACTGTACCCACATCATCTAAGAAGCTGTATGAGCCATCGCATGGTACTCGGCCTCTGCACTAGAACGAGCCACAACATTCTGCTTCTTACTATGCCATGTGACAAGATTGCCACCCACACACGTACAATAGCCAGAATTAGACCTACTATCACTGCAACTGCCTGCCCAATCAGCATTACTGAACCCCGTCACCGTAAGCAACTGGAAAGGTTTGTACAACAAACCCTTTCCAGGTGCACCCTTCAAGTATTGAAGAATGCGAGAGATAGCCTCCCAATGTGGTTGCCTAGGGGCATGCATAAACTGACTAACTACTCCAACTGCATATGTGATATCTGGTCGAGTAATAGTAAGATATATAAGTTTGTCAATCAAACGTCTATAATATCAAACATCCTCAAATAACTCTCCCCTGTCAACATCAAGCTTGTCATGATAATCCATAGGAGTCTCAACTAGCCGACACTTCAACATCCCAGTCTCGGAGAGCAAGTCTAGAATATACTTACGTTGTGACAGATACACATCCTTCTTAGATCGAGCAACCTCGATTCCAAGAAAATATCAAAGAAGACCCAAATACTTAGTATGAAACTAACGACTAAGGTAGGCCTTCAAGTTCACAATCCCAATATGATCACTCCCAGATATAATGATAGCATCAACATAAACAATCAACACGATAATACATGCTGAGAAAGAATGGCAAAATATTGAATAATCTAATATGGTGCGCTGAAAGCCTTATTGAATAAGAAATGAACTGAACTTGTCAAACCAAGCATGTGGTGACTATTTCAGTCCAATAATGCTTTCTTCAATTGACATACAAGTTTTTTATTTTCTACTACAACATATCCCGGTGGTTGATCCATATAAACCACCTCATGTAAGTCACTACGCAAGAAATTATTCTTTATGTCCAGTTGATATATAGGCCATTGGCGATTAACCGCCACAGAAATAAGAATTCAAATTAAATTCAGCCGAGCCACCGGAGAGAAAGTCTCCATATAATCCACACCATATGTCTGATTATACCCTTTAGCAACCAACCGTGCCTTGTGTAAAATCCCATAGTTTTAAATATTATATTTAATTAATTAATTATTAGAATTTATTTATATTAGTTTAGTTAATTAAAATATATAATTTATTAATTTAATTACCTAGATAATTAATCATTTAGAATTATTGCATAAAAACTATTAATTTTATTTTAGGAATATTTGCGGAAGAGTGATAGATTTTTTTATAATCTATTTTAGGTACAAATGTATTTTTATATATACCTTAATTATATATATAAATAATATATAGTCGTAATAGTAATAAATAATAAGTGTTATTTGTAATAATATAATAATAATAATAATAATAATAATAGTGTAATAATAATAATAATATATAGTTAGTAATATTCATAATAATAATTATAGTAATAATGAAAATAAAACAAAAAAGGAAAAGAAATAGAAAAGAAAAAAAGAAATCCTTAACTCTATTAAAAACCCTAAACTATTAATCCCTTAAACCCCTCTTAACCTAATCTATTCCCTACCCCCCACCCCCGTGGCTGTGACCCGCGCGGCCAGAACACCCTCACCCGCGCGACCGAGTTCCCTGCTCTCTCTCCCTCTATATATATAACCCTTTTATTCCTAAACCCTAACCCTAGCTCTAATCTCCTCCCACGAACCAAACCGCCGCCGACCGCTAGAGCCCAGACTACGCCGCAGACCGGAATCTGCGCCGTCGGCCGTGTTTCCCCGTGAGCACGCCATACAGAAACAGGCAGCGAAGACCCTTCCTTCACACGCTGATTTCCGCCTCCTCGCTCGACCAAATTCGACCCCGTCTTCACCGGTATGTTCACGACCTATCCCTCTTCCAACTCTGTGTATTAGTTTTCTCCGAATAGCGCGTAACCTTAGGTAAAAATCGAGACCAAGTTGGAGAAAAACTATAACTTTTAAATTCAGAAAACTGCTGCAACCACCCATGTTTAAGGACTCGTATCTCCCACCCCAGAGATCCAATCTTAGATTTTCTTTTTGCTATGTGAAGACCATATAACCGAGATTATTCTGTCAATTATATTATTTTATTATGTGTTAGACTGTAATCCCCCTGATTTTCAAACAGAATTTTAATTTGGATTTTTTTAATTTATCTGGAATTTTCTGGAATTATTTTGAATTTTTCTGTAATTAAATTCGTGTATTTTAACTATTAAAGGATTTTTAAATGATAATAAATATTATTAAATTATTATAAAAATAATAATTTATGGTGTAAAATAGAAAATCAGACATATGGTAATTTTCCGGGAATTTATTGGACCCCGGATGAATTTTAAAAGCCCTAAATACTAATTTAATTATTAAACCCAAATAAACCGGGTTTATTTTAAAATAAACCGAACCAAACCAAATTGAACCGGACCGGGTTTTTATTTACACCAAATTCCTTATCGGGTCGGATCCGGGTCCAACCCAGACCTGACCCGTTAACCCGAACCCGACCCGCCTATTGATTTTCGGATCGGGTCGGATCCGCTGAACCGACCCGACCCGTTGGACCCGAAACCCGACTGCTACAGTTCTCCCTCTTCCCCCGACCCTAACCCTTCCTCTCCGGCCGGCCAACCGCCGCCGCTTGGCTTCCCAGCGCCGCCTCGCCTGCCCGCTCGCCTCCGGCCGTTCCAGCAACCGCCGCCGCTCCCTCTTCCTCTCCCCCTCACCGGAAAACCCTCCGCCTCCTCCACCTCTCTATAAATCCCCCAACCACCGGCTGCTCATCCCCTCGCCGCCCTCACTGCACTCGTCCCCAGCCACCCGGAGCCGACGAACTCCTCTCGCCGTCCTCCGCCCTTCGATGACCTTGACGCCGCCTGAATCCCCTCTGCCGCCGCCCTTCTCGAGCTCCGCCTGACTTCGTCGAAGCTCCGACTCGACAGCAGCAGCACTCACAGCAGCTGCCGGCCGTCCCCGAGCGTTGCCTGAGCCGCCGCAGCCCTAGCCGACCTCGCCGCCTCCGGCCAAGTGCTCCACTGCCTCCCTCCGGTGAGTTTTAGAGGACACGGACACGGGCTGGACACGAACACAGGAAGACCCGGACACAGAGAAAACCCTAAACCCTAACTGAGACACGGCCGGACACAGTGTCCAGAACACGAGGACACGAGATATCTCCTGTTTCCAGGAGCCCTGTTTAGGTATTCATAACTTTGTGCTCGTAGCTCGGATTTTGATTCCGTAAATTTTATCGCGTAGCCTGTTTGACCCTCTCAGTGTCCGGACAAACCGCTCGGGGCATCGCATCCTGTGGTGATCGCACACCGCGATCCAAAAACAGGAAAAACTTAGCCCTGTTTTACCCCGGTATCGAGTACGTCCCGCCAAACGGGACGACTTGGTCGCGTGCGGTCTTCACAGATACGTGCGCGTCGTTGATACGGACGTGCGGGCTTTCGCAGAAGCTGATTCGGATGTGCGTGCACACCGGGATCAGTGCGTATCCGCGGACACCGCCCCGTATCCGTACTTTTTATTTCTTGCTGTAGCTTAGTGTACACAAGTCAGATCGAGACGAAACTTGCGCCATTGGACTCATAGAAATACGCTGGTCCTGTGAGCCAAGTTTGGTTCGATTCTGAGAACGTTGACGAAATCGTGTGTCGTGGGCCCCACAGGCTCCACCCGACGGGCGATTTTGAGAACGGCTCATCGGAATCCAATTTTGGAAGTTCCGTTGGGTTCGTATCATCGTTCCTGACCTGTTGACACTAAGTTTGACTATTTTGAGATCTTTGACCCTGGTGCGTTTTTTGGTGCAAAGCGGCCCACATCTGGACCCCGCCTTGACCCGAAAATGATGTTTCTGCCCTTGTCTCCAAATTGGACTCAAGGACAGGCGTTCCTAGTTGATTGATGTATTCTGGACCTGATGGTGATATTTGTTTCAGCAACCGGAGCAGTCCCTGCAAATCCAGCTATTGCCAGAGCCATACTTGGAGCTGAAAATCCAAGCAAGTGTACCTTGCCATAAAATGCAGTTATTGATTCAGTTTAATTCTCTGCTTTAATTTCTATGACTGTTGAACTTGCCCTATCAAGTAAATTAAACCCAGGACACCTGACACAAGGCATGATACAGAATCTTCCTGATTATTCAAGGGGGTTTGTATAAAATATAGATTTCATGACTTAAGCTTATTTCCTTAGAACATGACTGACTGCATTAGTTTTAATCTTGCGTAACATGAACATTGAGATCTATGACGTGAGATTACATTGGGTGGGAAGAGTATTACCATATCAAGGCTGAATAAATATTATATATTGTTATCTGGATGTGTCCTAATCTCTGACACAGAGCTTTGGCACCTGTACTGGCCCTTCGAGAAAATACTGCTATGGTTTCTTGTCACTGATCCTGTAGTAGTCTCAGCCTGAGTATGAATAATAACTCTCACTTGTATTATCACTTAGCTAGTTTAATTATTTACCCAGATTTGTTTGATAGCAACATCGGCATGCCACTGTCTTAGACTTAGTAATTTCTTGTGCTTCTCTTGTGTTTAACATCTTGGTTGACTTACATGTTCATTCACTGTATTTTGGCTCGTATTCTTCTGTACCTTGTTACGTCCCTCTGAGGACCTGGTTTTGTTCTCCAGTTATAGCAGACGAGATCTACCCTGAGGTGTACGGAACAGGGGCACTACTCGGAGCAGTACCTGAACCTGAGGACGAGGTGATCGCTGAGGACTTCTCCTGAACAATTGCTTCGCCCTGCTCAGTATTATGGCAAATAGATTTTAATTCCTGTTAATTTAAACTCTTTATTTCCTGTCTTTGAGAACTTGTGTAACCAGACTAATATCGGATTGTTCTCCGATTTTATTTACTTTGACTGTTGTTGTTTGATATTTCTTTTGATGTTATTGCTATCTTATATCTGTGGATGAGAATAGTAAAACCTTGACTGATGTAATACAGCTTAAGTATGCCCGATGGATCCATTAAATTGGGTTTGTCCATCGGTGCATGCTGCTGGCCATAATCACGCATCCAGTCCCTCGGTATTTTGGGACTGGGGCGTGACATGGTTTTTGTGGTGGCCCATGCAGGTCAACGACTAAATTGTTCGGTTTCAACTTAGGGACCGAACAGGCCTACAATAAGAATAGGATCAGTTTTAAGATCTCATCCACTTGCTTGAATCATTTTTGATATCTGTATCGTATTCATTTTGAATTGCATCTTGCCTTGACTCCTGTGCGCCTCTTATAGTTTATTGTTGATGCAGAGTAATGGATTCACGAGAAAACGACGGAACTCCAGCAAGAACACCAATAGGTGCTGAAACCACCTACGGAGAAGATGAAGTAACGCTGTTGAGTGGAGATCCCTCTACTCACCGAAGCAGACAAGCAGATCCGCAATCTTCTAGATTTTGGCGTGATGATATTCCACCTCCACCCCAGTTTCCTCCACAGATGCCTGCCTTTCCACCAGGCCAAGCAATGGACGGACAGCAGATGTTCCAGATGTTCTACGCAATGATGCAAGCTCAGCAACAAGTTCAAACCGAAGCCCAACGTCGTGAGGCTGAGTACTTGAGGAACAGCCTAGTAAATGCACTGGAGCAGGCCAACCTACTAGCTAGAAGGCAACCGACAGGCTCTATCACAGACTTCCGCCAGCTAAAGCCCCGTACTTTCTCTGGCAATGAGGGACCAACAGAAGTGCATGAATGGCTCACCAATATTCGGCATCAATTAGAAGCAGCTGAACTACCAAGAGAACATTGGATGACCGCCGTCAGAATGCAATTGACGGACAATGCTCATCACTGGTGGCTATCCGAAGAGACCAGGCTCGGACCAGACCGAGTTACTTGGGAAGAGTTCTCCAGACTCTTCCAGGAGATGTACATACCTGCTATCGCTCGATCTGAACTTCGGGACAAGTTCAATCGCCTCACTCAGGAAGCTATGACGGTGGAAGAGTACAACGCCGAGTTCATTCGTTTGAGTCGCTTCGCTCCTACCTTGATCCCGACAGAAGTAGAGAAGGTCGAGAAGTTTTTCGACGGACTCAACATCGAACTACAGAAACTGATTGGATCTGTCGCACCAACTTCGTACACGGACGTCCTTGCTGCAGCTAGACGCATGGAGCGCGTCACCAAGAAAGAAACCAGTCTGAAGAGGCCTTCCACATCAGTACCAGCCAGAGCAAACAATGGAGAAGCTGCCAAGAAACCTCATCTGCATCAAGCACCACAGGGATCTGCATCCAAAACCCTGACTCTTCCTACTTGTTATTACTGCGGCAAGATAGGCCATGTTGAGAAGGAGTGTAGACGTAAACACGGACTGTGCTTAGGTTGCGGATCCAGACAGCATGCAGTGAAGGATTGCCCTGAGCGTAGAGAAGCACCAAGAGCGAACCCACAAGCTCTACCAGCACCAGGAGGACATCAACCAAGGCCACCCTTGGCACATCAAGCAGCACCCTACCAGCAAGCCCAGCAACATCAGAGAGCACCACCTCAAGGACGCGGCCAAGTTTTCGCGATGACTGTGGGAGAAGCGCAGAACCATGGAGTTGCTAATGCGAGTAAGTCTTTATAGTTGTTCCATTTCTAGCATTGCTTTAGTTGTGCCTGCTGGTTCGTGACCCCAGACTTGACCTGATAAACTTAACCTAATAACTTTAAACCTGTTAATAATTGATAACCTAAGTGTTAACCTAGTAATTTTGAACTTGATAATAACCTAGAAATGTTAACCTGATAATTTTTGAAAGATAAACCTGGTTTTCTAAAACTGTAATTTTCTAGATTTCCCACATTTGGGAAATTGCATAACTTTTAATGCTTAGGAAAATAAATTTTCCTAGGTGCTTTTTAATTTTGATGTGGTTCGAACAATGGTTGTAACCGTGTCATCTCTGTTGATCGATTAATCTTTAATTGCGAGGACGCAATCCTCTTAAGGGGGGTATATTGTAATCCCCCTAATTTTCAAACAGAATTTTAATTTGGATTTTTTCAATTTATCTGGAATTTTCTGGAATTATTTTGAATTTTTCTGTAATTAAATTCGTGTATTTTAATTATTAAAGGATTTTTAAATGATAATAAATATTATTAAATTATTATAAAAATAATAATTTATGGTGTAAAATAGAAAATCAGACATATGGTAATTTTCCGGAAATTTATTGGACCCCGGATGAATTTTAAAAGCCCTAAATACTAATTTAATTATTAAACCCAAATAAACCGGGTTTATTTTAAAATAAACCGAACCAAACCAAATTGAACCGGACTGGGTTTTTATTTACACCAAATTCCTTATCGGGTCGGATCCGGGTCCAACCCAGACCCGACCCGTTAACCCGAACCCGACCCGCCGATTGATTTTCGGATCGGGTCGGATCCGCTGAACCGACTCGACCCGTTGGACCCGAAACCCGACTGCTACAGTTCTCCCTCTTCCCCCGACCCTAACCCTTCCTCTCCGGCCGGCCAACCGCCGCCGCTTGGCTTCCCAGCGCCGCCTCGCCTGCCCTGTCACCACCCCATTTCCAGAGCCGGATATTTTTTTTATTTTTAATTTAGTTAATTGTGTATTATTTATAATTAATTATATTTATAATTAATTATTGATTGTATTATATTTTTATTGTATGTTTTAGGATTTTGGCTAGCCTGGACCCCTGTCAGACCCTAGTGGACCCATGTCCGACCCAGCCCACACCCTTGTGAGAATTATTTTGGGGCTTAGAATATTTATTTTATTTTTAGGAGGTTAGTTGGAGAGATTTGGAACTAGTTTGAGTGCTTTTGGAACCCGGAACCCAAAACCAAGTCATGTAGGAGCATTTTGGGCATTTGGAGACTTTGGAGACCCTTTTTATGTGCTTTGGCCGGTCCCCCCAACCCCATTCCACCCGTGGACAGCAGCAGCCCCCTCCCTTTGGTTCTTCTTCTTCTTCTTCTTCACTTCTTCTTCTTCATTTCTTCTCCTCCACTTCTTCTTTCTTCTTCCTTCCTTCTCCAAGGTGAGTTTTCTTCACTTTTCTTCCTTCCTTCTTCCATTCCTTCTTCCTTAAGCTAACCCTAACCTTGATTTTTTCCTAACCTAGGTGTGAGGAGCTTAGATCTAGTGTGGGAGCTAGATTTGGTGGCTTGGAGCTTGAGGGAGGTGATTTCTAGGGATTGTGAGACTTTGGCCTTGGGATTTCAACTCCCAAGAGGTAAAACCTAACTTTCCCCTTCCTAATTATTTTTGTGTAGTGTAATTAGTGTTGTAGAACCTTCCTAGACCCTAAGCCTACCTGTAGGAGGAAGTTGGAACTAGTTTGGTTGAGTTTAGAGACTTTGACATTAGGTTTTGTGTCAAATTCGGGTGGAATCCGAATTTGGCCCAATTTTGGGTGATGCCCTAGGTTAGACGGACCTAGGTAGACGTTATCAGATGTCGTGAGGGTGAGAGCGTGTCTCCGTTCGGACACGGGAAGCCGCGTCGCGGAGAAACGGGCGTTTCGGACGAAATTGGGGCTTTTCGTTGTCGCCGATTCTAAGTGCATGTGCGTTTCCGCCACGGGCCTAGAATCGACGCGGGAGTGTATTTTCTAGGATCTAGACATCGTGTAGAGCGCGTGGGTAAATTTTGGGCCGATTTCGAGTTCGTTTGGTGTGCGTTTCAGGAGGTTTTCTGAGCCGCGCACCACGTGTTCGTCGAAATGACCGAACGGCCATTTCGACTTGGGTTCCTCGTTTCGGGCTTGTGCGCGCGTTGGGTTAGTATCGGAGAGTGTGTGCTAGAGTTTTCGAGTTATATTATATATATTTTAGGGTGTTGGTGAGTGTCGGGGTCGTTGGGCGTGAGTGGGGCGTGTGGTTTGTGTGTGTTGTGTGTTGTGTTTGTTTATATATATGTATATATATATATTTGTGTGCGTGTTTTTATATATATATTTATATATATATGTGTGTTTCTATGTGTTTGTGAGCGTGTTAGGGAGTGCTTGTGTGAGTGTGTAGGTGAGTGTGTGAGTGAGTGCTTGTGTGAGTGTGTAGGTGAGTGTGTGTGAGTGTGAGTGAGTGTTTATAGGTATATACATATGAGTTTATATATATATATATATATATATATATTTGTATATATATGTATGAGTGTTTATGTGTGTGGTTGTGTGGTTGTGTGTTTGTGAGAGTGTGTGCTAGTGTGTGTGAGAGTGTGTGTGTGAGGGTGTGTGCTAGTGTGAGTGAGTGTGTGTGAGTGAGGATATATAGATACATATTTGTGTTTGAGTGTGTGAGTATGTATATGTATATATAGATGTGTGTTTATATATATATATATAGATATATGTGTGTTTATATATATATAGATATGTGTGTGTGTGTATTTATATGTATCAGTGTGTGTGTGTTTATATGTGTTAATATGTGTGTGTATATATATATATGTTAGTAGATATAAGTTAGTGTGTATATATATCTATAGAGTTATATATATATATATATATATATATATATATATATATATATATATATATATATGTATGTATATGTATGTGTATATATATATAGTGATAGATATATATAGGTGTGGTCGTGTGTGTGTGTGAGAGAGTGAGGGGGGGGGGAGCAGCTGAACTGGACTGGAACCAGTAGCAGCAGCTGCTGCTGTGTGGGGCAGCAGCCACCACACCAGCAGCAGCAGGGAGCAGCAGCAGCAGCATGTAGAAGCCCAGCAGCAGCAGCAAGTTGAACATCAGCAGCAGCAGCAGGTTGAACATCAGCAGCAGCAGCAGCAGGTTGAACAGCATAGCAGCGAGCGTGGGGGAGGTAGTTAAATAAATACTAGATAGTTAGATACATAGATAGAAACATAGATAGATAGATAACTAGTTAGATAGTTAGATAGATAACTAGATAGGTTGATAACTAAATAGATAGTTAGGTTGATAAATGATAGTTAGGTAATTAGATAGATGATGGATAGATATATAGATTGTTAGATAGAAAGATAGTTAGATAGATAGATATATAGTTATATAGCTAGCTAGATAGATAGATACATAGATAGGTAGATAGATGGATATCTATATGGATAGTTATATAGTTAGATAGGTATACCTAGGTATAGATATATATATACCTATAGCTATATATATATATATATATATATATCTATAGATATCTAGAGAGAGAGATAGATAGATTTATATATAGATATCTACATATAGCTAGGTAGATAGTTTAGATATCTAGATATAGGTATATTTATATATTATGAGGAGGGTAAGGTAAGGTAAGGTAAGGTAAGGTATGTGTATATATGAAGATATATAGGTATATGCCTATATGTATTAGATATATATATATATATATATATATATATATATATATATATATATATATATATATATATATATATATATATTTTAGCCTAGATTATAGCTAGGTATATATGTTTATGCATAGTTAGCTAGCTAGAGGGGTAGTCGGGTTGAGTTTAGAGCGGTATCTCAATACCTTGAGATACCGAGGTATCTCAATACCTTAAGATAACCAAGGTATTGGGTTTCGAGCGGAGTTTTGAGCAATAGCCTAGAAATAGTATTTGAGTGATTTTTATATGCTTATGTGTATATATTTACGCGTGCTAGCATAGGTTTTAGAGGGTATAGGCGGGGTATATGGCGTAGGTTGAGGTATTGGATACCGAGGGTATCCCGGTATCTCAAGGAGGCGAGTTTGTGAGTTTTCTACCTTAATGACCTCGGTTTGACCTAGAATTTCAGGAGCACCCTAGTTTGACCCAGACTTGACCGTAGTTGACTCGGTTGACCGCCAAAGTCAACTTTTGACCTAGTTTTGACCTAGAGTTGACTTTTTGGACCCAGAGTTGACTTTTTGACCCAGATTTTACCGGTTTGACCCGTTTGACCTAGAACGACCCTAGAAACCTATTTTTAGTTATTTTATATCTGTTTAACTCATTAGAACCCTGTTTAATCTTGCTTTTGGCATTAGGTCCTTGCGACACCGGTTCGGATCGCCACTTGCTCAAGACGTCAGGCGAGTACATTCTCTGATAGTTTTCATTATCTGATGATTATTATGATTCAGCTTCTAGTATAGTATCATCTGATTATTCTGGCACAACACGGGACACTGACTGGTATTTCTGGATTCATTTACTTGCGACACGTACATTTCATGTTTCTGGCCTCTATTCTGGAATCACTACTGGCATCACCTACAGGCATCACTACAGGCATCACTCATATTCAGGCTGGACTCATCTTGATTTGCGTGTCGGGTCTTGGATCCACTTGTATTAGTCGGGGCGGGGAAATACTCGAGTAGACATGTAAACATTCCTATCTGGCATCATCAGGAATCACTCCCTCTGGTCTAATCTGGAATGATAGCAACCGTGCACCCAGTGCGCGGTGAGCCGTACTTACCCCTAGCCGTTTACATGTCGAAACAAGTATTTCAAAGACACCGAGTTTATTCTTTATAGTCTGGACTCTCATGCATTTCTTGACTTGTCTCACTTACATGTTTCTGGACTTGACTCACTACACGTTCATGTGCACGGACTTGATCTTAGCTTAGATTTTCTGTATCTTACAGTTATTACTATTTTGCTCTGATATCCATGCATCTTTACCTTATGCACCAGTGACATATGTATATTTCTTGCTCCATACTTTATTTCATTCTTCTTGCTACTTGCTATAACTGTTTTATAGTTTTTATCATTTAAATGGAACTGCTGTTAGAGATGTACTTGTTCCAGTCCTGACTGGACATATTTTTTCCAGAGTATCCGGAGGAGTGGTGTCCGACGTTTTATGGACCTGAGCCTGTCGACGGTGCAGACAGGGACCCTCTAGTTTAGGAGTGATTTCCGGGTTGGTAGCCGGGATCACTAGGACCTTGTTGTTTTATTAGCTTTAGCACCGGATTTGTCTCCGGTTTTGGATTGAGACCTTGTATTGTATATTATTTTGGATATTGGTGTATTATTATTATGGATGTTGTGGTTTATTGTAGTATTTGTTGTTGGTTAGACTTTATAGCTGTTAGTCTTCTTGTTATCTTATCGTGCTTAGATTCGTGATTGAGTACTTGATTATCATTAAGATATTGCTCCTCCGTTTGGAGTTGAGATCTTGGCAGATTTATATATACTTGTTTGTGTGGTTGCCCTCCTTTTGGAGAGGTCATGGCCGATTTTTGTGTGAGATTATTATCTAGATAGTTGACCTAGACAGCGTTCTACCGCCGATGCTGCGGCGTAGGCTGGACGTACCCACGACTCATGCCCGATTTTCGGGTGCGGGTTGTGACACGTTTTTGGTGGTGGCTCATGCAGGTCTCGATTCGCAATTAGTGCGATATCGTGGTGGTACAACAACTTAGTTGTACTGCTGCGAGCCTGCTATAGGATCTAGGATGAGAGTGTACTCAATCACGACTAGGAACAATTCCATTCTAATTATTCTGAAATTGCTTCTTTTGAAATATTACTGTCCTTCTTTGATGATATCGTATCTTGCACCGTATTGACTTCTTTTGATCTGTGTTCAGGATGCCTCCGAAGACACGATCTCGTCATACCGTTCCAGCAGTTGCTACTGAGAGGTCTGCTACCTCTCGTCCAGCTCATATTCAGGCAGCTGCTACCGCTCCACTCACCACTCCTGCGGTTGAGGGAGCATCTGCTTCTCTCGGGGATCCTCCTTCATCTGTCGATCGACTACCCCAGTCGTTCCGGTGGTTCCTCCACCACTTCCTGCTCCAGTAGATGCCGTGCAGTTGTTTGCGTTCTTCAGGGAGATGATGGACGCGCATGTCACGCCCCGAGGCGTCCCCCGAGTCGTGACCGTCGTACGGGCCTGGGGTTGCGCCCGCACAAGGCTTTAATGATTTGCATAGCAAGCACATATTCAGAGTACGCAGATAAATTGAAACACAGATTTGAAACATAAAAAAGTTCTCTTTATTGATAATGAACATCTATTACAAACTCTTGAACGAGTTAGCTAATATGCCGAACGGCTTACAAAAGGGTTGACTCAAAATGAGATAGCAGTCATGTACATTACATCCTTTTATAAACTCAAAATGATAAAGACCTCCAGGCTGGAGGATCGCTTTGCCACGGAGCTGCATTTGTGTATGAAGAGTTGCAGCTTCGGACTTCAAAATGCTTCGAGGCGCGGTGAAGATGCGCTAACAGCTGGACTGGATCGGGAAGACGACTTCGGCTCCTCGCTCGGTTTGCCTTAGTGTGGAGAACCTGTTTCAACGAGGGTAAGCATATCAAAACATGCTGGTGAAGGCGAGCTAGCCTGACTATACCAATCAACACGTTGTTTAGTGAAGCATGCATATTTTGTGGGTTTCTATCTTGCCTTAGTTCATTTACAAGTAAGCAGCATATAGAATTTATTGAAATGAACGTGCCACCGTTAGGTGGATTTTACCTGACCGTCTGAATTACCTGCACAATACTTACCATGCCTTCCCTGCCACGGAGACACAAGTTAGTATGCAACAGGTTTAAATATACAAGAGATCACTGGCGGGATGCCACAATGGACAATAGTCACTGGCGGGAATGGTATGCAGCGAATGAACAAGGAGCGCTACATGCCACTCCGTTCAGCACAATGGACTATACAATAGGGATTCCGTCCGGACCGGATCGGTGCCAGTGCCCTAGCGACCGTCCGCAGGAACCAATGACCTTGTGCACAAGTTGTCCGTGATCGAACAATATGTTTACTTAGTTAACAGTTCATGCTTTTGAGGCAACAAGAATACAAGACAAGCAATGTACAAGACAAGACAAGCAATGTACAAGACAAGACAAGCAATAATTTATCCCAAGCGAACAAGCATGCATTTAAGTATCCGTTCGTGAAGTTTATTGACAAGCATATAACCAAGTTTATTCTCTTTTATCTTGGTTTCTTTTATTATTACTTGGTATCGTTTGATCGGGGCAAAGGAGTGAAGCTTGGAAGCAGGGCTAGCTAATCGGGTTGGTAGCCACTCACTTAGATTTTGGAAGGGAGAAGGAAAGAGGCGCTTCACGACTCCGTTCTTTGGAATAGAAAGTATTATATAGAGAAGGAGGAAGCTTTGTTCACCTGCATTACGAATAGCTCGATCAATACCTCTTTCCCTTTTCCAAATCTCAGAATTGAAGTGCAGTTCAATGAACGAAAATAATGAAAACCATCGAAACCGTTCAAGGAAAACAAGCAAATCCCAAAACCAACTCAAAGCACGAAAGCAACAAGCGACATCGAAAACCGAGGCAATAAAAGATAGCAGCGGAGAGGTCCCTCTTGACTCTGCCGCTAAGCCGATCCTTGGGGCGCAGTCCACTGAATATGGGAATCGATTCCGAAGAAACAAATCCATAACGAGGACGAGTTCTTAATTCAATCTATCCCGATCGAACGATACCATCTTGTGTTTCTTAGTCGCGCTCTCCGCATCGGGAGAACGGGGCGCTACATCCTACCCAACTAATTGGAAGTTTCGTCCCAAAACTTAGGATAGGACCTACCGTTAAGGATTATTCGGTCGGGGACGGCGATCATGACTCAAGGAACAATCACGAACAGAATGGTCTGATCCGCCACAGTCTAGGCATAAACCAAGTTTCAGGCGACAATTATCCTTCGTATGCCCCGACCTATTACAAAAATAACATAACTGCCCTGGTTTCCCTCTTTTGTGCCCTCCGTTGTTAGGGCGCTTTGAAGCAGTATTTCCTCTCTCGTCGCTTTGGCGTTTGTGACTGGATGTATGCACAGCGCCGGCAGGAACGTGAGGATAGTGTGGTTCGAGCGACAAGGCGTGATTCATGACTTCACGCATTGTCCGATACTGAGGAACGGCTACGTGCGAATAGATGACAGGACGTAGTCCACCTTCAAACCTTCTAGCTCGACTCGCTACATCAGGTAAATAGGCCCTAGCGAATTTGGAGAGTCGGTTGAACTCGGCGGAGTACTCTTTAACTGTCATGCTGCCTTGCCGCAGCTGCACGAACTCGTTCTCCATCTGGCGTTGGACTGGAGGGGGTACATACTCCTCTTCGAACGCGGCACGAAAAGTCGTCCACGAGATCGCCTCCTCTCCGTGATCAAATTGGAGAGATCGTCGATGCACGTCCCACCAATCGTGTGCGTTGAGGCGGAGCTGTAGTTGCGCGCAGGCGACGCACTTCTCTTCGGGGACCTCTAGCAGAGCGAAGTGATCTTCAAGTTCGGTCAACCAATCTAGAGCTACGACTGGGTCCTCAGTCCCGTTGAATGGGGTATTGCAGACTTTCTTGAAGTGGCCAAAGTCGAAGGCAGTCACGTCCCTCGCTCTTGGAATTTGCGGTGTCTCTACTTCAAGCACGAGCTGCTCCACCGGAGTCGTTGTTGTTGCGGCGGAATGGTTGGCAGCCAAAGTCTGAACGATCTGATGCAGGGTATCTACCTGCTTCTGTTGGACTGAGAATCGTGCTTCTATATTGTCTTGAAACTTGAGCTGACTCTCTTCCGCTCGCTTCTCGGCCCGTTCATGGCGAGCCTCGTCCCTATGTTGGTTTTCCCCCAACATCTGCAATATTTTCTGAACAGGATCGATGCTTGTCGTGGCTCGCTGGCTTCTTGAACTTCCCGAAGTGCCCGAACTACTCCCTTGGCCTTGCGTTTCGTCCGGGACTTGCGCTGCAGATTGCGCTGGATCCATTCCTTCAAAAGAAGGTAAATTACATTAGGATCATAATGTATTATGGACTTATTGCATGAACGTTTCTCATTTTGGCCTAGCGAGTTCAAGAGTTCGCACAGGAATTTGATCGTTAAAGGAACTTTTCCAGCACGAAGTCTAAGGAACTTTGAATCTGTGCTCTGATACCACTATGTCACGCCCCGAGGCGTCCCCCGAGTCGTGACCGCCGTGCGGGCCTGGGGTTGCGCCCGCACAAGGCTTTAATGATTTGCATAGCAAGCACATATTCAGAGTACGCAGATAAATTGAAACACAGATTTGAAACATAAAAAAGTTCTCTTTATTGATAATGAACATCTATTACAAACTCTTGAACGAGTTAGCTAATATACCGAACGGCTTACAAAAGGGTTGACTCAAAATGAGATAGCAGTCCTGTACATTACATCCTTTTATAAACTCAAAATGATAAAGACCTCCAGGCTGGAGGATCGCTTTGCCACGGAGCTGCATTTGTGTATGAAGAGTTGCAGCTTCGGACTTCAAAATGCTTCGAGGCGCGGTGAAGATGCGCTAACAGCTGGACTGGATCGGGAAGACGACTTCGGCTCCTCGCTCGGTTCGCCTTAGTGCGGAGAACCTGTTTCAACGAGGGTCAGCATATCGAAACATGCTGGTGAAGGCGAGCTAGCCTGACTATACCAATCAACACGTTGTTTAGTGAAGCATGCATATTTTGTGGGTTTCTATCTTGCCTTAGTTCATTTACAAGTAAGCAGCATATAGAATTTATTGAAATGAACGTGCCACCGTTAGGTGGATTTTACCTGACCGTCTGAATTACCTGCACAATACTTACCATGCCTTCCCTGCCACGGAGACACAAGATAGTATGCAACAGGTTTAAATATACAAGAGATCACTGGCGGGATGCCACAATGGACAATAGTCACTGGCGGGAATGGTATGCAGCGAATGAACAAGGAGCGCTACATGCCACTCCGTTCAGCACAATGGACTATACAATAGGGATTCCGTCCGGACCGGATCGGTGCCAGTGCCCTAGCGACCGTCCGCAGGAACCAATGACCTTGTGCACAAGTTGTCCGTGATCGAACAATATGTTTACTTAGTTAACAGTTCATGCTTTTGAGGCAACAAGAATACAAGACAAGCAATGTACAAGACAAGACAAGCAATGTACAAGACAAGCAATGATTTATCCCAAGCGAACAAGCATGCATTTAAGTATCCGTTCGTGAAGTTTATTGACAAGCATATAACCAAGTTTATTCTCTTTTATCTTGGTTTCTTTTATTATTACTTGGTATCGTTTGATCGGGGCAAAGGAGTGAAGCTTGGAAGCAGGGCTAGCTAATCGGGTTGGTAGCCACTCACTTAGATTTTGGAAGGGAGAAGGAAAGAGGCGCTTCACGACTCCGTTCTTTGGAATGGAAAGTATTATATAGAGCAGGAGGAAGCTTCGTTCACCTGCATTACGAATAGCTCGATCAATACCTCTTTCCCTTTTCCAAATTTCAGAATTAAAGTGCAGTTCAATGAACGAAAACAATAAAAACCATCGAAACCGTTCAAGGAAAACAAGCAAATCCCAAAACCAACTCAAAGCACGAAAGCAACAAGCGACATCGAAAACCGAGGCAATAAAAGATAGCAGCGGAGAGGTCCCTCCTGACTCTGCCGCTAAGCCGATCCTTGGGACGCAGTCCACTGAATATGGGAATCGATTCTGAAGAAACAAATCCATAACGAGGACGAGTTCTTAATTCAATCTATCCCGATCGAACGATACCGTCTTGTGTTTCTTAGCCGCGCTCTCCGCATCGGGAGAACGGGGCGCTACAGCGCAGCACCGTCAGGTGGATGTGATGAGGCTGGGCATTGAGAACGCCCACCAGGTGGCCATGACAGCAGTGGATAGGGTGGCACAGAATCAGCCACAGGCAGATCAGATTCAGCATCCGAGGCCAGGCAGCATTATTGACTTCCAGAGGATGCGGCCCAAGGAGTTCCGTGGTACAGAAGGGATCCTGTACGCAGATGACTGGATAGAGCAGATTGAGGGCATCTTCAGGCTGGCACAGATTCCAGACAGCATGCAGATAGAGGCAGCGGGAAGTCAGATGTTCGACCTCGCCTTGACGTGGTATCGTACTGATACGAGGATTGCAGCGCCAGGGCTTACTTGGGAGGCTTTCAAGAGGCTTTTTAAGGAGAAGTTTTTCCCAGATGTGGCGCTCAGTGCTTTGGAGAGCCAGTTTGAGGCACTCGTCCAGGGGAGCATGACGGTGGATGAGTACGCAGCAGAGTTCTGCCGTCTGGGCAGATTTGTGGATGGCTTGAGTAAGGCAGCCAAGGCGAGAAAGTTTCGCAAGGGCTTGGTCATGGCGGTCAAGTCTTTGACCAGGAACGACCGCGAGGCGACTTTTGAGCAGATAGTAGGAGATGCTCAGAGAGCAGAGGATGACTTGGAGCTCAAGTCCAAGAGAGGCAGAGATGATTCAGGCAGTGCGAGTGGTAGTGCGGGACCAGCTAAGCGTCCCTATGTGCAGAAGGCAGCGCAGCAGGGTCAGGATCAGAGGGTGCCCACTTGTGCCTACTGCAGGAAGGCAGGACACACTTGGGATATTTGTAGGAGGAGGCTGAAGGTGTGTTTGTTTTGTGGATCCGCCGCTCACCAGATGCGAGATTGTCCCACTGCACCTCCATTGGGTGGAGCATAGGATCAGAGAGTTGGAGATAGGCCACCTGTGGTACAGCATCATGCCCCGCACCAGCAGAGGGATACACCCCAGCAGGGCAGGGCTTATGCGTTGACGGTCGAGGAGGCCGATGCTACGGATGTCGGGTTAGCAGGTCTGTCTCTTGTTTCTTCTTCATGTCCTTTCCATTCCTTGTGGTATGCTTCATTAGTACCTGTTAAATTTTTCTTTGTGCTGTGGTAGATAGTGTAGTGACCCTGATTAAGACTGTGATAACACGACTAGTAGGACCCTGATCTTGCATGTTGTTTAGGACTCCTGGACGTTACACTTTGCAACTTTCTTACCAGGCAAGATACCTTACCAAATTGCTTACAGTACTTTGCATGCTTATTATATTTTTATATGTTCATTGTATGTGTATTTTTCTTTCAGTCATAATTATATACTATATATATGTTGACACACACTTGATACATAGTATCATGAGAGGGAAGGACAATCAGTAGGCGTATGGGTTATAACTACTCTGAAAAACCGTAGTATCTAGCACGCACTACGGTAGTGTGTCACGATGGTCGCTAACCTCGAGGTATATCGATTTCTGGTATCACACTGGTCGCTACCCCCGAGGTATGTCGATTTCTGGTGTCGCGCTGGTCGCTACCCCCGAGGTATGTCAATTTCTGATGTTCTAGACGTGTGTGTGAGTTGTGAGATTTAGATCGAGTAGCCTACCCATGCCCATACGTCAAAAAGTTATCCTCGTTATGCATTTCATATAGATTGTCTTGTACAGCGTACTTACATATTTTCTACCTATTATGCATGTTTACTGTATTCAAATTGGCATGCTTTTATGTATATTATTACGTCCCTCTGAGGACCTGGTCTCTTTCCAGGTGTAGACGATCTCGACTATTTTCAAGAGCACGGATCAGGACTTGCTACTTATCTCTTTCGAGGAGGTCTTCTCTTCGAGTCTCATGGTTCATTAGATGTTCTTATGTGATTTCTCTTATATTCTAGTTGGTGTCAAGACCCGATTTCGTGGAATCGTTGGGGCGTCCCCCGAATCGTGATGTCGTACGGGCCTGGGGTTGCGCCCACACAAGGATAAAGTATTTTGAATAACGAGCACATATTCAGAGTACGCAGATAAATTGAAATATAGATTTGAAAAATAGAAAAGTTCTCTTTATTGATAATGAACATCTATTACAAACTCTTGAACGAGTCAGCTAATTTGTCGCACAAGCTTACAAAAGTGTTGACACAAAATGAGATAGCGGTCCTGTAAATTACATCCCTTTACTAAACTTCAAAATGATAAAGACCTCCGGGATGGATGACGGCTTTGCCACGGAGCTGCATTGTGTATATAGAGTTGCAAGCTCCTCTCTTCAAAATGCTTCAAGGGGGCGCGATCAGGATGCGCCTACAGCTGGACTGGAATCGGAAAGACGACTTTGGCTCCTCGCTCGGTTCGCCTTGGT
The DNA here is from genome assembly GCA_036927795.1 of Iris macrosiphon. Lineage (NCBI taxonomy): Eukaryota > Viridiplantae > Streptophyta > Magnoliopsida > Asparagales > Iridaceae > Iris > Iris macrosiphon. The sequence continues at coordinate 13,368,089 of JAYESA010000018.1, forward strand.
ACGGAGAACCTGTTTCAACGAGGGTCAGCATGTCAAAACATACTGGTGAAGGCGAGCTAACCGAACTATACCAATCAACACATTGTTTTAATGAAGCATGCATATTTTTGTGGGTTTCTATCTTGCCTTAGTTCATTTACAAGTAAGCAGCATATAGAATTTACTGAAATGAACTTGCCACCGTTCGGTGGATTTTACCTGCCCGTCTGAACCACCTGCACAATACTTACCATGCCTTCCCTGCCACGAAGACACAAGTTAGTTTGTAATAGGTTTAAATATAAAATATGGATCACTGGCATGATGCCATGAAGGACACTAGTCTTAGACGAGAATGGTTTGCAGCGAAAGTACAGTGGGCGCTACAAGCCATCTCGTCCAGTACAGTAGACTATACAGTAGAGTTCCGTCCGGACCGGATCGGTGCCAGTGCCCCAGCGACCGTCCGCAGGAACCAGTTACCTTGTGCACAAGTTGTCCGTGATCGAACGTTATGTTTACTAAGTTAACAGTTCATGCAGTTGAGGCAATACGAGAACAGGACAAGCAGTATTTCATGATTCAGTTGCATAGCCTCCCTGAACAGTTAAGCGCATATAATGTGTTCCATACTTAGCACAATTTATAGAATATTTATAAACGAACTAGCATACAGTATGATAACCGTTCACAAGTTTGGTTGACAAGCAATACAATCCAAGTCTATTCCCTTTTTATCTTGGTATCTTTTATTATTACTTGGTATCGTCTGATCGGGGCAAAGAAGAATACAGATTTATTAGATGTGAAGACTTGGAAGCAGGGCTAGCTAATCGGGATGGTAGCCACTCACTTAGATGGTCGGAAGGGAGAAGGAAAGAGGTGCTTCATGACTCCGCTCGTAAGCCGCCTACTGCTCGTTCACCTGCATCACGAACAGCTCGATCAATACTCTTTCCAATCTCGAAATTGAAGTGCAGTTTAATGAACGAAAACAATAAAACTCATCAAAACCGTTCAAGGAAAACAAGCAAATCCGAAAACCAATTCAAGGTAACTAAAGCAACAAGCGACATCGAAATCCGAGGCAACAAAAGATAACAGCGGAGAGGTCCCTCCTAACTCTGTCGCTAAGCCGATCCTTGGGGCACGGTCCACTGAATATGGGAATCGATTCCGAAGAAACAAATACATAACGAGGATGAGTTTTTGTTTCAATCTATCCCGATCGAACGATACCGTCTTGTGTTTCTTAGTCGCGCTCCCCGTACCGGGGGAACGGGGCGCTACATCCTACCCAATTAATTGGAAGTTTCATCCCGAAACATAGGAATAGAACCAACCGTTAGGGATTATTTTGTTGCGAGCGACGGTTATTGAGGCGGCTCAATGGACAGTCACGAACAGTATGGTTTGATTCACCACAAACTAAGCATAACCCAAGTCTCAGGCGATACTTATCAATTGCGTGCCCCGGCCGCCTGCAGAAGTGACACAGCCTATCCAACTTTTCTCCATGCTTGCCACCGTTGTTTGGATACTTTACAGCATTGTTTTCTCTCTCGTTGCTTTGGCGTTTGTGATTGTAGGTATGCACAGCGCCGGCAGGAACGTAAGGATAATGCGGTTCAAGTGATAGAGTGTGATTCATGACTTCACGCATTGTCTTGTACTGATGACGACTACGTGCGCATGGATGGCAGAGCGTAGACCACCTTCAAACCTTCTGGCTTGACTCGCTACATCAGGTAAATAGGCCCTAGCGAATTTGGAGAGACGGTTGAATTCGGTGGAATACTGCTTAACTGTCATGCTGCCTTGCCTCAGTTGCACGAACTCGTTTTCCATCTAACGTTGTACTGGAGGGGGTATAAACTCCTCTTCAAACGCGGCACAAAAAGTCGTCCACGAGATCGCCTCCTCTCCATGGTCAAATTAGAGAGATTGTCGATGCACGTCCCACCAATCGTGAGCGTTGAGGCGGAGCTGTAGTTGCGCGCAGACGACGCGCTTCTCTTCGGGGACCTATAGCAGAGCGAAGTGGTCTTCAAGTTCGGCCAACCAATCTAGAGCCACGATTGGGTCCTCAGTCCCGTTGAATGGGGTGTTGCAGACTTTCTTGAAGTGGGCAAAGTCGAAGGCAGTCACGTCCCTCGGCCTTGGAATTTGCGGCGTCTCTACTTCAAGCATGGGATGTCCCTCGGCCTTGGAATTTGCGGCGTCTCGTACGCGGATTGTCATAATCGAACCAAACTTAATCTATCTGAAAGAAGGTCACTGGTTTAGCCATTAAGGGCCATACAGGTAGACAGTAACCAAGCGTAGGGTGAACTACCGAGGCCCTAAAATACCGGTATTGCGTCACCCCAAAAGCGTGGTATCAACACCCTAGCCATGTTTTGGTCGTGCCATACCATGATTCCTTTCAGGCTGGCACGATCCTGGTACCTCGGTGATCGTCCGATGAATCCATGTGGTCATGCACGAGTTGTCTATTATCATGCATGTTCATGTCTTATTTTTGTTCACTTATCTTTTTGCTTCTTGATCTTAAACAGCGATGGTAGTAGCGCGGCACGAGCCCGCTAAAAGCTACCCCGAATGGCGATGGTGGTAACACGACCTGAGTCCGCTACGAGCCACCCCGAATGATGATGGTTGTATGTGCGGCAAGATCCCACTATAAGCCATACCGAGCGATTCTTGTTCTTCCTTGTCATATTAAAATCCTCTAGTTCGGGTACGGCCTTGGTGACCTTATGTTCCCGAAGTAGTTCCATATTTTCATTACTTAACTCGGAGACAACTATTTTTATAGCCTTCTTGCCTCAAGTAAGTGAACCATAATTACGTGAAGTGCATCGATTCATGGCATGATCTTTAAGACGAGCATTGAAATTGTGCGAAGACATATACTATGGCTCATAGGGAAAACTCTATTCAAAATTATGATACGCATATGAAGTTTCTATCTTTCTAGCAGCAGGTTACATTCCATATTCTATGCAAGTAATACAATATAGGATTATTTCCTTAGCTAGGTGCGTTGAATTTATATATTAGCATGCAACAGGTGATTTGCCTAGCGACTAGCATGTATCGTCCAATTCTTATGTGTGCAAGCTAAGCAAAGACAGGTTATTTGTAGCCACCCACTCACATCAGCCAAGCGAGAGTCCGAGCGTGCATTTGAAAGACTAAGTCTGATCTCCTGAAGAGCCAAGTCTGAATTCCTTTGCCTCAAGCGAGTCATCTCGCTGAGCTAGGCGGGACGGGTCATCGCACTTGAGCCACTTGAATCGGCTCTCCACTTTGATGTGTAGCATGTTGTTACTTTATACACCACTCAGAACAAGTCTCATCCTCGAGACTTCCTAAGTGCAAACCGTTCTATCGCACACTATCGAATCTAACTCAAGCATATTACTCTGTATCACTAGACCCGTTTGAACACAACTTTTTACTCATTTTTTTCTTATTTTGTGTCACAAGCGTGCTTAGCTTGTTTCATTCAATGACTCTATCATTTAACTCGAGCTGATTATATCCACTTGATCGTAGAATTCTCTGAATCAGTCTCTATTGTGCCTTAGTGCAGAGCATATATCGCTTAACGCGGGGTACGTTATAATCTACCGTATACAATGATTTTAGGCTGAGGCTATCTTATTCAAATCATTATACTCATCCACGAAAATCTAAACATATTCACTTGCAATTGCATTCGAGTTTAGCATATCACTGAGTTTGGATCGTACACATGTTTAAGGCATCCCTGAAACACATGTATTTTAACTAAACTTAGCGATAGCAAAGTCGGACAAGGTAATGGTGAAGGCGTCGCATATGATCAAAACTCTTCAGGTTTGGATTCTAACTAGTCTTTCAATTTGATAATCCTCAAGTTGATTTACTTCCCAAGTATTCTCATCCTAAGAATTCACCATAATACCTTGATATCATTTTGCTTCTCTCCATCGCACGATCTATCCAATATTTCGACTAGTGTCCAAGTCCTAATGTCTGTTTCATTCATGCCAATACCAACTTTCTAGCGCACACATATTGTTCTAAGTCTAACTCTAAATCTTACTGCCCCAGTTATATAGTTTACCCAAGCGATACTCTAAAGTCGGTTACACAAGTTCTTTTACTGGTTATATAGTCATCTACCTAACCGTTAGGTTGGCTCATAAGGTCATATGTACAGTTCACTTTTACGATTCATATCGTACAATCCTTTGTACAATACTCGCCCAAATTCCTATGGTCAAACCATTGTTCACCCGTATGGAGTATTCTACCCAAGCTCACATCACTCAGATTTTTAAACATCGAGTATAAATCACCATATTCACCTTAACAACATTCATTTTGCGGGGTCCAAGTCCGATCAGCAAAGTCGTTCCTATGACACATTCGTTCGACCAAATTCTTGTTATATCATGTTGCACGTTAAACCTAGCAATTTGCATAGTCTATTTTCTCAAATATGTTTGATATAATCCACCTATCCATTCTTTTCTAAGCCTAGACCACCAAGTTATGATTCAATTCTAAATCATCAATCTCAATCATAACTATAAGTCATCCAACACAATTTATGTATCCGTTCATAAAACTATCAAGCATCTTACTTCACGTTCTAGACTAACTCATCCTCAAAATACTTTTGATTCACTTGTATCCATAAACTTTATTGTATCAAACAAAAAGTCAAAATGATCCTCTAATTGTCATGCCCCAATCTCCCGCAAGTTCGACCATCTCCGTTGGACGCGATGATATCACGCCAACGCACCCGCAGGATAATCGTCATAATCCTGACATGACACATATGCCAGTCTGGAGTTGCCCTCGTATAAGACAAGATCTTCAAAAATTATGGTTATCATCGAAATGATCAAGACACTTTATCATTACACTTCGTTCCATCCAAATTATATATTAATCCATCAAGTCGTGTTCATCTAATAACCTTTCATGCCATGATCATAATTCGTCTAGCTAAATTGTCCAACTTCAATATTACCGTTCGTTCTAGTCTACCTCTAGCATTCATCAAAACATTCAAGTCCCAAAACTTTAATTCGATAATCTACCTATTATTCATTTAACGAGAAAATCCTCTAGCCAAAGTCTATTCACCTTCGTTATATTCTATTTCATCGAGTTTGTCTGCATAATTATCGAATATGTTAGGCCCTGATCTCCTACGAGTTCGATCATTTTGCTGGACGTAAAATCACTATGCCAACGCTTCCGCAGAATAATCGTTCTCATCTGGGCCTGATGTCAAGTGCTAACTTTCGAAATATATTCAAGATCATTCGTCCAAATTCAAGACTAAGTCCATTATCCCCTACCTCAATCATCAAACCACAAATTCTTTAACTTATATAAATATGTGCCATCTTCCAACTATCGATATCGTATCCACTCTTATTCAAATTCTACTAACATAATAAGGCAAATTAGTGACGCAAGAAAGTGTCACCAAATGGCTAAATTACGTCACTAATACTGAGTAGCGATATTTGGACTTAGTCGCAAAAAAGCTAGTCGCTGATCAAAATAATGTCAAAAAATGTCGTTGTAGCGACGTAATTTAGCGACATTACAAAGTCGCAAAAATGGTGACTCTTAGCGTTAAGTGTCACCAAATTTGTGAAGTTGAATTTTAGTCGATAATTATCGTTAAATTTAGCTACTACTTGCGACATAATCAGCGACGACACGCTGACATGGCCAAAATTGTCATGTCAGCAATATTTAGTGACGTATAGTGACGATCAGCGACGTGAAGTAAATGAACGTCACTAAACATCGCTAAACGTCGCTAATATTGACTGTTTAGCAACGTCATTAACAACGCGTATGGACGTTACTAAACGTCACTAAACGTCGTTGAACGTCACTAATATTAAAAAAAATACCTGCAATATCATAGTATAACATTCCTGCAGTATGATCATATTTTAAATAAATAGACAGTTCTGGAGCAACCCTCCGTTGAATTTCATGGGTTTGTCGACCCCTTCGGTGGAACACTCAACACCGGTACAATCACACAACAACAATAATAAAAAAAATCAATAAAAAGCTCTAAGGCCAGAATGTAGTCACACAATATGCAATCACACAATAAAAATGTACAAATAAGTCACACAATAAAAGTATACAAATAATAAGTACAAACTCCCATAAATGGGCCAATACACACATGTCGAAAAAAATTACTACTGCTCAGGAGGAGGAGTTGCATCGAATTTGAGATAATAGCACGTCAAACTGCTCCTGTGTAAGCGCCATGGAACCCGATGCAGGAGTCGATGTAGATAACAATGCAGGCAGACCGGAAGGACGTCACTGCTCTAACTCTATCAGTCGAGCATCGCAAGTATCAATGACAGATAACTACCTCCTAGTACTATGCTCCAGTCGCTCGCCTATCTGAAGATGTGACGCATGCATCATCGATAGTGAAGCACCCACGATCTCCACTCGCTCGCTCATCTTAATATATGATGCCTGAATCCTCGATAGTGTAGCGCCACAGTCAACTGTGACTCCTGTAGCGATGTCACGTTGTGCTCTGTCGACATGGCCAAATCCCTCAGCTCCATAATGCTACACTCCAGTAATTCAAAATGTGCTATGAGCGTCGCATCATCCGTCTGCGGCTTCGGCTGTACCGTAATGCTCTACATCAACTAGTCATGCAGAGATACAATCTGAAGGTCAACTCTCTCCTGGGCTCACTACGACTCCTGGGAGGGCTGTGGGGTATGCACATCGGCAGAGGGTGTCCTAGAGGACTGTAACGCAACATAGGCGTCGTAGGATCCCGTATCATAGTACGTACCACTATGTAGACCACCAACGACTCTTATCCACAGCTTGTCATCCGACGGAGCTGGGTGGGCTGGGGTTCCGAGGAATTATCCCCCTATCCAGGTGTGGGCTGGGTTGACTCTTCGTGAAGCCTCCTATACTCATTCTAGAAAATACATATCTATCGATAAGTGTACTACTTACTATATATCTTAGGTACTTATTACTAATTACATGTATTTTTGCTAAGTTATATCAAAATTAAAAAAAACATAAGAGTAATACTTACGTAGCTCTGTGTCACCCTATCATCAATAAGTTGTCCCTCTTCCTATGAGTGGCGAGGAACACTGTCACCATATTCGCGTCCTCACCTCTATGGACCTGTTAAAAAATATATTATTTGTTATTAAAGTAAAAAAGTTAGGCCACGATGATTAAAAATTTTACGTACAACACGAAAGACATACCAAGCGACGAAAATATTTTGTCATCGGAATTGACCTACCACACCACTTTCCCGCCCTCTGCTGAGTCGCGTAGACCTTCTTCGACTTTTTCCTATACCTATCCTCGTTGAATCTAGCCCTCATCGCAGTCCACTGCTCAGGCATGGTCCAACCTTGGATCTGTTTTTCTTCGCGATCATGAGCCTTCTGGTCATCCATAACATCACAGATGAGCTTGGCGATGACGGAAGGAAATTGTTGCTCGATTTGTGTGGTCCGGTGTGGTGGATAGAAATATGTTCTCTACAAGAAGTACAATAGTAAGTTATAAAATATTCACATAAAAATATTACTGATGTTAAAATCAAACATACTTTTACCTTGAAGTACCCAAACCAGAACGTCTTTCTCTCTTCCGAGGCATCCGAGTAGTTTATCCATGGCCCACTATATTTTGCCTCAAAAAATGTCCTAGTGCTCTCTGTACCGCTGGGGGACGATATCTATATATACATTGATAATTAAACTCATTAAAAGTGAATATATATATATATATATATATATATATATATATATATATATATATATATATATATATATATATATATATATATATAAGAAACAAATAAATAATTAACTTACTTTGTAGGGCCACCGGCCCAAATCTTTATTTTTGTCTCATCCGGTGGAGAGGATCGCTCTGATATGGAGACAGAGTCGGCTCAACCGCCATCTTCTCCTTTGTCTTCATGGTACCGTCAACAACAAGAACACTGGATGAAGTATGAACTCTAGACGGGATAATCTCGGGCCTGGAACTGTTGGTCCCAGGAGTAATGCCATGTGCGGTCATCGCAGTCGCAGTTGAGGTACTGTTGGTCGATAGTATGGAGTACTCGGGGACGGGGATCGGAAAGGAGTATCCATGTCTTGAAGAGGACTACGTCTAGAGGATCTACCGCGAGAATAGGATCCGTGCCATCCAGACATATCTGAGAACAACATATAATGATAAAACAAATATACAAAAATATTTAGATTATATGACAGAAAGAAATAAACAAAAATTGTGAACTAGGTCACAATAAAAGTCTAAATGATAAACGTGTCACCATTACAAAACATAAGGATCACAGAACTAGGCCGCAAATACACAGAGATATGTGTATCATCGTCACAAACATAAGTATCACAGAACTAGGCCACAAAAAAGTGTCACCATCAAAAAACTATGCCACGATAAACGTATTAGAAAATTAGGCCACCATGTCACAAGTATCATATGTACATCGGGTAGCACCTTTTTGAAAAGAATTTTTTATTGCTTCATAATAAAATTGTTGTCCCTAATAGCCACAAGTCCTTTATACTTGCTTTTGGCATAGAGGGAGCTCGATTTGTCCATCTATAGGATCAAAAGTTAAAATGTTCAGCAGTATCCATAATTCAACATTCTTTCTACATTATTAAACCATTTGTGATTTTCTTATCCTAGGGCTTGGCTTTCCCCTTCTCGATTCCATTCAGACATAAACTCTCCTCTCTCTTGCTTCCTCTAAAATCCACAACCATCCCAATCATAACTCTTCTCCTACTCAAAACTTCTCTCCCTCTCCAAATCCTCTCACTCCCCAAATTCTCCAACCAGAATAATGATTTTCTCTATCCCTCCAAACTTCTCTCCTTCTCCAACTAGGGTGTGCGCGTGTCCATGTCAGTGTTCGTGTCAATGTCAGTGTCAATGTGTCAAAACCAACCCTAGTTAAACCTGAGAATTAGGGTGTGTGCGTGTTTGTGTCACTGTCAATGTGTGTCCGTGTCAGTGTATGTCTGTGTTATTGTCAAAAGAATTATGGGTTAGAGTTTACCTGAGAACGAGGGCGCATATCAAAGGCGGTGAGGAGTTAGTACATCATTGTGGAGGAGGGAGGAGCCGGAGGAGAGAAGGGATGAGGGGCTGGAGCCGCGCCATAGGGTGGAGGGGAGGAGCCGGAGGAGAGGATGAGTGCCTAAAGGAGGGTCGATGGAGGAGAGGATGGGAGGAGTGCTTGAGGGAGGGTTCGGCGGAGGAGAGGAGGGGAGGAGCGCTTGAGGGAGGGTTCGGCGGAGGAGAGGAGGGGCCCGGGGGTTTGGGAAAGAATTTTTGATTTGGGAAAAGAAATGGGGGAAAAGTGAACCTGGAACAGGCATATGTAAAATGTTAGCGACGTTGTTAACTGACGTCGCTAGACATCACAAATAGAAAAAAATTAGCGACATTACGAACTAATATATCGTTATACGTCACAAAAGTAAAAAACCTAGCGACGTTTAAAGACTTATAACGACGTTGTCTTCGCAGTATCTAATTCTAGTCACTAACCATCGTAATTAGTCGCAGAATGCGACGTTTTGTGACGTATAGTTATGGCGTCGCTAAATTTATAAAATTTAGCGACATTTTCTTTGTGAGTCGCTAAAGACGTCGCTAATATACCATATTTTGGTAGTGTTCGAAACCACAACATTCATACTCAAGCTAAATTATATCGAGCGATATCCTACTAAATCTAAATTTTTTCATGCGCGCTAACTTCGATCGCATCCTCGAGTATTCTATCTCAAACTCAAGTTTTAATCTATTTGATTCAATTCAAAATTGCTCGTATGATCCACTAATTTTTTTCGATCAAGATATTAATTACAATACTCGGAATTCCTATCCAATATAAGACTTACTACTTGCTCAACACATTCTTAGTCGTTTGAACCAAATCTCTCACGAGACTTTTGAATTTACTACTAGCTAGGCATTACTTACACTAAGGCATTGCACAATAACGTCGCTTGCTGACAGACTCATTGCTACCCCAAAATCCTTGATTCTCTCAAATATTTCCAAGATGATCCATACACCACTCAGGGTTCGAGCTACTCGACAAATCTTCAAAACTCACTGTATCCTCAAATCGCTTATCCGTTCCCGAGGCTATAGCATACCACTTAGGGATCAAGTTATCCAAATAAATCTTCAATCGTGTTTGCATCATTCACTCGCATATTCAACCAATTCGTTCCTTAAAACTCCTGCGCGATCCCTATGAGTCGTCTCGATAATCTTAGTCTCGTATATACCTATATTGATAATCATCCACAAAACTATATTTTGATTTATACTTATCGACATGAATAACCGTCCGAACTATTCCTCAAAATTTAAGCACCGTTCTCTATATTCGCCTTAGCGATATACCGATAACATCTCTATCAATTTTTATTCTACATCTGACTTATCCTTATCCGAACGATATCAAAATCTTGCTCGCAAACTCACTCGCACCAAAGGGTCTAGGTGCACGACACCCAACACGACTTAGTCCAAAGTCTATATGCATAACTATCTCGTCCGAACGATATTCTAGTTTCGCACACTTATTTGCTAGCATCAGGGTAAGGTTATTCTGGTTCACACGTAACTTACCAATTCTAGCACGATTCTTTTCCCGTAAAGTCTGACACAACTCAGCACAAAGGCCTTCACATAGCTATCTCGTACAACCAATCATTCACATGCACTTTTCAAAAATATTTAGACTCATTATATGGAACATCCCAACGGGACAATGAGAGAGAGCGTATGTACATAACCGACGAACGAGCTTTCAAAACTGGAAGAATCGATATGAAGTCCAAGGACGTAAAGCCGTGCTCTGATACCATTATGTCACATCCCCGGCCCGGAACGTCCTCGCTTGGGCGTGATGTCGTGCGCCTGAGTTACGCTCGCGCAAGGCCAGGTTCGAATATGTGTTTAATAACTAGTTCGCAGAGTCGTCATAGTGGAAATATAGTATAAACATAATACAAAAACAAGCTCTTTACTGATATGACGAATAAGTTACAAGCAGCGTTATACCGAGATTACAAGTCGCTCAAGCTCTCTCTCTCTCTCTCAAAAATAAAATGTGCCAAGCGGCTTAGAACATGGGATGATACATAGGCTATGTTCTAATACATTTTGTCATGTATATCTACTTCAGCTCCCACCATAATGCTCCAAGGCTTTAGAGTGAGCTCCATCCCTCAACGCGCACGAAGGATACTCCATTCCGAACGAGGTTCTCCTGCACCCTGCAAGAAATCTGGTGGGTTATCGGTACATGAATGCATTAGTGGGGAGGCTTCTCGCCCGCTCAACAAATCCAAACACGTTAAATAAGTTTTGTGTGCATCTATTTAGTTGTCTTTCTAATCTTACCTTAGGATCAGTTTCATGGCATGCAGTATAAAGCCTAAGTCATGTTGCAGTACGCCAAGCGATGTAAGAGTAACATGGCACAACCAAATTATCATTCGTCCTTCTCTGTCCAAAGATAAAATCATGTTAACCAACATATAATATATGAAACGAACGAAAGGGTGCGTATGCGAAACTTAGCGTTACGAATATGTTCTTGACTAAGGTGAATAATATACTCAGGTTGTTCAGATTCAGATATGTTACTTAGGTTGTACAGATTCAGATATGTTACTTAGGTTGTACAGATTCAGATATTTTACTCAGGTTGTTCAGATCTGTTCTGATGTGTTCAGATATGTTCAGATTACTTGTTTTAATGCAATGAACTCGCACATGGATTACCGCAATTGAGCCAAACTTAATCTATTTGACAGAAGGTTAATGGCTTAGCCATTAAGGACCATACGGGTAGATGGGTAACCAAGCGTAGGGTGAACTACCGAGGCCCCAAAATATCGGTATTGTGTTACCCCAAAAGTGTGGTATCATCACCCTAGCCACATTTTGGTCGTGCCATACCATGATTCCTCCCAGATTGGTACGATCCCGGTGCCCCGGTGACCGTCCGAGGAATCCATGTATCTTATGCACTAATTTCTCGTGACTATTCATGTTCATGTCTTATTCTTATTTACTTATCTCTTTGCTTCTTGATCTTAAGCAGCGATGGTGGTAGCGCGGCACGAGCCCGCTACAAGCCATCCCGAACGACGATGGTGGTAACGCGACCTGAGTCCGCTACGAGCCACCCCGAACGATGATGCTTGTATGCACAGCACGAGCCCGCTACAAGCCATCCCAAGATATTCTTGTTCTTCCTTGTTATATTGCAATCCCCTAGTTCGGGTACTTCCTTGGTGACCTTATGGTCCTGTCGTTCTATGTTTCTATTACTTGACTTGGAGATGACTATTTTTATAGTCTTCCTGCCTCAAGTGAGTGAACCATAATTACGTGAAGTGCATCAATTCATGGCATGATCTTTAAGACGAGCATCAAAACCGTGCAGAGACATACTACGACGCACAAGGAAAACTCTATTCAAAATCATGATACGAATATGAAGTTTCTATCTTTCTAGCAGCAGGTTACATTCCATGTTCTATGCAAGTAATACAAGATGGGATTATTCCCTTAGCTAGATGCATTGAATTCATTTATTAACATGCAATAGGTGATTTGCCTAGTTACTAGCATGTATCGTCCAAGTTCTTATGTGTACAGGCTAAGCAAAGACAGGTTCATCGTACACACCCACCTTAGCGATAAATCGCATCGGCCGAACGATAGTCTGAGCGCGCCTTTGAAAGTCTAAGTCTGATCTCCTGAAGGGCCAAGTCTGAATTCTTTTGCCTTAAGAGAGTCATCTCGCTGAGCTAGGCAGGACGGGTCGTCGCACTTGCGCCGCTTGAATCGGCTCTCCGCATTGACACGGAGCGGGTCGTTACACATATAGCATCTCTCAGTAGCATTTTAGTGAGTAGCAGTGTCAGGTGGAAGCTCAAAATTTCAGACTAGAAGCAAGGAAGAAGGAGCAACCAGCTTATTAAAAGAAGTAGTTAGAAATTAACTTGATCGGATTCGTCCAGTCAGATTAGTTTTGGCCAGCTCAGCCTAATACTGATTCATTCAGAGATTCGTCCAGCTCGGCTTAGTGAAGACATGTCATCATCTTTTTAACCAATCAGCAGATATCAGTCTTCTTCCTACGAGAGTATCATGATATATGTTACTATACAGAGATAAATATGGATCTCTATATATAGGGGTGAATAAGGAGAGTTCAAGGGTTGAATGTAATCGGAATATTTAGTTTACTATCCTGCAATTTGAATTCTAGTTCTATTTTTCAATTCCAGACCAGTCCCCTTTGGGAACCTATCACATACTCACTAATTAGTTCACACGAGGTTCTGTATTGTGTTTGTGTCGACATTTGCCGCAAATCTCTTATTTGAATGCAAATTCGATCCCACATTACATCTGTGCTACTTCTAACATGAGCATGGAATATCTCTGTTTCTGAATTTGAGATGTCGATTTGAGCCTTCTTGATATTAAAAATAAATTTGATTTTGTGACCACGTTTTTTAGTCCAACAATTCTAAGTTAGTTCGTTACCATTTTGGCGTTGTGTTAATTAGTCCAATTTCTAGGATGTTCTATACCTAAATTGTTGTTGATAATTTTAAGAATATTTATTTCTAGAAATATCATAGTATTATAGTTGTAAAAGAGCCTATAACGATCTATAGTAATATTTTAATAATTGTCTAGACTATTGCAAGAATCATGCAAATAGGGACGCTGTCCTCCACTATACAAACAACAAACTTTACCAGTAGTGCTATTGTAAAGTTTATTTCTTTCCAATATTTTCTTCTACCAAAATTTTCTCTCTACAGTTTTTCTCCATCTCTAATTTTGTACTTCCTATCTAATTGGCTTACCACAACTTCAACAAAGTGATATGAGAGTGGTTGAAATATCCAACAGTAAAATTTCTGTGGGAGGCAAATATGTTATAATACTTTCTTTTTCTTTTCATTTTTCATAGTTTTTCATGCAAAACAACCTTCCTCTAATAATCAATCCATGCCATGGTGGACACCTCCATCATTGTAAATGTGTGTGTGTGCACAATGTCAACATAACGTAGCGCCTTTGGACCAATTCAGATTGACAAACGATACATCATGCAGTTCTTGGCACACAGAATGTGCATGAAACCGTTACCGACTTTTTGACCAACTAAAACATCAATTTCACTACACAAACTCAAATAAGAATTCAAAATTAATAACTTATAATATCCATGCGACACGCAAATTTCATTAACAATGTGATATTTATTTTATTTTTTTGCTCTTTAAAAAAATAAAATCAGATACACGCGATTGAACAACTTTTTATAGTCGAATTTTAAAATTAAGAACTCATGAGTTCCTCTAGGACTTTCGCTAAAACATCAGCTTTCATTTTAACAAATTATTTTAGTTGCTGCCAGATTTTCCACCGTAGCTACTTCAATTGCGGATGATACAATACAAAAACGAAGGGCCGGACAAGTAGTGTGAACAAGACAAAATCAAAATTCAAACTGCGCAAGAACAATAGAAAATGCACAAATATGTTGAAAAAGGGCTCTCTCTCTCTCTCTCTCTCTCTCTCTCTTACCAGGGAAGCCTACGCAATCCCTCTTGAAGAAGCTAAAAGGGATGAGGTAATGTTTAATACTTATCATTGAGATACAGGATACTAATCAGGTTTAGGGGTGACCATTCGGTTTCAATCGAATCAAAATTATCAAAACCGAATAAACCAAAATTCTAAAAATCTAAAACAAAAATTTGCCGAAGCCGAACCGAATAAGCTATTCGGTTATTAGATTTGGTCGGTTAGACTATTTTCGGTCCAAAACCGAATAATGCTCACCCCTAATCAGGTTCACTTGACATATTAGTAATGTATCTTGACATATTAGTAATGTATCTGGCAGTTTAAGGTTGAACTAAAACATCAAACAGAGGTCAATAGTATTAAGTTGTGCGATCATATCTATATTGGCACCCAACTTTATAAATTATTTTTTTGAAACACATTTCGTCAATTTGAAGCACATCGAGACTACTTCAAAAGAATATATAGCAATACAAGTATTTAAATTGCACTGTTGTACTATAAGATATGCTTTTGAAATAATTTTAATGTATTTTAAAATTGACGAAATGTACTTCAAAAGAACAATTTATAAAGTTAGGATGCCAAATTAAACAGTGAAAAATCATTGGAGTAATTTAGCCTTTGAACTATGCATAACAATTGAAATGGCACCAACATGCAAAATAGGAATATGCCGATATATACAGGAAGGAACAAAAACCTGATTTCTTCAATAACCGATGGATCGATACACTACACAATCGTGGCTTATGATTTACTGTAGGTTCATATATGGTATATTGAATCCTGCAGTAGTTTAAATCACATGCCATGATTCTGCTATAACTAGATAAAATAAACCTACGAACTTATAATCTAATCCGAGAATTACTCTTTCTCATGTTATTTATTTGCTCAATGCAGTTGGTCATTAACAGTTTACCACTAATTAATTGTAGGACGCTAGTAGAAACAAAATTAGAGGATATCCATCCTCTTTTAACATTTCTTGTGACACCGACTACAGATTTTCTTTTTCTACTGAAGAACAATGTCGAAGAACAATGTCGAGAACCTGTATATATCTGTATAATCTTGCATCCATCTTTTCCTGATCTTGTCCTAACAATCAACAATTCAACAGAAGCCCTCAGGCAAGCATAACAAGTACACATTATTTTAGCATTTGGGGCGTCAAGATACAATATTAATGAACCATACAATGCAGTGGGTCTTCAAGCATAACAAGCATCTAGAGAGCACCACAGGGTGGATGCAGCTCGAGTGACCTGCTACTAGTACAAATAGCTGCGAAAGAAAGGGCACAAATATGATGAACCATACAATGCAGTGGATCTTCATGATGTAGAGACATTCTAATCAAATACAGAGTGACCAATATTATCTACATGATATATATATATATATATATATATATATATATATATATATAGCATTTACTCTTCTCTAATTGAACCACACATCTCTTAGATGAAGAAAGGGAAGTTCTTGGTTCTTCTCTGAGGTTTAGTGCTGCAGGTGGACTGTGCCCACCCTATCTTCTGCTGCATATTGTCATACACCACCACCTTCCCGCGCAATGAAATATCTGCAGTGCATTACTTGAAAAATGTTATTTGCTCGGAAAAATCTGTTTGTTTCTACAGTCCAACAACATAACTTCAAGAGCTTGTTTTTGTTATCAGTAACAATTTGGTTAGCCTACCTCCTAGTATAATTGCTGATCCATCATGTATTTCACTCCCATCAAGTATTCCCAAGCACACATTACCCTTATTCTGCAGTCATGAAACATGGAGAAGGTTCATTTGTGCTGTTGTTAATGATAGTACTTACCAGAGAAATTTGAGAAAATTCACGTAGATTTAGAGTTCATAATCTTACGCTAATTATCAAGTAACCATCAGGAGGAATTGTAAATGTTGTTGGCATTATCGACCATCTCTTCGCAAAATGAAGTGTCAATGGCTCAAAAAACTGCTTCACATCCTTCACAGAACTGCAAGACACGTAATTTATCAACATTGGAATCTGTGTGCCCAAGGTGTGACTGTTTGACGGATGGATGGCTTTAGGGTGTGTATATGTGTTGTGTGTGGGTGGGGGGGTTACAATTTTTTCCATACACTATCACATACATTTTCAATATTTTAGGGAAAATAAGGTTGAAAAGAAGACTAAAGTATGCCGTGTTGATAACTTCTCTTACCCTTCTATTGCCTGACAGTATGGTTGAAATGATTTAGACATTGTTTGCATCGTGACTTACCATTGTTCTTTTTAAAGTGTGTAATAGTGGGAGTTGTTGTGATACCATCATGATTTGATGACCTGAGGTATCCTCGAGTGTCATGGAGGTGTCCAAGTGTCTGACACAACCAGAGATGAATTTCTGGGTGTCCAGGTAACATTGTCAATGAGATGTTCATTTATACTGAAGCTTAGTATACTGAAGCTTAGTGTTTCAATGTTGCTGCAATCTATTCAGCAGGTACTATACCTGACAGGAAAATCAGCACGCCAACACACTGGCAGTGTTTGATCTGAGTCATCCCGGACAAGACCATCGGAAAAAGATTCAAGCTGTCAAACTCATAAGGTTAGAATCATCTGCAGTCAAGTATAACTCGCTAACTAGCACATACTTACTAAGGTGATTAGTTTGGTGTAGGCTTCGTTTGTGAAGTATGTATAGGAGCTACCAGTGTCAAACACTACTTGCTCGACGTCATCTCCCTTTACTCCCATGCTTATCCTTTGGCCTCCATAACTCAATTTATGAACCTCTGTCTGATAGAAGTTCCTGACAAACCATGAAAAAAATAGTCATGCGAGAATTCAGAGAATTGAACCAACTCCATATTTCTCTAGTTAAATCATTAAGCAGATATTATATAATAATGAGAACAACTACCATTCACTAGTACTAAAATTTCAAGAAGCAATGTAGCAACTTTTTGGAAAAATTTAGTTGTTGAAAGGGTATGCATGTTTTTCTATAACATATGATAAAGAGTTTAGCAACAGACTTCTTCCATGTGCCATTTTGACGGTACCTGCTATTTTTGTTTTCTTTTGCCTTGCTCCTTTTGAGAAATGTGTGTCAATCTCGTTTCCCTATAACAAACCTTATCATCTTACCATCTAGCTGTCTGGATCATTATAGCAAGCCTTATTTGTCTACAGTTTCCGCAACAGGAATTTGGTGCCACATGGTATGACAAATGTTTGATATGTGATCGCAAAAGTTGGTCAAGATTCTAGCATGGCCTTCTCAATCCATAGGTATGCTGAATAACCAACAGCATTTTGAAACAAGGGTTAGAAAATGATTTGCTACTTGGCATTGATGATATTTTGGCTTTCTCAAGTGATTACTCTGGAAATGGAATTTTTCCTATGATCAGGTAGACAGAAGTCATCAGTTAACCTTCACGTTCAAATATTACATATTTTGGTTGTTCTTAGAGACCAGCATGAATTCTGAAAATCATCATCATCCAAGCTTTCCTCATTAGAAGGGAGTCAGGTATGGAGCAGAAGAAATATCCAGAAAAAGAATTAAGAAAGTTTTCACAACCAGGTGACAACCTGACATAACCCTCTGAGTTGGTGTTCATATTCCTATGAAAGGTAGCTACAAGATATAGATTCTCTAATTAACAAATTGGATTCTCTGTTCCACATGTAATGTTTCAGAATTTTAACACAGATCTTCGTGCTAAGAATTTGTGGTTATGTTATACAGTAAATTAATCACATCTTATATGCCTTTCTTCTGTTACAAAGTATAAGAGCTAGATTGGTTTTAAAGAGTTACCAAATCTCACTATTGCACTTTGTGCATCTTTCGACTCAGACTTTAAGCAATTCACAACTCGGGATTCTTTTCTTCAATATTTAATTC